>CM076578.1:1310372370-1310972370 GCA_034641835.2 Pinus albicaulis | reverse complement strand
ACTACAATGGATAGCGGATGATACGATTTCTCAGAAAATATCCATAGAGCAAGGCAGGGGTGGTTTTGCATCTAGGGTCAACCACCAACTGTATTAGGGTTTAATCTAAAAAATATTTGAACCAAAATAATGAGAAAATATTTCATTAATACAAGGCTCATAGGTATTACCTCAGCCATGAAGTCTGAGGTGGTCTAATGTTCAAACCCTGCGCGGAAAATCACAAATAAAGTGACACATTAACTTAATATTTGATAGAAAAAGCCTAAACAAGCCTAAAATATTTGTTTGACAGATTTTGTTTAACTTACTGGGGGTTTTTGAAGCCAAAGGGTCGAAGCAGACTTCGACGAATGGAAAGCTAGGGGTCTCATAGAGGGCTTCGCTCTACAACCAAGCTATAATAGAATAAACATGAGAAGTAAATGTTGAACCCATTAGATGGAATAATAACCAGATAACGAAGTGAAAACAAACAAAAAAGTGAAGAGAAACCTGAAACGGAGAGAAAAACGATGGATAGACAACACAGTCACCTTTTAAAATACTTAAAATTGAGAACTGATCTCATTACCTCGCCATAGGGCGCAAGGAAAGAGAGTTTCCTGAGGGCTTGAGAAAGAAACCAGGAAGATGTAGCGAAGGCATTGGAGAGGTTGCAGAGCAGGAACCTTCAATCTCGTGAGATAAGAATGAATAAGACGGTTAGGGTTGGAAGGGTAGTTGATACCCTAAACCGGTATCGAGGAATTCCAATCGTAGATCTCGTGAAATGGATCCAATGGGCGAAGGGTTGAAATATGTCGCAAGAGTGCAATGTAAACCATGTAGAGAGGATTTGCAGAGTACAATGTGTCATAACAAATCCCAAATAATTTAACACCTCACAGTGGTAGATCATGAACTTTTAATCAAATTCATTTTGTATGTACTGTTGTGACCATAATATTAACTTGATGAACTAGGGTTGTTAGACCCGTAGTCAAATCATTATCATAAATATGAAATTTAAACTTAGCTCAGTTTATGAATTTATAATGTCTAGGGATAGAGATATCATATGGAAAGTGCCTACTCATAGGGTTAAACAATCATGTATACATTAGGGGAATTTTGAGGTCTAAAATGGGCCTCCTAAAGAAAATGTACAATCAAAATTCACTTTATGAAAACCAATGACATTTTAGGGGATGAAATCATCCCCAATGGTTGAGGTGGCATTATTTGACTTAAAGGTACTTACTTGTCACATTCTCAATGGTGGAAAAAAGTTCATGGTTAACCATGGTAGTGCTCTAAGTAATTTTAAAGTCAAAGTGAAGTACTCATAATAAATGTCATTTCACACTTTTTGAATAAAAATATATTATTTTCATTTCATATTTCTTGAAAGAAACAATGCATATTTCTATGCATTTATTATATTATATTACATTATATTATTTTTATATACTATATTAATTACATGTTATTATAAAATTTAAATAATATAAATTTTAATTAATAGAGTATAATATAATTAAGAATTTATATATTTATATTTATATTTTATTTTAAGTTATTTAAGTACAAAGGACAAATGCATTAGTTGTTCAATGATAATGACTTTTTCTTAAAAATATCATTTTTATTTATAGTCACATCAATACAGTTTTTTTATTAATTTTATTTTGGTACAACTTTTGAATTGAATTTAACTATGGTTACATTGATTGTGGTGAAAAAAGTGAATTGAAAATTCATAAATATTATTTCATTGGTTTAGCTATTATTTTATTATTTCCTCAGGAGGCCCATTTTAGACCTCGAAATTCCCCTAATGGGAATTTGATTGTGACCATGCAAATTCTATTTAACTTATGCATATGGTAACTAGAGCGATAATTACAATATACATGATAATTTCAAATATTTAACCTTTCTTAGATTGAAAGGAATCATGATAATAAGGGTAAAAGTAAATTTTATTTATTGATTTATGTATGTTGATGCTACATGTGTCTTTTTAAAATAAAAATAAAATATTCTTTAAATTAAAAATCAAGTGATCAAAATAAAAAATAAATCACATATTTAGTTACTATTACTTAAAAGTATTATAAAATTTAGTCCTACTCCAACTTTGTTTGCTTTATTGGTTTTTAATATTACCAGTATAGATGCATCTTAACAGCGAATATAACAAGAGACGAGAGACATAAAATCTCTTGATATGAAAACCCTTTTTATAGGGTAAAATTTAAAACAATTGCCCCTACAAAGACTGTATCTCTCTAGTTACTTGGTATAAAATTATCTTATTTCATATGGACATGGAAATATTTATGCTGTAAAGCATCTCTCTTTGAAAACAACTCCCCTTAACTGCCACTTGTATCATTTTGCACCATTGATTTTTATGTTACATGATTGAAATAGTCTCTACCTTAGGATTAAATACTATTATTAATCAATTATAGATATAATTGTCTAAAAAAAAGAGTGTTAGAAATAATCCAATTACAAAACGGGCTACAACTCTTTCAAAGTGATGTCATGATTGGGTTGTTCAATTCGGTACAACCAACTCACTTCAATTGGGTCAGGGAACCTTTGCAAGGTATGGGAAATAAAAACCCTAGGGAAGAGCAGGGATGCCGAGGCCATAAATATTATAGAAGAAGTGGCTAATTAGGTCCAACCAATTATCATGAAGCATAAATGGACTGTGAAGGTCTTATCAAAATTCTGGTATTCCATTAACACGTTTTATCTTTTCATTTTTTTCTGTTGGGTTGTTAGTTTACTTGCTCCCATGAATTTCGATTCATTTTAGTTTGGTTTGTAATAGTTTCAAATAATTGAACTCTTAAATTTTAGATACACATTCCTGTCTAAGATTTCAGAGCCTAACTTATGGATAGAGATAGAGTGAAATTTTTGGATATGTATGTAATTATTGAAATTGAAAACCTCAGTCTCAGATAGTTTTTATTTATATATTTTTAAATATTGTAAGTTAATTTTATTTTATTTTTTATTTATTTATTTATTTTTTTCAGGTGTAAGCTTTTTTCTTCATTTAATTTGTTTTTAATTTTTGAATATTTGTTGGATTTTAGAAATATTATGTCATGTATGTTGTGGATCAATTGCAGTCTGTGTAATGCATATCGTTTAGGAATAAATGTTGGAGGAGGTGCAGAAGTTAAAATTAGATTGAGGAAGTCTAACCGAGAAATGGATTTCTATCCATATGAGTCGTTGGTGGGTACTATGTTGCATGAACTCACACCTAATGAGCAAAATTCACACTATGTCAAGTTTTAAAAGCTATTGGATGAGACCACCAATGTATGTCTGAAACAAATTTTGTGGTTTATGGAACTTAAAAGTTTTGATATGAATTTGAGTTAATGGAAAACTATTTTGAAATAACTTAAATTATGTCAAAATATATCAGTGTTGCTAACTACGAGATGCTATCCTTTTCTAAATGGTGTATAACTATATTGTCTGGGGCTTTTGAACTAGTGACCAGTTGAGGTAAACTTGTTTGTGCTTATTTCAAATAAGTTGGGTCATCGACAAATTTAATATTTGAATGTCATTTTATTATTTCTATGAGGTCAAAATATCAGCTCTATTTCAAATAAGCACTCGGGATTTGTGTATTCATGTTGAAATTTTAATCTTTCAACTTATTAGTAATGGAAGTTCATGACCTTGGTGTGATGCAAAATTTTTCTTAATTCATGCTTAATATCAAATGGAAAGGCCAATATTTTATCTATACCTCTGAACAAATGAAATAGTTCTTTTACATCTCCCCGTAGTATAGTATATGTTACATGTTTCGAGATTTTTTTCCAAAATATTTTTTTTGGGGTTATTTGGTAAAAATATTGATTGTGAGATAAATTTTGACTAATTTTAAATTTAACACGCTAATTTAAAAAAATTATTTACACTGTGTTCCTCTTTGAAACAACTTCAACTCCCCCCAACTGCCACTTGTACAAAAAAACCAGTTTCTTTATCCAAAAAATTCTCCAGTCCTATAATTTTTTTAAAATAAAATAATTAATATTTATAAGTTAAATTTTCAATTAAATCACATAAAATATCACATATTTTTTCTTCTATACTACTCATTTCCTCTATACTATTTCCTATGCTACATACTAACTAGGTTATAAAAAAACCAATTTTTTTATCTTAACAATTCTCCAAACCTATAATTTTTTTTAAATAAAATAATATATATATATATAAAAGTTAAATATTCAATTAAATCACATAAATATCACATATTTATTCCTCTATACTACTCTTTCCTATGTTACTACTTGATAGTGTTTCCTTTGCAACATATGGTGCAATTACTAGTTTATTTATGAATAAGAATAAGAGTGAAATATTTTTACCATATCTCCTTTGTATTGGCTTGTAATATCATCAACAAATAAACCAAGCACAATTAGAGTGAGACTACGTTTTATATTACTTTTAAGTAAAACTATCAAAATACTTTTATTTTATTTATTTATTTTGTTATATCTTACATTATTTTAATTCAAAAAATATTTAATTTTTATTTTAAAAGGGGCACATTTTTAAATCCATGTTGAGAAGAGAAATAATTGCACATCATCCTCACACTAAGGTATAAAATGAGCTTCTCCACTAAATAACTAAGAGAGTGAAACATTTCACCCTCAGACTAGGGTATAGAATGAGTTTTTCCACTAAATAACTAAGAGTGTGAAACATGTATATTTGTTTTTTGTTTTGATAGATGGAGGTTGTAACATACACAGATAACTTCACATGGAAAATGTAAGGAGTTAATTTTTTTTTTTTATACAAGTTACTCATGGGTAACTATCCATTCACTATTAAATATTCCTTACTCGTCATTACATAGAATGTTTACCAGTTCATAATGTAACTTTAGAATAAAAATAGTAAGCTCCTTTACCATTAAAAACCTCTATTACAATACATTAACATAATATTGTATGATGTAACCTTCCATTCATTTCATTACTCATATAGTCATCACATACTTGCCATTATGAACATCATAACAAGAAAGGAATCAACATCATCAACTTGACACAATAATCAATCACATCATTGAACACCAATATACCCTAGAAACCCTGTAGGGTGAAAACCAGCAAACGTTTAATTTTATTATTAAACGCTTGTGAGGGTGATCAGCCCACACTCAATGGATTATAAAGGAGACCATCCCTTATCCATCATTTATAAATCTTACAAGGAAATATACAAACATCTATCTTTAAGCCATTCAATAAATATGATACCATTTACCATCTGGTCTTCATATCTTCATATATTCACATCTTGGTGGCATGGATGTACCTACAATGGACCATCATACATTGGACCTTCCTGCAACTCACACTCATCTGCATAAACATTAATCATTTACCTGCCACCAGGATGAGCATAATTTTCCTTTGTACATGACAAGCATAACATTCCTTTGTACATGTCACCATCATTCCCTGCTATGATGCCTTCAACATAAAATGATGTCAAGATTCATAAAGTATTAATTAATCATTACCATATGTATACTATAGTAGTTTCTCCATCTACTCATGTATATTCATGACAAGCAAGTAAATTACCTTGACATTCTCCCTTCAAAAACACATACCTCATATGTGTTGGTTATAAGTCATCACAATAACTAATGTGTCCATCGCATAAGCACACATTCTTGCAAAACAATGGCTACATCCCCCAAGCTTTTCTTTAAAATAAACTAATACATCAATTAAGATATTTATGCATGTGATTTACATAAATTTAATCAAAATATCTAACCCTTAAGCTATTACATTTAGTGCATGGAATGCAAGCTAACATAAGAAATGTTGCTCCCATGCATGCAAATGCATATCGATTCCAAAAGAGTCTCCCTAAAGGTGTGCTTACACAACAAAGCACATAACCTCCTTCACGAGTCTTCCCAAAGAAAATCTCAACACAAGTGAGCATGTAAACATATGTTTTCCTTTTGTAAAAGTATGAAATTAAGAATATAAATACATGTCTTATTTTCCAAAGATTATACTAAACAATCATATTCAATGTAGTTTAATACTACAAGATATCTTTCTACATACAAAGATGTATATTATTTCCAATGAAGTTATACATATATATTGCATGCCCCTGCATGATCTTCTTCCAAAAGGAATTAACATCCTAATCATGATAATATAAAAGTAATCACTTAGTTTTTTCATCTAAAGGAATATAACTGATTAGTTCCTTTAACCATGAATTTATTAAATAACTTAACTTTACCAAAACCGTGGTAATCTATCCATAGAATTATGAATTAAATAATATTCACAAACACCATGGTAATCTACCCATGGTTTTATGAAATAATTAATCTCTATAAACACCATGGTAAACTACCCATGGATTTATTAATTCATTAATCTCTACCACTATCATGGTAAACTATTCATGGATTTATGAAACTATCCATGGATTTATTAATTCATTACTAATTACAACATGGTTAATGAATATAAATCTGAGAAAACTTCTCTTTTCTTCTTCATTGTACAAGAAGTTATTTCAAGAGTCACTCTCTTTAATCTATTCAAGAAAAATACTTTGGACTTGTTATCAATTCATAATTTAAATGAGTACAAAATCTCTTTTAAATAAGAGCATTCATCTTCTATTTTCTTGCTTATATAATATTATGTAAATATTTTTATTAAAGAGTTACCCTCTTTAATATAATCAAGAAAATCTCTTTTACAAATAAAGTACCATAACTAACCCTTATTTGGGCATAAGAGCTAGATAGACCTTTTCAAGTAATAACAAAGTTAACATGTAACCTTTGCAAACCCTTGCAAAGGAATTAACACAATGGACTAATCTTCTACTCCCAAGATAAATACATTCTTACAAAAATAGTCAACAGTAAATTTGTTTCGATCAAATCCCAATAAACTAATGAAATACCATTTTCTTGGTATATGTAACTTATCTCAAGAAATATGAGAAAGATCATTAGTATTTTTTTTTCTATTTTCTAATAATATTTTTTGCAGAAAAACTATATGATATATAATATTTATTTATATCTTTCTTCTCACAAAAAAAAGATTATATAATAAAAATTAGCAAAGATTACTTTAATCACTTTACCATTCAACGAATTGAGCAATGGCTTGAATATGAATATTTAACTGCAATGCAAACTATTCCATGTATGTAGAGGCAAAATGGACATGAATTGTGAGAGTGGAACTAAGAAATCCTCTCCAGTGATTCCTTTCCACCGAGTCCTTTATCACTCTAGCCATTAAAGTTATCACAGTGATGGTAATCGTCTAGAATAGAAAACAATAGGAAAGTAATATAACCAAAGGTATTATCATGGCAAGAGGTAGCAAATAATACCCCAACTGCCAAAATAGACACAGATAATACCGAGTACCCAAATTTGGGGATGTAAACGACACCAATTCATTATCGATGATCTGAAGTTGAAAACCATAAGAAATATTAATAGGAATCTTTCCAAATAACCGAGAAGAAGAAGTTACCTCAATAGGCACAATGCAATGCTAGGAACAATTTTTTCCTCTGAATTGATTATAATCATGGGGAATTTATTACCCAACTAATCTGCACCTGCATGAAACAATAATGAGCTGTTGCCGCAGAGTGCTACTACAACCATGGAGAAATCGAGTGCTCAAGATGAGCTTCACATCCATCCACTGGAGTTACCAGAATGTTGTAATATATAAAAGATGAATTCCATGCAACCCCACTAACTGTGGGACTTGTAATCTTGCTTTCATATTAATAATGTGAGTTCGTTATGAAGAAGTCGTTTAAATTTCAACCGATTCTAGAATCAGTTTCCCATGAACTAATTCTTTATTTTCTTGATTTGAATAATTAAGGTAAAAATATATTTACCATTTAAAAGCACATAAGATGTCTGTTACATACTCCCCCCTTAAGAGAACACCGTCCTTGGTGTGCTTCTCTGACTAAATTTAAAACTTATACTCATGATATAATAATATAAACAATCCAAAGGGGGTCATTCCCCTTCACATTGAAACACTTTCATTTCTTTAAATGCAATTAATTGAAACAATAATGTTTTTATACATATTCATAATCATGTATAGCACAAATAATATTCCATTTCGATTTCAATCTGTGTATTCCTTATTCAATTCATAAAAATATATAAAAATCTCTATACAAACTTAACAATTACTATTGAAAGAAATGATGGCTTTTACGCAAGATCTCACAGAATGGTTGAAAACCCATCAACACTTCTTGGAAAGAGCCTGTAATGTACGACTAACCATTCAATCACATTAGTCACATAGTTTCAATCAAATAAAAATACTGGCAACTATCAAACATTCTCGCAATATAAAGAGATGTTTTAATCAAATTTCTTCCACAAATACTCATAGAGAACCAGCCCTTCTCATCAATGCATCATGTGCACATTGTCTTAGCTCCTACTAAAGACATCCACACAGTACTTCAAAAATTACTCAGAGAGCACCTAGCTCTCTAATCATACCAATGGTCAATCAATGCACCATAGGCATATCCTAGCATCTACTAAGACATTCAAAAAAATTAGTAATAATATAAATGAAATTATACATTTAGTAATTCATTTTCTAAGCGCTAAGCTCCTTTTCTTTTAATATCTACATAGGATATTTACACAATCTTATAAAACTTCATTTTCATATAACACACAACTTTTTACTTAACTTTTTCCACTATGAGAATTACAATGGTAAACAAAATGCTCCTCCTAATCCATAGGATTGAGTAATTTTTCACATCCAGACAATCAATCTTTCCACACTAAAAGTCTTTATACTTATCTAGAAATTTAGTCTTTCAAGATGTGGTCCTCCCAAAAATCAAGTGAGGCTATTACGTCCTCCACTTGCCCCATAGCTCGAGAATCTAGACAGTGCCATAGGTTAACAGTGGATTCCTCTATTGTGACCTCGGGATGGCCAATCCAGTCACACTCAGATATTTTTGGCTTTACAAGGATTGCTGTAAGCTATTTTCAACTGGTCCCAACCAGCTCTAGAAAATACTCCCCCTTTACCAATTTCACAGAATGCCTACTCCTCCCCTAGGATCTAGCTTTATCCTTAGAGGAGTAGGTAACTGTCTTTCCAACTGTCCCCAACCACTTCCTATTCTTGGAAAAATTTTTACCATCAGCTTAAAAATATTTTCTTTTCATTAATTAATTCCAGCAAATTAACTAATTTTCTTTATCAACAGTGATGATTTAAGTTTTTCTTGCCCGATAAAACAAAATTAAACAAATTGTCTTTAACTAGTTAGTACTAGTTAACTTTAATGAAGATGTCATAACTTCCCCCCTGGAAGTAGCATACATGTGTTGTATAGTACTATTTCTGAAATAAAAAAATCTTTCACATTAAAACATGATACTTTAACATTTACTGTTGCTATTCACATTGCAATGCTTGCGATGTTTTATTTTCACAGATTTTCTATTTCCATTAAGCTACCCATGCTTACTATAAGAAACAATGCTAATCGTAAATATGCATTTCTCAAGAACATATTATCTTAACCATTCATTTTAATTTCCTGCAGAAAATGCTGCTATGCATACAATTTCATCATGCATAAAATTATATACAAATATTCATTAATGCATATGTGTTAATAACGATTAGGGTATGAGTGTAAACATTTTCAATTCCCATAATGTTCCATTCCCACAGACTGACAGACGAGGTAATTATCATAATCACTTGTTCACAACTTTCAAATAGTTTTAGTCAAAATCAATTCGTGCATATAACTTTCATTAGTTATTCATTCATAACTAGTCAATTCTATTAATAGTTTTAACGTATCCATGATGACTCATCCAAACACTAGTCAGTCAACTAGTCATTATGGTTAAGTCTCACAACTTGACCCATTAAGAGGTTTTATTTGACTTAATTTTAAAACTTTATCATCTTATATAAGGACTTTCCTCATTTTTTTGGATTCATGCATTAGTTTCACACACCATCAATATACACATTCATCTTTTTAAAGTAGTGCATGGTAACTTAGAAATTTTATTGCATGCAAAAACAACTACTTCTTTTCCAACTCAAATGAAAGGTAGGTATTTTTCTTTCATTTTTTTTTTCTATACTTTCTTTCCAAATGAAATAAATCATAATACACATATTAATCTCATATGCATATTCTTATCCAAAAAAAGTATATTATAATAGCATGTACTTTTTTAAGAACTCTCTTAAATGGAAGCTAATCTCATGCAATGCCATGTATGTAACAATTCATTTTTAAAGGAATCAACATGCATATGCATATACTTCTTAAAATAAAATAAAATAAAATACTTATCTATATTTCATTTGAATAACTTCTCTCCCTACTGCAGTACTCATTCCCATCAGGAAATTCACATTTCTCCTCTACAACAATGTTTTCTTTTAGCAGCATCGACAAGATTTTATAGCATGATTAGATAAAGCCTTAATAAATAAATAATCAATCCTTAATCAATAAATAATCAATATTTGAGTGATCCCTTAACACCTATTCATGTGCATATATAAGATGTGAATGCAATGTCACAACATGCTTTCCTCTAACATCTCTACATTAGTGTGAGTAACTAATTATCAATTCATGTTAAATAACTCCCACACTATTATGACATTTTTCACACACGTATCTGTTCAGAAATTCCTTTAATGGAAAATGACACAAGGTGCATTCTCTTTACTTAAACTTTTCAAAAGACCCACCACTTCAGATTTTGCCTTTGGAGCATGCAAATATAATAAAGCTAACACATTGAATTTTGTTCCTATGCATACAATTCATAAATATTCTAATCTTAATTTTGCAACAAAGTACTTAACATAATCGAGTAGGCAAACTCATGATTCCTCTTCGAGAACATATAACATAATAGGCATGCAAAACATGGTTTTCTTTTCCATAAAACTAATGGAATAAAACATAAGAATACATGCTTTATTCTTGAAATATTATACCCACATTAGTCATGTATATATTTCAAGGAAACCAAAACATTACTTCAGTTTTTGTACATGTAATTCATTTTCTTTTCCAAAGAATAGTTTCTAAAGTATGATAACAAAAATGTTATCATTTTCCACATATAAAATTATGTTCTTTTCGATGAAATCTAATACAGTTATTGGATGCCTATGCATTAATTTACTCCAAATGAAACTAAAATAATATTTATGATAGCATAAAGTACTCACATACTCAATAGATCTTCTATCCATGCAAAGAACCTTGTACCTCTATGATTCTACATGCAAGTTGCTCATGTTTTGCTTCCAATAATTTATCATAGATAGCCCCTTTATGCATAAAAACTACACAATACTAACAAGGTTAACTTAACCTTTAATATACATAAATCAAGAAGTTGACATAATCCATCTAGCAATGTAGTTTATTCAAGAGGTCATTCTCTTTAGCCTATATTTATTTTCAAGAAAAGAACTTGGATTCCTTATCATTTAACACACCTGTACGAAATCCCTTTTAAAACAAAACAAGCTTGCAATATTTTCTTAAATAAGATATATATAAAGACAAGAAAGTTTACTTACTTATGTTTTACTACTGTTCACACCTTTCAAGATCCATACTAGTAATCTTTGCAAGAACTCACATGGGTTCTTCTCAGCAAAACTAGCATAGTAGTTTGGTCTTTTACCATGTTATATCTCTAGGAATAGTATATTTGTAAGAAATTAACATAATAGAAATATTTTTAAGAACTTACATTGTAAGTTTGTCTTTACATACATGAAAAAGATATATCCTTTTTAAAGAAACTTTAACTTCATTACTATTTACTCTGTACGCATTTTATTTTCCATAATGCAATAACTATTGTTTCAAGAAAGGAAAGATAATAATACTTGTCTCTTGAAATTCTTTATTCAACCTGGATTAGAGATGTGATTCTTTCCTTCACATAAGCGCATTTCATCTTGATTCTCTCAATTTATTTTTGCTATATCCCAAAGGCACCAGTGTTGCAACCTTTAGCTCTGATACCACTTGCAACATACACCGATAACTTCACATGGAAAATGTAAGGAGTTAATTTTTTTTATATACAAGTTACTCATGGGTAACTATCCATTCACTATTAAATATTCCTTACTCATCATTACATAGAACATTTACCAGTTCATAATGTAACTTTAGAATAAAAATAGTAAGCTCCTTAACCATTAAAAACCTCTATTACAATACATTAACATAATACTATATGATGTAACCTTCCATTAATTTCATTACTCATATAGTCATCACATAATTTCCATTATGAACATCATAACAAGAAAGGAATCAACGTCATCAACTTGACACAATAATCAATCACATCATTGAACACTAATATACCCTAGAAACCCTGTAGGGTGAAAACCAGTAAACATTTAATTTTATTGTTAAACACTCGTGAGGGTGATCATCCCACACTCAATGGCTTATAAGGGAGACCACCCCTTATGCATCATTTATAAATCTTACAAGGAAATATACAAATATATAGCTTTAAGCCATTCAATAAATATGATACCGTTTAACATCTGGTCTTCATATCTTCATATCTTCACATCTTGGTGGCATGGATGTACCTATAATGGACCATCGTACATTGGACCTTCTTGCAACTCACACTCATCTGCATCAACGTTAATAATTTACCTGCCACTAAGACGAGCATAATTTTCCTTTGTACATGACAAGCATAATATTCCTTTGTACATGTCACCATCATTCCCTGCTATGATGCCTTCAAAATAAAATGATGTCAAGATTCATAAAGTATTAATCAATCATTTCCCATATTTGTACTATAGTAGTTTCTCCATCTACTCATGTATATTCATGACAAGCAAGTAAAGTTCTTTGACATTCTCCCTTTAACAACACATACCTCATATGTGTTGGTTATAAGTCATCACAATAACTAATTTTTCCGTCACATCAGCACACATTCCTGCAAGACAATGGCTACATCCCCCAAGCTTTTCTTTAAAATAAAATGATACATCAGTTAAGATATTTATGCATGTGATTTACATAAATTTAATCAAAATAGCTAACCCTTAAGCTATTACTTTTAGTGCATGGAATGAAAGCTAACATAAAAAAATGTTGCTCCCATGCATGCAAATGCATATAGATTCCAAAAGAGTCTCCCTAAAGGTGTGCTTACACAACGAAGCACATAACCTCCTTCACGAGTCATCGTAAAGAAAATCTCAACACAAGTGAGCATGTAAACATATGTTTTCTTTTTGTAAAAATATGCAATTAAGAATATAAATACATGTCTTCTTTTCCAAATATTATACTAAACAATCATATTCAATGTAGTTTAATACTACAAGCTATCTTACTACATACAAATATGTATATTATTTCCAATGAAGTTATACATATATATTGCATGCCTATGCATGATCTTTTTCCAAAAGGAATTAACATCATAATCATGATAATATAAAAGTAATCACTTAGTTTGTTCATCTAAAGGAATACAAATGATTAGTTCCTGTAACCATGAATTTATTAAATAACTTAACTTTACGAACACCATGGTAATCTATCCATAGAATTATGAATTAACTAATATTCACAAACACCATGGTAATATACCCATGGTTTTATGAAATAATTAATCTCTATAAACACCATGGTAAACTACCCATGGATTTATTAATTCATTAATCTCTACCACTATCATGGTAAACTATTCATGGATTTATGAAACTATCCATGGATTTATTAATTCATTACTAATTACAACATGGTTAATGAATACGAATCTGAGAAAACTTATCTTTTCTTCTTCATTGTACAGGAAGATATTTCAAGAGTGACTCTCTTTAATCTATTCAAGAAAAATACTTTAGACTTGTTATCACTTCACAATTTAAATGAGTACAAAATATGTTTTAAAATAAGAGAATTCAACTTCTATTTTCTTTCTTATACAATATTATGTAAATATTTTTATTAAAGAGTTACCCTCTTTAATCTAATCAATAAAATATATTTTAAAAATTAACTACCATAACTAACCCTTATTTGGGCATAAGAGCTAGATAGACCTTTTAAAATAATAACAAAGTTAACATGTAACCTTTGCAAACCCTTGCAAAGGAATTAATGCAATGGACTTATCTTCTACTCCCAAGATAAATACATTCTTACAAAAATAGTCAATAGTAAATTTGTTTCGATAAAATCCAAATAAACTAATGAAGTACCATTTTATTGGTATATGTAACTTATCTCAAAAAATATGAGAAAGATCATTGGTATTTTTTTTTCTATTTTCTAATAATCTTTTTTGCAGAAAAACTATATGATATATAATCTTTATTTATATATTTCTTCTCACAAAAAAAATATTATATAATAAAAATTAGCAAATATTACTTTAATCACTTTACCCTTCACCTTGAGCCATGGCTTGAATATGAATATTTAACTGTAATGCAAACCATTCCATGCATGTAGAGGCATAATGGACATGAATTGCAAGAGTGGAACCAAGAAATGCTCTCCAGTGATTCCTTGCCACCGAGTCCTTTATCGTCCAGAATAGAAAACAACAGGAATGTAATATAACCAAAGGTATTATCATGGTGAGAGGTAGCAAATAATACACTAACTTCCAAAATAGACACAGATAATACTGAGTACCAAAATTTTTGGATGTAAACGACACCAATCCATTATCGATGATATGGAGCTGGAAATCATAAGAAATATTAATAGGAATCTTTCCAAATAACCAAAAAGAAGAAGTTACCTAAATAGGCACAGCGCAATGCTAGGAATGATTTTTTCCTCTGACTTGATTATAATCATGGGGAATTTACTTCCCAACTACTCTGCACCTACATGAAACAATAATGAGGAGTTGTTGCAGAGCGCTACTATGACCATGGAGAAATCGAGTACTCAAGATGAGCTTCACATCCATCCGTTGGAGTTACTAGAAGGTTGTAATATATAAAAGATGAATTCCATGCAACCTCACTAACTCTTGGACTCGTAATCTTCTTTTCATATTAATAATGTGAATTTGTTATGAAGAAGTCGTTTAACTTTCAACCGATTCCAGAATCAGTTTCCCATGAACTAATTCTTTATTTTCTTGATTTGAATAATTAAGGTAATATATTTACCATTTAAAAGCACATAAGATTTATGTTACAGAGGTTAAGATGAATCTCTCTCTCTCACTTCACACACACAAATATATATATATATATATATATATATATATATATATATATATATATATATATATATATATCAATTTTTCAATTTCATTTTTGAATATATAAATCGATTCAAACCCTTGAAAATCACTTAAACATCCAATTCCAACAAATATTTGTTCCATCCAAAACTAACTCTTAATAAAACGGTTAAAATGTAAAATAATGATTCTTGAAATGCTATATTTGTTTGCAAGGTGATGTGACTGCACAATTAACTAGGCTACAACAACCCTTAACATGGTTAGGCTTTTTCCCATTGTTTTTTGAATCATTGACATGCACATCAGGAAGTGTGTCTTAATAGTACACACAATCTCTATCTATTCTATACTTTGTGAGAATTATTATTATTATTATTATTTTAAATCATATATAATATAAAAATTGTTGGCATTGAAATAATTTAGTTAATATGGACACTAAGATATTTATTTATGAAAAAAAATTTCGCATTAAAGTTTGTTATTTTTTTTATATTAATTAATTTCGTATATTGAAATATTTTAATTATGATGGATATGGAATTTTTTAATTACTGTTAATATTTCTTAAATTTCATATAATATATACAGATCTCCCTCTAATGAATAATTTTACTTTCAATTACTTCTTAACATGAATCATAAATTTGATACTGGAATAAATTGATTAACATTGATATTAAAACAATTTATTTACATAAAAAAAATTATGAAAATATAAATTATATCAACTTTTTCTATTTCACACTTTTGCGATCTATATTTTGTGATAATGTATTTTGTGATATTGTTATTTTGGGATCAACTTTATTTGTTTTTGTTTTAATTCATTTAAAATATTTTTAAAATTTAATATAAAATTATATCTCCATATGAAATAAAATAATTTTATACTAACTTTTAAAATTATTTTAAAGCAATTAAAACAAAAATGAATAAATTTCATTATTTTTTTTTATTTTGATATTTCAATTGGATATGTGTATATATGTCAATTGAAATAAAATATTTCAACCTACAAAGAGAAAATGTAGTTGAAAGTTAAAAGATTCATGTGTAATTAATATATAATTAATATGTCATATTTAAAGAATGTTAATAATAATTAAAAAAAATAGATATATAAATTTAATTAATGTTGAAATTAGTTTAAAATATATTAATAAGAATAGAAATGCTTTAATGTCTACAATGTAATCCGTAATAAAATATATCAATGCTCACTTCCAAAAATTTTCATATTAGATATTAATATTAATAATAATAACAATAATAATAATAATTCCCATAGAACATATAATAAACGGTGATGTTGTATACTTTTAAGGAACTTAGTAACATCCCTCATTATACCTCATGTAAACTACATAGGATTAGAATTTTTTACGGGTTTTACTACAATGTAATATTCCCAAATGAATTATATGCATCCTTCTTAACTAATAATAAAATGATATAATATTGATTATTAAGTGAAGCAACCTTAGAAAAGGAATAACAAACCTCAAAGTAATAACTATTAATGAAAATTTTTAGCATAATTTTTTGTGCTGCAAACATTGTTAATTTAATCAAGCTTGTTAACAACACATTGAATGATGTAAGTTTCAACGTCATGTAAGATGATATAATATTGATTATTAAGTGAAGCAACCTTAGAAAAGAAATAACAAACCTCAAAGTAATAACTATTAATGAAAATTGTTAACATAATTTTTTGTGCTACAAACATTGTTGATTTAATCAAGCTTGTTAACAACACATTGAATGATGTAAGTTTCAATGTCATGTAAGATAGAAATGTCATCAAGATATAATAATAGGAGAAAACATAACGGGAGAAAAATATACATTGGAAATTTGAAAGAGAAAAACAAAGAAACAATTATTTTGTTAAATATTTCATGAGGAAGTTCGACCCTCACTCAATGAAAGCAGGATATTTTATCTCTTATCTATTGTTGAAATTTTTACAAGAAGGGACCGTAGTCTTTAATTCAAGCATAATTAACCAGAGACCATTATATTAAACACGATGTCATGTTTCTTAAACACTTTACCCCACTATTCTTCAAGCATGATGTATTTGTGGGATGGTTGTTTCCTGCAGTAGGTTACCCCTTGTAAATTGGAGTTAATGATCCTTCACTTTGCATGTAACAATAGCTATGTGTAATGACCTCACTTCCTTCCACAATATTAGTTAAAATACATGTTTAAATTGTTGAAAAGTAGTATTTTATAAGCTATCAATCCATTATTTATGAATTCCATAATCCTTCCATGCAAACACTATCATTAGAATCTCTATCATCATGATAATTTGAAATATCAATTTTTAAAAATACATAAGATTATGACCTTTTTCATCAAATAAAGAAAGTGAAAGAATTAAAATATATCTATCTCAAATATTCAATTTCTACCTATTATCATTTTCGAATCACTAATAATATTCAAAACATTATACCTCTTTGATTGGAAACACTTTCTTACCCATGCATAAAATTAAGTAAAAGTCATATCCATATTTAATCTCTTACTTTTTCATGTGTCATCAAATACTTCACAATAAATATATATATATGCCTTAACTTTTATCCACAAAACACACCTTTAATACATTTAGTCCAAATCCAAAACCATGGGAGTCTAAATATGGGAGCATAAATATGATATGGGTAATAATCTACTTGTTCCCTTCCATACAAAAACATTGGTAACAATATATTTATTTTGTTTTTCAAATTCATACAATTATAAAATTATGTTTATTTATCTATCAGTCACATTCATTAAATAAATTCATAAATATCTTAAAAAAATTCCCATTCCTCTATTGTCATGTGCATTAAATAAACGAATAAAGATTATGAAATGTAAAAATGATCACAATATCCTTGTTGTATTTCCCTATGCTATGGATTTCCATATGTAACCCTCATTATTCCATCTAATAATTCTCCATGCCAAGTTTTAAAATAAATGTAATATAAAATTCCACGAGGCATTAATGCACACCATAAATTTCGAGACTGGCTTTACACCTACCATAATCATCCATTGTCCACAAATCATTTCAACTTAGTATTCCACTTAATGATATTTTTCGTAATGGATTATCATGGAACTAAATAGTTCTGGTGCTAACTACCGAACTAAACATACACAAGTGTTGGAAATCTATGCACATATATAGAAATGGCCTAGGTCTCCGTTAAGAGGACAACATAGAAAATCGATACTTGTAATATATGGGTAGTCACATTGATTTCCTTCAACGTTATAAATAGACCAAAATAACTTCGAGACAATTTATATTATTTAACCATTAATTAATAAATATTTGGGGATGTTTCTTTCTCGTTTAGTCGAAATAATTGGTGTGAGAATATATACAAAACTAGTTGATTCAACACTATTCTACAGTGTTTGAAGAAGTAAAAACCTTGTCTCTATGGTTTATAGGAGGTGAAAGCATGTTTGCTATATTTAGTAATTTTATATCATATTAACAAAGCTATATATTCATATTCATCAAATAAAAGTACCATAAAGTTCCAAGAGACGTTAATGTATACCTAAAAATATGCTCAAGTAGGCTCTTCATAGCCTTTTCCTTGGAAGTGCATCGTGGTAGCTTGGGGAAGGGATTCCAGTTGAATAATTCTTTAATCTGCCCACAATAAAACCCTATCTTACCCTTGAAAAATAATAGGGCATGGTGAAAACCTACCTTGCATAAAGCCTTTCCTGTGTTAGTAGCATTGTCTTGGATACCCACATAGCACACGCTTGTAAGACGAAACCTCAAGAGTGCTTTTGATTCCTATGAATAGGGTGATCCTGATAATTCTGTTTCAAAGTTGACCTTTAATTTTCTTCGATCTTCTCCATTTCACCTTACGGTAATGAAAAGGTAAGCACATTCCCAAAGTATTTGTAATATTGTGAATAGAGAGAGAAACAAAATGTTGAGAAATACATGGATTAACTATTTTACAAATCCACGATGTGATTCATATGGATGAAAAGTAGGAGTTGACATATCCATATGTTGGTTGTTGAATACATTCGTACATAACAATAATATCGGTAGACACTACATATTCTAAAAATCTCTTTGACGTGTAGTGAAGGTTGAAAATAATGCAACCACATTTTTGTCCAACCTAAAATACAATAATATTTTTCTGATTCGTTACTAGCCATTTCCTAACTATTTCTTGATGCTTGCAACCATTTTGGATCACACATTAATAATTAATAAATAATATATATATATATATATATATATATATATATATATATATATATAAATCCACAATATCTAGTTCTAGGGATGAGGATATTTCTTCATCTGCTTAAAGATAACTCTGTCACCGGTGTTCTTCTTGTCATCATTATATGTTTTTCCAATATTTATCTCTCAATAGAAATTTGTTTCTTCATTTAGATTGCTTTTATTTCCTGCAATCTTCTTTTTATATCATCTTTCACTCATGACATTTATCTTTAGTCATGATAGTTTTGTAACCAAACACTAGTACAAAATTAGAGATTAATGACTAAGTGTCTAAAACATATGGTCACCTCAATAATTTCAAGTGAATTACTACTAAGTTTGAGAAATTTTAAGTGGCATAACTAAAAATCACTTGAAAATGTGAAGTTGGGTTATACTTATGACCATTTTTTTAGAAACAAATATCATTTTGAGAGGCTTTTCAAGTTTTAGCAAGCCAAAATAATTTTTCTATTTAGAATTTCAATACAATGTAAAAATAAAGTTTGTTAGAAATTTTATTAGCTTTCTATCGCTTATTTTTTATATTTTTTTTAATTCAAATTTTATATGTCAACTTAGAAATTGTTTTAATATGTGTTCTCTAAAAATAAAGGGATTCATAAAATGTCATTTTTTTGGCACTAGTGTATTCTTTGTTAATCTTGTGTTTTTGAAAACAAATGAGTTCCAACAATCTAGGGAGACTATAGTTTCATATGGGTATATTTACGAAACCAACAGATGCACATCAATTACTATAATTTGTGTAATTGAACCAATATGAAAAAATTCCATATTGTGAAGATGTTTAACATAGCACCACGTGTCTAAACTTGTTAGTTAAAAACTAAAAATATAAAAAATACCCATTAAAGAATATGGACCAACATAATGCACCATAATTTCTTCATATTTTTTCACAGCGTATTTTGGAACATACAAAATTTTGGTTTCACTGAACCATAATGACCTTCAAAAAAAATATGCACACATTTTACTAGAAAATTAGTTAAAATTAACAAATATCTATGAAATTCCATAAAATTTATATCTACTAAAAGTAAATTCAATTATGAAAATTTTGGTATTGGTTTCGAAAAAAAATTCACCATATTCGATGGATTTTAACCATTCCAAACATAGATAAAGGTGAACAGAGTCAATTTATTGTAAAGTTGTAGGTTTTTGGCTGATTTTTTTTTTTTTGTCAAAAAAATAATAGTTATACGAATTAGTTTTTTCCATGAAATAATGTAAAAGTATATGGAAATATATTTTTTGGTCAAACATTTTTAAAATCTGGGTCAAAAAACCTATCCACTTTTTTTTTCGGGAGCAAAATTGCAATGATGTGACCCTTCGATAAGACTATTTTGGTGCAAAATTGATGGTCCCCGCCCTTTGCTAGAAATCTATGGTAAAATAAAATATGTTATCAGAAACCTTAATAACAGGTCCCAACTTATATTATGAAATATTTATTAATCAAATACAATGTGGGCTCCAGTTTTGGAATGTGTGCAGATATGGTTTCAATGCATCAATCATTCATAAGATATGGCAGTTGATTAGTCCAATTTTCAATCACCCATTAACTTATTGCTCTGTCCTTATGACTGCCACATTCTGACACTTGTCAAGTTGCCTTGGGTTCAGCTCATCCCGTGCTTGTAACAACCCTAACACTATCCACTATCACTCCTTTCACTTTTGCTCAAGAACCTGAGGGTTAGCTGCCTCTGTCTGTCTCGAGGGTTTCTTACGTTGCAATTGTTTTGTTTCTATGCGTCTTTCCTCACGATTCTCTTGCCAGTATGGTAATTCGCCTATACTCCCAGTCTTCCATTGCTATGGCAAGGATTCTTGTTGAAAAATTCGATCGATTTCAATGATTTGTTACTGTCTGGTGATTGCATATTTCTCCCGTTCAGTTCGTTTAACTATCCATTGTTTGCAATACAGGTTGAAACTCCAGGTTTCAGTCAACGGTCTTCTTCAACTCGGATTTTCCCCAAAGGTGAGTTAAGTTCTATGATTTAGTTTCCTTCGCACTTTTCCCAGTTACTAATGTGTTTTTCTCCTTGTAAGTAGGCCTTCTTGGCACTCGGCCAGGTCTTACTCTCGATTCTACACCTCCTATTAACAAGTGAATGCCAAGAAATTTATTATCTCGTTCTTGTTTTTATACGATTTTCAACTTTTCACCAAAGTTGTTTTTCATTCCAGGTTCTAACTTATGTTTCTTGGTCTCTTGTAGGTTGAACAACCTCGTCTGGTTACAAATGCTTGTCCTCTCCGAAAACTGACCCTAAACAAAATGGGTAGGGTCATTCTGTTTTCACTGGTTAGAAGTTTGTGGTTAAACCTGTAGTAGCTTTACGCAATTGCTATTTCCCTTCTTATGGTAGAATCTGTCTCATTTGCTGGTTTGTCAAACCCTCCTCCTGGTGATTTTCATCTCAGGGTTTTTAATTGGTTCTGTTCGGTTGTATTTTGACTCTTTGTCTGACTGTACTCACCCTTTATGATGAGCGTTGCTCGCTTAGGGTTTGAAACACCTTTTTCGCACTGGAATTTGTTGGTGTATTATGTAATGTTCGCTCATAATGTTTCTTAATTCTTCTTGTTGGAAAACTCATTCCTGTACAGTATGGTTTTCAACTCGTCATATGTGTTCCAATTTTACACAACTGTTGGGTGATTCACACGCCTGTGACTGCTCCTGTCTGCAGTAGTTTCAACTTCCCATTCTCTTGATTTAGAGAGTATATTAACATAAAACAATTAGACACAGAAAAAAATGAATGTTAGTGTTGGTTGTAGATATGGTTCACAGATGGTTTATTTTCTGGAAAAACTCTGGTTCCCTTTTCTTATTGTTCTTTTCCTTTCACTCAGATGGAAATCTAACCCCTTCAATACATATTTTAAGTGTTGTAGGTGATAGTCTATTTTGTATTTTGGTTGAACTGTCAACTGCATTGTTCTAACTACATTGCCAGTTTCATAATAAAAAAACTTCTAATTAAACTACAAAAATGTATTATCCTTCAAATTCTATTGTTCTTGTCCAAATAACGAATAGTAAAAGTAAATAAGACACAGGTTTAGTAACCTGTCCATAAACTCATGTAACAGTGAGACAGTTAGCCATCCTTCGTCTACTGTGAGTTACATGCTCCTGCATCAGAATTCTGGGGTGACAAAAAAATCATGGCTCCATTCCATGAGATCGTCCACCGAATAACCTACCTGCTATATCTGCATTGCGTCAAGCCACGAACTGTCCTCAATAGGACGGTTCTTCCAGTTGACCAAATACTGTAAATATTCCTTCCTGCGCATGCGCTTGGTTACCTGTGTGTCGAGAATGCTCTCGATCTCAAGGGGCTGTGCCGTGGGAATCTGTCTCACCCAAGAACCTTCCTCAAGTTGGGTGTTCCATTCTAGCCTTACTGTCATGTCATCCTCAGAACCAGCAGTATAAGGAAACATATCTGGCACATTAAATATTGGTGAAATACCTATTACTGGTGGCAACTGTAACTCGTAAGCATTGGAAGAAAACTTGTGAATGATTTTGCAGGGACCAATCTTTTTAAATTTTAGCTTGTTATATTCCCCTTTCGAAAACTGTTCCTTGCGCAAGTGTGTAAGAACCTCGTCTCCAACATTAAACTAAAATTCTCGCCTTTTCAAGTTTGCCCGCTATTTGTACTTCTGACTACTATCCTGCAATTTTAGTTTCACCTGCTCATGTAAGTCTCTCATTGCTTGGGCGAAATATTCTCCATCAGCACTTCGTTTTTCAATTTTCCCAAATCCCGCAGCTCATGCACTCCGTGAGGATGCATGCCATACAAGACATAGAAAGGACTGTAACCTATGTTGCGATTCGTTGAATCATTGTAAGAGAATTCCCCTTGAGCAAGTATGTGATCCCACATTCGAGAATTTTCACCTATTAAACTCTGTAGCAGATTTCCTAGAATCCTGTTCACCACCTCTATTTTCCCATCAGTCTTTGGGTGATAGGCGAAGCTGAATTGTAACTGAGTGTCCAAATTCTTCCATAGGGTACTCCAAAAATGGCCAGTGAACCTCACATCTCTGTCGGAAATGATGGACCTCGACAGTCCATGCAGTCTGACAATTTCTATAAAAAAACAAGCGTGCTACGTGAGTGGCATCACTGGTTTTCTTGCAGGGAATAAAATGTGCCATCTTCAAAAATCGATCCACTACCACCATCACCAAATCAAAACCCTACTGTGTTCTAGGCAGACCCAAGAAAAAGTCCGAATTGACTGAGTCCCATGGTCTGCTTGGAATAGGCAGTGGCATATAAAGTCTGGCATTTTGACTGCACCCTTTCACCAATTGACATATTTTACACCTGTTTACGTACCTCTGCATGTCCTGTCGTACCCTTGGCCAGTAATAAAAGTTATCGACTTGTGATAATGTCTTGTCTATGCCAAAATGTCTAGCTAGAAATCCATTGTGCTTTTCTCGAATAATGTTCTCCCTCATCGAATAGTCGGGAATGCATAACTGTCCTCCCCTGAACAATAATCCATCCTGCAAATTGTAGTCCAAACATGGGCTATTATTCCTCAACAAAGGGTTTTGGCAGGCCTCATCGGCCTCCCTAAAGTCTGCATCTATCTGATACAGATCCCTCGAATGCTCAAAACCCAAAACTTGCGTTGTACTTTCCTGCAAGAGTAAAGCCCTTCTACTCAACGCATCTACCACCTTATTGGCTTGCCCACTAATATGTTTTAGCACAATGGTAAAAATCTACAAATACTCAACCCATTCTTCATGCTTATGGTTCAACTTATGCTGCTACATAATATACTGTAATACAGAATTATCAGAAAATAAAACAAATTCTTTACCTAAAAAATACTGTCTCCAATGCTTTAATGCTTGGACAATCATATAGAATTCCTTGTCATAGGTTGAGTACTTCTGTCTACTCTCGTTCACCTTCCCACTAAAATAGGCAACCGGCCCATCCTCCTGGCTGAGTACTACTCCAATGGCTGTACCATTAGCATCACAACGAACTTGAAAAAGTTTTTTGAAATCAGGCAACCTCAATACCGGTCTCTCTATGATCTTCCTCTTCAAAGCCTTAAAACTTTTCTCTGCTGCCTCTGTCCCGAAAAAAGGCTGATTTTCCTTCTTGATCGTATCCAACATGGGTGCGCAGATTTCACTAAAATTCCTAATGAATTTCCAGTAAAAACTTGCCAATCCGTGGAAGCTTCGAACTTCAAATAAACTCTTCGGGGATGGCCAGCTAACTATAGCTATAAATTTTTCTGGGTCCATCTTCAACTCATCTTCTGCAATTATGAAACCCAGATACACCAACTCCTGCTAGAAAAAAATACACTTCTTCAGATTTATTAGCAGCTTATTCTGTTGCAGCTTCCTCAAAACACTTCGAACATGCTTGAACTGTTCTTCTCTCGTTTTGCTGAAAATCAATATGTCATCTAAATAAACAATTACAAAATTCCCAATGAACTCTTTCACCATTTTTTTCATTAGGCGCATAAACTTACTAGGGGCATTACTCAAACCAAATGGCATCACCAACCATTCATACAACCCTTTGTTCATCTTGAAGGTCGTTTTCCACTTGTCCCCTTCTTGAATTCTAATCTGATGGTAACGACTCTTCAAATCGATCTTCATGAAATATGCTGCTCCACTTAAAAATTCCATCATATCATCCATTCGTGGCAATGGAAACCTGTACCTGATGGTAATCTTATTAATAGACCTTGAGTCCATGCCATTTGCCACCTTTTTTTGGAGCCAACACTATCAGAACTGCATAGGGGCTCATGCTCTCCCTAATCAGCCCTTTATCCAGCAATTCCTGCACCTACTTCCTAATCTCCTCATTGTCCTTAGGACTCATATGGTTGGATTCTTTATTGGGCAGACTACTCCTGGTATAAAGTCAATACAATGAATGATACTCCTCTTAGGAGGCGACTCATCTGGAAGATCATCCATTATGATATCACCAAAATCCTACAACATATCTTGAATCTCCGCTGGTAAATCTATGATTTTTGTGTGTAGTACCACTATCTTTTCCCTCCTCACAACAAAAAGATTTACATCATTATCATCGATCTGTTTCAAAAATTATTTTCCACCCATTAGTAACGATTTAACCCCACTAGCTTCTGCTGTATTTTCCTCCTTGATGGGTACAAGCGTGTGCTTAATCCCATCCTTGACAAACTTATAACAGTTTGTCTTTCCATTATGAACCACTTTCCTGTCATACTGCCAAGTCCTCCCTAACAGTATATGACATACATCCATCGGCATAATATCACACATAACTTTGTCCCTGTACCTGCCAATGTGAAATTCCACTTCACACTGCTCATCAACTAATAGCTGATGCCCCTTTTGCAGCCACGACACCTTATAGGGAGTGGGGTGCTTCAACCATTTCAAACCCAACTTCTCCACCATTTCTGTGGCCACCAAATTATCGGTATTCCCACTGTCAATGATCAATTTGCAGCACTTGCCCTGTGATTTGCAAATTGTCTGAAATAAATCTTTTCGCTGATCCAGTTTTGCAATTTCTTTGGCTGGTTTCAATAGCACTTTATTTAGTACTAAAGCTGACCCTATCTTAGGCACATTTTCTACTTCCTGGGGTGGTGCCTCCACTTCCTCCGTTTGGGCAAGATAGGTTCTTCCACCACCTATTGGTTCCCCTCGTGGAAACTCATAAGACTTATGCCCCCACTTATTGCATCTATAACACTGGATAGATCCTCTTTCCCAACCATTTCCTCTTCCCCGCTGGTATGGTCATCCCCCTCTGGTGTTATTGTCCTGTTCTTCTTTCCCTAAAGGTTTGGAACTGCTACCTTCTTCGCTGGAATTTGTGCCTCTACCCCTGCCAAAAGCCTTCCCTTTTCCTCTGCTAGAGCCTCCTCCTCTTCTGGAATTCTGCTTTCTGATTATATTTTCTTCTTCTTTGAAGGCACACTAATATGCCTCATTAATAGTTCTGGGTGAGAGAATACTGATTTCATCCAGTATCTCTCCTCTTAAGCCATTTACAAGTCTGGCTATTTTTTCGGGGGTATCTTCTATATGCCCCGCTCTCAAATTCAACCTGTAAAATTCGTCTGTATATTCATTAACAGTCAACCCTTTTTGCCTCAGATTCTACACCTGTATACACAACATAATCTGATAATCCTTTGGAAAAAAAAATTCCTTCAGTTTGGCCTCCATCCTAGCCCACTTTTTAATAGGCGGTTTATTCAGCCTCTTTCTCTCCGCCTGAACACTGTCCCACCACAAGGACGCATGTCCTTTTAGTTTGGTAGTAGGGAGTTTTACCCGCTTGTCTTCGCTGATTTCTTCAAAGTCGAAATACTTATTCAACTCACTCAGCCAGTCCAACAACACATTTACTGATAGATTCCCATCGTAAGTAGAAAGCTCATGTTTTGGATTGCTACTTGATAAAAAAAATGACCTCAACAATCTTAGTTCAGGTCCTTCTCCTTCAAAACCATATATCGCTTCTGCAACCTCCTCATCGCTATCATCCCCATCATTAGGGTCCCATATTCTTCCAGCCTCCACTGCTGCTAATCGCTCATTCAAAATTCGAATTTCCTCCCTTAGTCCTTCCTCTGATAATCTTTGATTAGCTCTTCCCCTTCCTCATTCTCATCCTCATCTACCAACCTCCATTTTCTCTGTTCACAATCCTGCTCTAATACCAAAAATTGATGGTCCCAGCCCTTTGCCAGAAATCTGTGGTAAAATATAATATGTTATCGAAAACCTTAATAATAGGTCCCAACTTATATTATGAAATATTTATTAATCAAATACAATGTGGACTCTAGTTTCAGAATGTGTGCAGATATGGCTTCAATGCATCAATCATCTGTAAGATATGGCGGTTGATTAGTCCGATTTTCAATCACCCATTAACTTATTGCTCCATCTTTATGACTAGCACATTCTAACACTTGTAAAGTTGCCTTGGGTTCAGCTCCTCTCGTGCTTGTAACAACCCTAACACTATCCACTATCACTCCTTTCACTTTTGCTCAAGCACCTGACGGTTAGCCGCCTCTGTCTATCTCGAGGGTTTCTTCCATCGCAATTGCTCTGTTTCTGTGCATCTTTCTCGACGATTCTCTGTCCAGTATGGCAATTCGCCTATAATACCAGTCTTTCATTGTTGTGGAAAGGATTATTGTTGAAAACTTCGATCAAATTCAATGATTCATTACTGTCTGGTGATTACAGGTTTCTCCCATTCAGTTTGTTTAACTGTCCATTGTTTGCAATATAGGTCGAAACTTCGAGTTTCAATCGACGGTCTTCTTCAACTTTTCTTTTCCCCAAAGGTGAGTTAAGTTCTATGATTCAGTTTCCTTCGCACTTTTCCTAGTTGCTAATGTGTTTTTCTCCTTGTGAGTAGACCTTATTTGCACTTGGCCAGGTCTTCCTCTCGATTCTACACCTCCTATTAACAGGCAAATGCCAAGAAATTTATTATCTCGTTCTCAATTTTATAAGATTTTCAAATTTTTTCCAAAGTTGTTTTTCATTCCAGGTTCTAACTTCTATTTCTTGGTCTCTTGCAGGTCGAACAACCCCATCTAGTTACAAATGCTTGTCCTCTCCGAAAATTGACACCAAACAAAATGGTTAGGGTCGTTCTGTTGTCACTGGTTAGAAATTTGTGGTTAAAGCTGTAGTAGCTTTACGCAATTCCTGTGTCCCTTCTTACGGTAGACTCTGTCTCATTTGCTGGTTTTTCAAACCCTTCGCCTGGTGATTTTCATCTTAGGGTTTGTAATTTGTTCTTTTCAGTTGTATTTCGACTCTTTGTCCGACTGTACTTGCCCTTTATGATGAGCACTACTCGCTCAGGGTTTGAAACCCCTTTTTTGCACTAGAATTTGTCGATGTATTATGTAATGTTCGCTCGGATTGTTTCTTAATTCTTCTTGTCGGAAAACTCGTTCCTATACAGTATGGTTTTCAAATCATCATATGTGTTCCAATTTTATGCAACTGTTGGGTGATTCACATGCCTATGAATTCTCCTGTCTGTAGTAGTTTCAACTTCCCATTCTCTTGATTTACAAAGTATATTAACATAAAACAATTAGACACTAAAAAACAATGAATATCAGTGTTGGCTGTAGATATGGTTCACAAATGGTTTATTTTCTGGAAAAACTCTGGTCCCCTTTTTTTATTGTTCTTTTCTTTTCACTCAGATGGAAATCTAACACCTTCAATACATATTTTCCTGCTATTTAAAGTGTTGTAGGTGATAGTCTACTTTGTCTTTCGGTTGAACTGTCAACCGCATTGTTCTAACTACATTGCTAGTTTCATAAAAAAAAAAACTTATAATTAAACTAAAAAAACGTATTATCCTCCTAATTCTACTATTCTTGTCCAAATAATGAATAGTAAAAGTAAATAAGACACAGGTTTAGTAACCTGTGCATAAAAACATGTAACAGTGAGATAGTCAGCCATCCTTCTTCTACTCCGAGTTAGATGCTCCTGCATAAAACTTTATAAATAAGATCAGCCAAAACATCATTTTCAACCTCATATTCTTCATGTGTAGCTTTTAAATACAAAAATTCTTTGAAACCAATTTTTGGATAGAATTTTTTTTTGAGCTGGATTTTTAAATTTAGTTTTTTGGGTTGAATTTTGAATGTGAGTTGTTTGTGCTGAATTTTACAAGTAATTTTTTTTGCTACATTTTAAAAGTGAGTTTTTTTTGGTTGGATTTTAAAAGTGATTTTTTTGGGATTGATTTGAAAAATCTACAGAGATTGAATTATCATGGGAAATAAAGGAAATTGAAAGAGAAAATATGATTGAATTAGAGACATTAAGGCTTGTAGAGAATACTCAAGGAAAAATTAAAAAAGAAGAAGGAAGAACACTTACATATTAAAAGAGAAAATCAATCTATACAAGAATTTGAACCAGGTCTATAAATTTATATATTAAAAATTATATTTAAAATTTAATAGTGTATCCTAGAATTTAATTTTTATTTGATGAACTAGTTTGAAAAATATTTTGAATGTAAATAGAGAAAGATTTTTCTGATAACATTGATGATGGGATTGAAAATGTTGAAATACAAAGTGAAAAAAAAATGAACCAATGATTGATAATGTTATTGAAGATGTTGAAAGAGATTCAAGTGTTTTTTAATTTAATTACTGAACCATGGAAAGTGCTTTATTGAACCAATCAAAATTTCAAACTTTTTCCTTGTAAAATACGTATAATTCTATTATAACTTTATAAGTATAATTTTATTAAAACGTTAAAACTTTCGAAAGGGGGGAATTTCTATCTTTGGATATACAACAATATATTAGTACAAGGTTGTGCAACCTAATATATAAAAAAAAAATAATATGGAGTTAATTTAAAATTTGAGTAAGAAATCATATCAATATGAATTTTTAAAATTATTTTAAATTTATACTTTGCTAAAGCCATACAAACAAGAACAAAGAAAACATAGAACACACCAAAAACAATATTTGATCATTTTATAAAGGACGAACTCCATATGAATTTTTAAATTTATTTATGGATTTGTAATTTGATAAAGCAATGAAAACAAGAAAAAATCAAAAAATGAGAAAAAGAATGGTTTATTCTATAAAGTATGAAATCTATATGGCCGTAATTTTATAAAATTCGAACTCAATATCATGAACTTAGTATGCACATAGAATTATCAAGAAAAATTTTCCAAAACTAAAATACTATTGCAACCTCCTTGTTTAATCATGTTTATGATGACCATGTTCCAACACAATGATACAATATGAAAGGTGAAACAAATATCAAAGAGGTAATTTCGATATGGAAGTAGCACTAGTTGCAGTGTATTATATCCATAGATTGCATGGATATAATTAAAAACATTCTATAGAAACGATACAATGACATTAATTTGAATAATCTCGAAGCCTGTTTCCTTTATAGTGTTTATAAATTCCCCTTCCATTATTAGAATGAGAATGGAAGTAATGGCTTCTTTTGCCATGGTGCCTTTGTGGTGTCTCATCCTACTTGACTTGCAATGGGATTTAATCTCCCTTTTTCAAAGTTCAACTTGAAATCATGGAGTTGACAAGTGAGAAAATTCAAATTTAAATCCATTGTAGGTTGAGGAAATTGAAAATTCAAATTGAGCATATGGAAGTAAGGCATTAGTAAGATTGTATATGACCATTAGTATCCATTCATCCTGATGAAATCGTGGATCCAACCCCATATCATCAACAACATGACTGCACTATGGATGAATACAAATTGTTTGTAAGTATAGTGAAAATACATGCAAGTTTTTTCTCACTTCAACAACATATATTTATGTCTACAAAAATGGAATCGACAATAGAGATGGAAGTGGCCCCACTAGCCATGTCAGTGAACTTGAGCAACATGTAATCAAGATAAGCTTGGTCATGGGGAGACACAATAGGGTAGAGGCTTCTATTATTCTATAGGGACCAATAGTTGTTATAGTACTACTCCCACACACACATCAAAACATGAAAAAAGAATTCATAATTAAAACATAAATAGATAATATTAAGTTATATAATTTATAAAATTATATCCAAAATGGGTCCATATATTATTTGAGATTACAACTATTAAACACTAGCTTTTAGTATCAAAATTTGAGAAGAGCTCTTGTCCCAACTACCTTGAGGTCTAATTTAGAAAACAAGAGAAAACAAACTTCCAAACATTCCATCCAATGTTACACAACAATACAATTATCAAATCACACCAATCCCTGTGACCAAGGTTGATTAATACCTAAACATGAATTGGGATTGTATGTGTGAGCCATAACTACATATATGTTCGTCAATGCAACCTCCTAAAGGCAATAAATGACACCAACACATTTAATTGAGTAATTAAATGCACGAAATCATAAGGATCAATCACAAGAGTTTATCATTCATTCGATCACATCCAAATCAATTCACAACACACATTTGAATTTGAAAAATAGAAATCCATGTCAATCATCCCTAGGAATCAAATCCAATAAAAGGAAGCTATAAACCAAGCTCAACCCTTACTGAATTTCATTTTGAAATTTAATTATAATTATCTATAGTTGGAGACATGCCATCACAGACTTTAATTTATAGTATGAAGCTACTGCATGTGAAATTACAGACATAACTTAATCATTCAAAATTGTTTGTAGTTCTATTTCCTACTAAGCTTTGGTTCTTGTTTCAATCTTCAATTAATTTACAATATTCCATTAATTTACAATATAAAGCTACTATTTGTGTGTGAAATTTGAGAAAAAATATATTTTACGTGAAATTGAAGCTATTGTTAGTTTTGAAAAAATATTTATTAAAACATATGTTGAAATATTTATGAGAAAAATGTAAACTATAAATAGGCCGTTCAGAGGATGCATATCGAAATGAGTTGTAAAGAATTAAAAAGAGCACACTTATATAGAATCTACTCAGAGTTAAAAATGTATGGATGAAAAGAAGTTAATCTTGCCAAGACCACAATTTCGTTTTACAAAACATACCTTATATATCTTCAACAAGTTGTTCTACTATGTGTGTTAGATTCATACTAGAGATCTTCAAGAAGTTGTTCTAGTGTGTGTAGATTCATATAACAATTAATTTACAGTATGTTTATACTACTATGTGTGAATTTGCATTTAGAATTTGAACATTTAGAGCTTTTTCAAGTTAAAATAAGAAGCACAAGAACACCATTTATTTGATTCCTGTGTAGTGTTAGCTCAATATCAAGCATGGGAATAAGATATAAATTCTAAAGAATCATGAAATCGTGGTTTCTACCAAAAAGGAAATCAAATTTCCATTTCAAATGACATTTAAAGTTTTTTAAGAAGAAAAAAACATAACAAACTTCATTAATTAGATGATGTTTTGTTGTGTTGTACAAACAACCTCCCCATTTCAAATTTTTATATTAATTTTCAATAAGAAATGGGTCCCCTTTTCCTTTTAATAGTTATAGAATCAATAAAATGTTTTGAGGAAATCCGATCTATCATGAAATAGAATCGAACCCCAACGTAAGAGGATTTATTTAACAAAAAAATAAAAAATAAAGCATAAAGGCCTTTATTGCATTTTGCATATTCAAAGTATAGAATCAATGATTTTATCATTCAATCCCTATTTGCGATTAAGTAATCGAAAAAGTTCATATCGCATGAGCATGAGTTTGAACCTTCCCTTTTGAAAAGTTCTGATGCGATAAGCCCAATCGCAATCGCAAATCGGTAAACTCATATCACATTTTTATGTGCCCGTTTTAAAAGTTCTGATGCGATAAGTTAAATCACAATTTCTTATCGAGAGAAACACATAAATCATATCCAAAAACACTCCACTTAAAATCTACGGTGTGATATCATTATTTCAAAAAATGCTTCCCATAAAAGAAAACATAAAATAGATCATTTATATAAGAAATGCTAATATTTTGATATGATCACGCTATTCATGCCAGCTCAGCAATAATCACAAATCATAGATATAAGGTGGAAATACTTAAAATATTTGAGACTTCCGATCTCCGGTATATGATTATCATCGATCGGAAAATATGAAAAGTCATGATATGAACGCTTTAAATGGAACATTATAAATGTGAGATGAGACAACCCAAAATGGCATTAAAATATCACATTATATGAGAGAATCATTAAAAGATAATCATGGTTGAAATCCTTTGTGAATTTCATCTTTGATGGAATAATATTTCTTTATTCTATCATCTTTGTTGTGATTAAATGCCATTAGCTCCTTTATTTTTTGTATTCACTCCTAAAATAAATTTTCCATAATTTTTCTAATTTGTTCTATTGTGCAAACCTGAGAAAAACCTACGAGCCATGAAAATGTCTAAGAAATCTAGAAAAGCAAAGGTTACTGTCATTCCAAATGATCAAACTGCTAAATTGGTATTAGTATCTAATACTACCTGTCTGGGTCTCAACAAAACCTCATGGGAAGGACTTTACAATTTATTGGAAGTAGAAGATCCAACTATAACATTAGAAGAAGAGCCGAAGGCAGATTCAGATAAAAAATCAGAAAGCACTTTTAAGAAATTGGCGAGCTCCTATCTTCACAAAGTAGCAGCTCGCGCAAATTTTATCCCATATAATGACTTGGTAAGATGGGTGACAGAAAGCATCAATATAAGAGACAGAGCATTCTTTACGTCAAATGGAAGGATGATCTAGTCTTTCAAAGTAGAAGACATCAAGAAGATGTATCACCTACCAAACCGTCAACAAATCTACAACAAATCATTTTTGGAAGACTTCGCCAAAGAAAATGAAGTGGAGTCAGACCCCATTAAATATTGGAGGCATTTTCCAGGAAAACATAAGCATGAATCTTTGGGTATGTATTCCATAGAATCCTTGGCATCTCCTTATTGTTATGCTATAGCTATGATGTGTAGGTTATTTTGAACCGTCAATTCATAAAAAATTTCTATTCAGATGGTACCTTTAATTGAAGTCGCTGTTAACTCCTACATCATGGATTGGGAAACCATTTTATCGGAAAAAATGGCAAGAAAAATCCTCGATCATAGGAAAATTGGGTTTGTAACTACCCGAAGAATACCCCCATTTTACATGAGTCCTTATATCATTGACACCATATGTTTCAACTCTGAATTCCCTATCTTAGGCTAGAAGTGGACTCCTCAAATCTCGTTTCCTATCCAAATTTATCACAAATATTTATGAAAGGCCTATTACAAAGGCCATTTATACAAAATTTGTCATGGGTTTATCTTACAAATTCATCAATTTATATTCAACAAGCCTGCTCCAAGGTTATTCGATGAGGCCAGCATTGACCTAGCCTCAATTGGAAGCTGGTTTGGAGAAGAAAATTTCAGCTATATCTGGATATTTGGAACTATCACTGATCCTCATGTTCTACCCTTATACATTCCCGATAAATTTTTAGCCCGAGAAATAGCTTATCAAATAATTGAGAAAGGGATGTCTAGAAATCTAAAGAATTCTAAGAAGCTGATGTGGCCTACATTTCCCTTACGATGTGGATCTTTTTCTCTACATTATTTTAAACATGCAGAGAAAGAAGCCCAAAAAATAAAATATCTCAGATTGGCAACCATCCCCAAAAGACAGTATGATCCAAAGAAAGTTTCCTATAGCTTTACATCTATGGTATAGGTTGCTAAATTTGAACAAGAAGATGCTGATTTTGATGATCTATTTGCCTCGGCAGAAGGATTTTCACAAGTTAGACATTCAGAGATTTTAAAGTTTGGAGAAAGTGGCATGGAAGATTTCCTATATTTTAGAAGCAAGAGACTACTAGAAATACCTCTTGATCAGTTGAAAACTACACTACTGCAACATCAAGAAAACAATGAAGAGAATAATATAGGGAGTAAGGCTGACATTCAAACTGAATAGGAAAAAATAGGTAAAAAAGATGGCGATTCCTCTTAAATGGATATACATGTTCATTCAAATTTATTGAAGGATTGGGAACAGTTTTATCGGAAAATCAAGAGTCAAAATGATTCCAAAAATGTGTCTACAATGAAATCGCTCGCAACACAACAACCTTTGGTCACCAATGTTACAGCTGAAGGAACAGTTAGCAACACTAATAGACGAGATGTTGAGATTATTCTAGAAAATCCTTCTAAAGAAATTATATTAAAAATTTATTATATACCACCCCTGGATTTATTTTATAGTTCAAAGCATAGGGTTGTAGTTAGAAAACAAAGAAAGAAAAGGAAAATTGATCAAGGTCTATTTTCATCTCCCCAAGTCAAATTAATGAATGTTGTCTGGAAGGACTCTGAAGTTAATCCCTCAGCGGATTTGACTAAATTATCTCAATATGTGGGGGCTTATATGGTAGAAACAATGGAAAAAGCCTCTAAAGTTAACCAATGGATAAAGGAAAAAGATCAAAATATATTACTGTTGGAAGAAAAGGCAATAGCAGATCACCAAAAAATAGCATAGCTAGAATAGCAACTAATTGAAGAAAGTCAAAAAATTGTGCAGCTTAAAGAGAAACTGAATGTTGAGAAGCAAAAGCTTGACCAACAAGCTATACATAAAGAAAAACAACTATCACAAGAGCTAAAAAAATTACAGGTAATGCTTCAATAGGAAAAGATGGCGAAAGAAGAACAGAGTGCTTTGTTACAAGCACAAATACAAAAAATTTAAGGAGTATCCTGAAATTGATCAATTCAAAATAGAGGCTCTCAAATTAAGTAAGACGTTGTCACAAAAACTTTATATTTTATGTCATAAAATATCGTTGGCTGACCCTCTATGTGAAATAGTGACATCACTCATAGAAACGACAGTAAATACAAGGTTAGAATTTGAAGATGTCGATGAGAAAATTTCAGGATTCCTCACATGGCAAGACACAGATCAAGGCGTCACTGTGAATATTCCTAAGATTCAAGAATCACACAAAGAAATTTTGTTTGCGGAATGGGAGACACATTTTATTAAGGGAGAATTGTCTACCTCTAGAGTAAGAGCTATAATGAAAAATTTAGTGGAATTAATCAATGATAGTTTGTATGCGGCCATCCCAGGGAAACTCCCAAAGGTCAAAGAAATAAAGAAACAATGGAATCAGGACTTAGCCAATAAGGACCAACAAATCAGGGCAATACAAGGAATAACATTGTACTATTCCTAATTAGCGACAGCTAATTGGAATATTCGATTTTGTATAGTTTTTCCGCCTATGGGTTGTAAATAAATAAAAAGTGAGAAAGAGGGTCTAACCCACTTTACTAGAATAAGACATCCGCCTAGTAGCACAAAGTTGTGACTCAAGGGGGGTCAAGGGGGGGCCACACACCACGTAGAGGAGGGGGCCTACGTGCACTCTAGAAGCTTCTACATAGATAAGGATGAGGATGTGGAGGAGAGAGAAGTTAGGACGGCTTTTGGAGGGAAACCAATTCTATAAAAGATGGAGGAGCCTCGTCATTTGGATCATTCTAGATTTGTTGATTTTGGAGTGAGAATTTGGTCTTCTTTCGCACGTTGGCTATTCAGCCTGTCTGCAACATTTTTTAGTGCACTGAGTGTCTCCATGCGGAGATCTCACCCTTAGCCCTGGGGGACTTCGAGTGCCTACTCGGGCAAGATTTTTTTCTTGCATTTTGTGAGTTGTTTCATTGTTTGGGTTTATTGTGGAGCTAGAGCTGATAGAGACTACGCAGTCACTAGGAGAGAGGATGCATTCCATTGTGGAGGAGCTTTGGATTGGTGTTTCTATAGACGATTTCGCCGAGATTTCGAGCAGAGGGTTAGCCTTTGCCAGTCGAAGTGTTTTGGCGTAGTTTGTAAGATTAGCTTATTGTACTCCATTGCATCTCTCAGATTAATAAAATGGCTCAGCATTTCTTCTATATGTTTCAGGGTGAGTTTCCGTAGTTCTCGTTGTTGTCGTGGTTGTCGTGTACTCTTTCTATTGTATGTCTATTATTGATTTTGAGCATTCTAGTTCTATACCACTTGGTGTGTTATCTTTCACTCTTAGACAAACTCTGGAAAGGCCAGGTAGCCTCCAGTTCTCGTCCTCCTTTAGAGGTGAAATATCTAGTAAATGCCCTCCCAGTCTATCTCTGGTTGGAGTTTTGTCGTGTTTTAGAGATATCCCCGAAACGGGATATTATAGTGGTATCAAAGCATAGTTCTGGCTCAGCCTATGGTCTATGACATTGGAAAAGAGAGCATACAAAGGTTTGCTGGAATTTTGGAGAGTAATGATTAACAGTATTAGTTGCAGTACCAAAAAACAAAATTGGAAAAGGGCCAAAATACAAAGGGTCAGATTTTTAAGTTTGGAATTAAAAGAAACCCTTTCTAGGTTTTTCTTGGTTTTGGGCAAGGATCACCTTCCCAAATTCCTAGAATTTTCTGAGTAGTTTTAAGTGGGTAAATCGAAGGCCGATGTCAAGCAACAGTGTAGTCTTGGAGCAAAAGTGCAGTTTTAGGAGGAGCCGATGCCAAGTGATGATGATGCGAAGAGATTTGGGGAGATGCTCCTCAAATCAGTACAGGATCTGTCAAGGTAGATTGAGGTGATGGGATAGAGGTTCATAGCTATGGAGGCTAGGTAGTGTGAAACCCTAAGGGGTTTCTAGATTGGCGAGGGATCATGCACATCCCACCATTTGCCATCGCATGATGCCACTTAGCATATGGCATCACATACACCCACACATTCCACTATGCCCACTTTTTTGGGTGTAGACACAGGGGCAGGAGCACAGCAGGAGCTAGATCCTGGCCACATGGGTGATTATTTCATCGAGTATCAGGCATATGGGTAGGAGTTCAGGGATGCCCTTCCATTTAGATATTTTGTTTAACTCTAACGGGATAGCAGACCCCACAACTTTCACGGTAGGAATAAGCACTCACATGATGGGGCTTTACAATGCACAATAGGAAGACTCCATTTACTGAAATTTGAAGGGTCATCCAAGCGTTCGTAAAAAGCTTGGGTGGAGAAGTTGGATACCTCTTTCCAGCTTGACCGATTATCGGAGGGGGAAACCATCAAAATGGTTACCTCACACTTGGAGGATAAGGGCACACAAGATTGCAGGGAGTTTGAGGATACATCTAGTGTGACACAGGACTCACCCTTATTGGAGACCTCCTTGACCGTGTTGGTTGATATCATAGTGGAGAAGGTAGAGCCTACCCCAGTAGAGCCATCCATTGAGGTGATGACCGGAGTTGTGTCCGAGTCTTAAGGTGGTAACAACACATGACAGATGGGTAAGGCGTTAGGAGCTGTATCCACCTTCGATGAGGCACTGGGAAATACAGAGGTAATGGATGATGGTCGTAGACAGCAGTATCATCAGCTTTGGGCAGACCTTCTATTTTTGAAACGGAAGGCCACGTCAGTACGGGAGGCCATTTTTTTGTAGGACAAGGAGCTAGAGGGCATGAGAGTGGCTTGTGCCGAGTCAGCAGCCAAGTTGTCCCGCATTAGGGAACGACTGGATTTTGTGATGGTACAACTAGAGGGCACGTTGGAGCATCAGATCATTCCCCTTCAGGCATGCATGGACAAGACTAGCATCATTTTTAGGTCACCTCTTCCCATTGGAGAGAGAGAGGCGGAGCCACATAGTCAGATCTCATACGTTGACTTGGATAGCGATATGAGACAATCAAAGTTGCACAGGGTACAACATCCACATGTTGAGGTTGGATGGCGAGAGATTTTGAGTTGGTACTCGGTGGAGTGGGTTATAGAGATAGTGGTGGACCCGCGTGTAGTTCAGCAGGAGCTTCCAGGTGCTGGGAGTATAGGAATCCTATACTGGCATTGGGATCTAGGTGGGATCACCTATCATTTCCTAGGCAGGTTGGTTGACTATGTCTTGGAGGGTACAGTTGGCCTAGCAGTAGAGCATGCACATCTGCTAGTGGAGTTTCAGCCAGCTACAGTGGCCAACCAGTTTATGGGCAGACTCCCTAGGTTGTCTTGGCATGACATCTATGCATGGGATCACGGGGTGGATAACATACCTTGAAAGGAGCTTGTCGGAGGAGGCGGCATGGGCAGGCCACCAGATGGCGCCTTGTATTGGGCCAAGGATTCTTCACCTTTGTGTGGGGCACAAAGGACGTAGTAGAGCCGAGCAGTGGTGGTAACACTACTGACATATAGGGAGATTCACTTCTCGGACCCCTCAAGGAGGGTTTGAAGTAATGATCCATTCATCGGTGGGTATAGTGATGCGGCGGTGGAGACGACGATACCGATTGGGGGTAGTCCGACATGTAGAGGCATAGCTCTAGGAAATCACATCTAGGGATGTGTGGGAGCCTCTAGCATTGAGTAATGGACTATCGGTGGACATGGAGTTGCATGGTGGTGTACTATAGTGTGTGGGACTGCATTGTGGAGTAAAAGTATCCTACATCACATTGAGAGCACGTGAGGAGTGACCAATGCCTGGACGCAGTCACGGCACGAGACGGTACAGGGTGGTGAAATAGTAGCTTAGGGTATCTAGTAGTATACAGGGGTATGCCTCAGTATGCAGTGGCATGTTGAGGAGTACATGGATGATTAGTGGTATGCGAGGGCATACGGTGCTGTACACCAGGGTCTTAGAGTATTGGCTCCAGGGAAACTCACGGATAGGGAAACCAGGCTAACCTTTGGGGGTATTTCACCTAGGATCAATGGGGAGACAGATGAGCGATACTTGACGGTATTTGTGTGGACTCACGCACCTAACCCTCTTCTACATCACTCGCAGGTACAGTGGATTTTTTCATTGTCTTTTGGCACCTTGGGCATGAGTAGCGGGGTATGCAAGGCACACCCAAGATATTTGGATGGCACTCAGCACACTAGGAGAGAGACTTCTCAGCAGTGGCACTGGGTCACTGTGCTATTTGACAGCCACAGGTTAGGGGATGAGATGATCCTCTGCAGGGGTGGCACATCAGTCATCGCCGAGCCTATGCTTGGGGAGCAGGTCATGAGGGAGACATGCGTCATTTTTCCCTCAGAGCATGTCAAGATCATGAACGAGCAAAGGATACTGGGTATAGCAGAGGTAGCATCCTAGTATGTGTCTGGGCTTTAGACACTATATCGACACTTTATTGAGAGGGTGGATGGCATGTTCAATGCAGATGAGATGGCAGAGGTAGAACAGGAGGGCATTCCTTCTGTATGCCAGGGTGAGGACTCTTTTTCATATGAGTCCATAGGATCAGTTGAGGATTCTCCTAGGGAGTGAGAGAAGTCACGCAGAGATGGAGATAGTAGACCAGAGCTGCATTCTAGTGTACAGGGTGAGCAGTCAGGGCACTCTACAGGAGATGCTCTGGGCGATGAGACACTTGTGACAATCTAGCCAGAGCTGTATATGATGAAGCCTGAGTCAGTAGAGGAGGATGATATGCACATCATGCATGATATTATTTTGGGGGAGAGCCAGATGGAGGCTCACATCGAGTCTGTGATGGATATGCGGCTAACCATGGGGTCGACCATTGAGGAGGAGCAGTTAGATGCATTGACATCGAGTACAGTGACAGCAGTTGCAGATCAATATCCTCTAGAGGTGTTGGAGGTTGATGGAATTGTTCTGTAGGAGGATAGTAGATAGCAGGAGCTGTTGGATATGGTGGAGCATCCATCTATGGGTCGACATAGGGATGAGGCACAGATAGATGTACTCACAGTCAGCAGAGCTACGGTGTTTTTAGTGGGTAGCACTCTCAAGGATTACATCGATGGAGCTTGTAGCATATCTTGCCCACTTTGGCCCATTATAGAGAGAGGGGATTCCTTCTACAAGTAGCTTTCATTGGCAGATAGGGCAGAGAAGTGGGAGTTGATTACGGGTTGGTGGCAACACTCTAGGCATGTTCCATATGCAGTTGTTTTTGCTACATCAGATTCTTCTTCAAGGATGGACTGGCGGGAGATCATGAGTTGGTACCCTCTTGATGGTATGGTATTCTTCGTAGGCAGAACAGTGGAGAAGGAGCCCTTGGACATAGAAGATGTTACAAATTCTAGCTGGCAGGGGGCACATGCCATCATTTCTTCATCACTCCATCCCGATTTCAGCAGAGTAGGATTAGCATGGGATCGAGTTAGGACTTGGATTGGAGAGAGGTGATGAGTAGGTACACAGTTGATGGGATAGCTTACACAACCACAGATGCAACGCAGCATGGGTCATGGTCTTTGCCTCTTAGAGCATCAGTCATAGCCAGAGGCAGTGCGCAGTCCGAGCCATGGGACTTGGGCGATTATTGGCCAAGGTGGCAATGGGATCCGAGAGGATTGTTCGTTGGCTGGTATTGTGAGAAATCAATATGGGATCCTAGCATTGAGAGATTCCTTCATATCAGGATGATGTAGAAGACAGTGAAGAATCAGTGGACCCAGGCACATTTTGTAGTGTTGGTGGGCAACATCAGCTAGAGAGGAGGCTTGTTCAGGCATTGCTTGAGGACAAGAATTTTTTGTCGGATGAGGATGCCACTTGGGAGAACGAGAAGATTTTGTAGCATCCATCACTTTACTTGCTTGAGGGAAAGAAACATTTTTCCCGGGGGGGAACTGTAATATTCCTAATTAGTAACAGCTAATTGGAATATTCGAGTTTGTATAGTTTTGTCGTCTATGGGTTGTAAATAAATAAAAAGTGAGAAAGAGGGTCTAACTCACTTTAGTAGAATAAGACATCTGCCTAGTAGCACAACGTTGTGACTCAAGGGGGGTCAAGGGGGGGCCACACACCATATAGAGGAGGGGTCCTACATGCATTCTAGAAGCTTCTACAATGATAAGGATGAGGATGTACAAGAGAGAGAATTTACGATGGGTTTTGGAGGGAAACCAATGCTATGAAAAATGGAGGAGCCTCCTCATTTGGATCATTCTAGATTTTTTGATTTCGGAGTGAGACTTTGGTCTTCTTTTGCACGCTGGCTATTTAGCCTGTCTGCAAAACTGTTTAGTGCACTGAGTGTCTCTGTGTGGAGATCTCACCCTTAGCCCCAGGGGACTTCGAGTGCCTGGTCGGGCAAGTTTTGTTTTCTTTCATTTTGTGAGTCATTTCATTGTTTGGGTTTATTATGGAGCTAGAGCTGATAGAGACTACACAGTCACTGGGAGAGAGGACACAGTCCATTATGGAGGAGCTTCGGATTAGTGTTTTTGTAGACGATTTTGCCAAGATTTTGAGCAGAGGGTCAGCCTTTTCCTGTCGAAGGGTTTTGGTGGAGTTGGTAGTAGTATTTCAGCTGTTTCTATCCAGCTACTGCATTGTCCCTTGGAGGCCAGCATCATTCACTAGGGAGGCAGTTTCTGGTGTTTTCGGGGGTTGGCCATTCTTTGAATGGTTTGTGGATCTTGTCCAGGTTATTGATCGGCCCCTAGTTTTCTGTCCATTCCAGTAGTTGCAGCTACACAAAAGTTCCCAACATCTAGGACGCAGTTCCTAGAGCAGCCATTTCTGGTATTCTTTGAGAGTGTTTTCTCACTTTCCTCATGCAATATTAGCTTATTTTACTCCATTACATTTCTCAGATTAATAAAATGGCTTAGCATTTCTTCTATATGTTTATGGGTGAGTTGTCGTAGTTTATGTTGTTGTTGTGGTTGCCATGTACTCTTTCTATTGTATGTCTATTATTGATTTTTAGCATTCTAGTTCTATACCACTTGGTGTGTTATCTTTCACTCTTAGACAGAGTCTAGAAAGGGCCACGTAGCCTCCGGTTCTCATCCTCTTTTAGAGGTGAAATATCCAGTAAATGCCCTCCCAATCTATCTCTGGTTGGCGTTTTTTCGTGTTTTAGAGATATCCCGTAAACGGGATACTACAAACATGGGGCACATTCTGGTTCTATTTGGTTAAGCCTAATAGCCAACAGATGAATACAAAATGCCTCTCTAATGCCATCATTTATATGATTCCAGAAATTTTGGATGCTACATATACTAGTTAGCTACATTCCCGATTGAGTCATCATCCTGAAGTAAAATAAATTCTATCAATCTTCCAGCTGCGCATATTAGATATACAATGAACCTTTTTCAGTTGAGATCGCAATTTTTATATTTTTTGTAACGATATTTTAGATAGTTTGTTTTAAGTTTATTATTATTTAAACCCCTTTCATGTATTTAGAAAAGGGGTCCTCAATTTATATTAATTTTTGATTTGAGAAGTTACATTTCTATACTTTCAAATACATTATTTTTATTAATGGTGGATCACGATTCTGCAATTTTATAAGGAAATTGTTTTCAAGAATTTGCATTTTTGTTTTTCATGAAGGTTGTTCTAAGTAAGAAAGCAGGAGTAGAGTGTTATTTGCATCAAAAGGTTACAAAGGTATTTGGTATTTCTATCATAATCATGTTGTTCAATTTTCTTTATGCAATGAAACATTTTTTTTGAAAATTTCTATTGTTTACATATGTATGTCTGGGAAACAATCCTTTGTTATATCACTTCTGAAAACTTAGAATTGTCATCTTTCAAAATATATGTTTGCAATATAAATATATGAATGCGATATGTTATCGTCATTACCTTGTTTAATTTCTTAAACAAAGTAATTATTATATGTGTATACATCTTTGTTTTGGATGAATAAGCCATCTATATGATTATTCATCTAATCAGGAACAAATCTAGAATCACATTTATTATATGATACCCAAGCTAAGTAGAGTTATTTGTATTTATTTAAGTTATATGTTAAATTAATTATTATTTCTATTACCCATTATATAAACAACCAATCATCAACCCATATATAATTGGGAAACTGGTCCCATATTATCCAGTCAGAGCCACCATCCCAAACGAAAAAGGAGTTGTACTAAGGTCTGGACTCGGTGGTTTTACCCAATGTTTGAAGATAGGATTTTTGAGGCTTCAACATTTTTTTTTCTAGAAGGATGGCCCTAAGCTATGAATGGAAAGTAAATCCAAATCCACAGGCCATTCCAAGAGCAATTCACCCTCATCACCTTCTTCAAATTTCTAGGGAAGAAGTGGAAAAGAAAATTACTACATCCACTGCCAAAACTCTAGAAATATCAGAAGAGTCATTTTTTGAATCTCCTGAGGTACAATCTATAATTCATAAACTAGAAGGGTTTTCGTTATCAGAAGAAGGATCTTGGCTATCCCAAGGCAGTGTGACTTCACAATACATTCCTTCTACACCTCTTACTAGATTGCAGAGTGAATGAGTTGGTATTTTACCAACTGAATTTCCTCTGCCAAGTTGAAAAAGAGATAGAAAAATACCTTTAGCGTCATATAGTGAGACTATTTCACCATTATCATCCACATATTTCACATCATTTCCATCTGCTTCCCAACTTCAAGTCACAATCCAGAAGAGTACAACTGTTTCAACAACATCTACTCAATCACTTTCAACTGTTCCTTCAACTTCCTCTACCATTAGTACAATGATGGAACAGCCTCAACAAAGACCATTGACCAATCCAGGAGCTATTATAATGCCTCCATCTTTGAGTCAATTACCAGCTAATCCTGAGAAATGGTTACCAAATTTTAATCCTGATATTGGCACATTAGCTGAAGAACACATAAAAAATTCATGTTGTCCATAAATTTAAATGGAGTAACACAAGAAGATTCTCTAGTTAGACTATTTCCATATACTTTGCAAGGAGCAGTGGAATTTTGGTATTTTTCATTACCGACAGGATCCATTAATAGCTGGGATATTTTTCAAGAACAATTCCTAACCATGTTCGAAGATGAGAGATCAATACCAACTTTGATTAATGATCTCTCTAATTTTAAATCAGAATCTAAAGAACCCATCAAAGAATTCAACTCTCGATTTAACAAGCTATTGAATACAATTACTACAACATCAATTCCTAGTGAAGAAGTCTGAAGTGAATGGTATATATCTACTTTGCCTTCAAATATATCCATCTTTGTAGATAGAACTGCTAAACCTACACTAGCCGAAAACATGAAGGAAGCAATCGCAATAGAAAAACGTATCATATCTTTAGATAAAAAGAATGCTAGTAAAGAGAGAAAATCTAAAAAATTTAGTTTCAAGGATGATTCAAAGAAGAAAGTGCCTAAAGATCCATATGATATGGAAGGATTACAAATTTTTTTGAAAACTATGTCTAATGAAACGGTAGAAATTAAAAAATAGGTAGCTGAAACTTCCACTAAAAGGCAGTTTAGGAATTTCAAAAGAAATCAGAGAACTAAATATAAACCACCTAATGCAATGTCTAATGCAGAGTCAGATTTAGAGGAAGAAGAAGAGGAATATAAAATTCTATAATCAGAAGAAAAGGAACAATAAGAATTAGTTGAATGCCATGGGATGTGGGATTTTATTTTGTCTAACTTAGATAATGAAAATGAATAGGAAACTCTCCCAGTGAACACAAGAAGTAAGAGTGTAGCAGAACATGTTCAAACATTCCCCAAGAAGAAAAATTAAACTCCTATTACTAAATATAAAGCTCCTGTAAAGAAAGCTTCTCCTTTCCCTACCCAAAATAAACCATCATCTTCTAATCCTCCATCAACATCTAAAACACTAGTAGTGTCTGATTCTATGGATTATAACATTATAGAAGACATGAAGAAGACCAGAGAAAATATTTATTTACATGAACTTAGTAAGCTCAAGCATCAACAGAAGCTGTTGTTAAAGGAATTGAATGCAGTGCCTTGTTCTCCTCTTCCAAATGGTGTACTATCCAAAGCAGCCAAAGGATCAGGTAAGCCACCACCCAATAAAGTAGATGCTACCAATACTATTTTTATCGAAGATAGATCTAATTCACAAACACCTCCTTTTCTATTAGTAGATTTTTGGCTTCTGTGATCCATCAATAAATTATGAAGAAATCTTTCGGTAATACTTAACTTACGAGATTTGTAATAGGAATTTACATAATTGCTTGATAGATTCAAGGGCATCATCAAACATAATTCTAGCCTTAGTGTGCTCCAAATTAAACATTGAACCCTAGAAATTTGCAGTTCATATTGTCCAATTAGATCAAACTAAAGTGCAAGTTTTATGAGAGATTAATTCAGTCAATATTAGGCTATCAACTGATCCTAGAATAGTTCAGAGAATTGATATATTAATTTCTAACATCCCTGAGTTTTATGGTTTAATTTTAAGTAGAGATTGGTCTAAAAAACTCCATGGTTACATTTCTACTGATTGCTCTCATATGTGGCTTACATATAAATGGAAACCAAATCAAATTAAGATTGATTGTGAGAAATGCATGACTCATACAGTAACAAAGTTTGAACAAGAAAACCAACCTGTAGCTTTCAATAACAACATTCTTGGAAATTACTTAGTTGAATCATTCATTGGAAATTTTAATGCCCAACAATCACCTTTCCCTATAAATAGCTTCACTTCACAAGTAGAAAAATTCTCACATACCAATACTTCAAGATGTGTTAATATTGTCGACCAATTTGTAAATAAATATTTATTTTGGTCTTTGTACTTTTATGGATCAAAATCCAATGATGGTGCAGGAGCAGGATGTACTTTAGTTAGTCCAGAAGGGAAAAAAACTATGTTGTCATGTAGACTAGAATTTGAGTGTACAAATAATACTACAAAATATGAAGCTTTGATTCAATGACTTTACAAAGCAATAGTCTTGAATGTTAAATATCTAAAGGTATATGGCGATTCAGAAATTTTCATCAGGCAAGTTAGGAATACTATTCATTGTCTTTCAAGTAATCTTAAATATTACCAAGCCCTTGTTCAAGGTCTTACAACTCACTTTCTAGCATTCAATATTTTCCCTATTCCTAGATCTAAGAATTCAAAAACTGATTATTAGCTAATGTTGCTTCTAAGCACCTTCCAGTTGAGGATTATAGTTCATATAGGTTTTTAGTTGAATTGATATTTCAACCATCTGTCCTTGACAATGTCACCAATTGGCGAGTGTTTAATCATGATGAAAGCATCCTAAAATTCTTATCCTTGGAGAAATCTTATGATGATAAGATAATATATGAAAGTGATCATGATATTCGAATAGAATAAAAAAAAAATGAAAATTCCATCCCGAAATCTATGGCTAAGCTTGAAGATATCTATGATATCAAAGATAGATTCAAAAAGGTTACTAATGCCAAACTTCAAAATTCTAATTTAAAGTTTTAGTTAATAAATCTTGGTACTGAATCTAAACCACAAAATGTTAATCTAGGTCTCAGGCTAACAACAAAAGAAAGGTGTGCTTTCATCAGACTTTTAAACAAATACAAAAATGTTTTTTCTTGGAATTATGAAGATTTAATAACTTATGATACTTCTATCATTTAGCATACAATTCTGATGATCTCCAATGAGAAACCAGTGCAACAAAAGTTAAGGAAAATTCATCCTAACTTGGAAACTCAAATTAAAGAAAAGTTGAATAAACTCTTGAAAGCTAAAATTATTTTCCCTATTAGACATTCGAAGTGGGTTTCAAATCCGGTACCTGTTAGGAAGAAGAATGGAGACATTAGGATTTGTATAGATTTTAGAAATCTCAATAAGTCATGTCAGAAGGATAGTTTCCCACTACCTACAATGGAACATATACTTTAAGCAGTAGCTGGTTCTAAATTGATGTCTTTTCTTGATGGTTTTTCAAGATATAATTAGATACTAGTACATCTCGATGATACATTGAAAACTACATTCAGAAACAAATGGGGAACATATGCCTACAAAAAAATGCCTTTTGTTTGATAAATGCTGGAGCTACCTTCCAAAGAGCCATGGATATAGCTTTCAAAGGTTTTATTAATAGGTCAGTTGTTGTCTATCTAGATGACATAACTATCTTTTCAAAAAAAAGAGTTAACCATCTATATGATTTAAAACAGATTTTTGAACGATGTAAAAGGTATGGTATTTCTTTAAATCCAAAAAAATCATTCTTTGTTCTTAATGAAGGGAAACTCTTAGGATTTATTGTGTCTAAAGATGGCATATATATTGACCCTGATAGAATAAAAGAGACTTATGATATCCCTTTGCCACATAATAAGAAATCTATGCAGTCATTTTTAGGGCAGATAAATTTTGTAAAAAGATTTGTTCTTGATTTTTCTAATATAGTCTTACCTTTACAAACGATGATTAAGAAGAATTTAGTTTTCAAATGGAGACATAAAGAAAAGGAAGCCTTTGATTCAATCAAACAGGAAATTATTAATGCTCCAAAATTGAATAATCCTAGTTTTTCTAATCATTTTATTTTGTACATTCTAGCCGTTGAAACATCTTATGCTGTTGTTTTGACACAACTCAATGATTAGCAGATTGAAGAACCTATCTCCTTTTTTAGTTCAAATCTCTAGGGAGCTAAACTTAACTATTCAGAAGTAGAAATTTTTTTTTTTTTTCTGTGTTTAAATCTATCAAACACTTTAGGCCGTTTCTCCTAAAAACGCATACAAAAATCATTGTCCCATTTTCTGCAGTGAGACAATTACTAGTACAAAGAGAAGTAGGAGAAAAAAGGGTCAATTGGGTAACAACCTTACAAGAATAAGATATTGAAACTAAACCAGCTAAAACTTTTAGAGGACAAGGTTTTTGCAAGTTATTAGCAGGAGCTTCCAATATTATAGAACATCAAGATCAAGACAATACTTTTCAAGTAAATGAGATAAGTATCATAAATTCTGAATCCCAATATGTTGATATGATCTTTTACTTAAAAAATGGGTATGCTCCACCTCATATATGTTATGAAAGAAAGTGTGCTTTAATATTAAAAGATAAAAACTTTGAAATCATTGACGATGTGTTATTTAGAAGAAATTATGATTCCATTTTTCTAAGATGTCTGGAAAAAACTGAAGCACACAAGGTTATGCAAGAATTACATGATGGACTAGCAGGTGGAGATTTTGGATGAGACACTATAGCTCACAAGATAATTCATGATGGATATTATTGGCCTAATTTTTTTAAAGATACCCATGACTATGTGAGGAAATGTAAAACTTGCCAAACTGCCAGTGGAAGACAATGGAAACCAACCTTTCGTTTACAACTAGTAAACATTGAGAAACCATTCGAACAATGGGGACTTGATATTATAGGAGAAATTGTTCCACATTCTTCCAAGAAACACAGATACATCCCTACAACCATGGATTATTTCACAAAATGGGTAGAAGAAATTCCTTTAAAGGTAGCCAATTCTGATACAATCATTGAATTCATTGATAAATTTGTCATTACTAGGTTTGGTGTACCCAATGCCCTTGTTTTTTATAATGCATCTTATTTTTATGGAAATAGTATAATGCAATTTTCACTCAAAAATGGTTTTAAGTTAAAATATTCTGCAAATTATTATCCCCAAGGTAACAGTTTGGCTAAACCAACTAATAAAAATCTCATTAAAATCATCAAAATAACTATTGATAAAAATCAAAAGAATTCGCATAAGTCTTTGATTTTTTCACTATGGGCCGATCGTATAACTCAGAAGTCTTCAATAGGTACTTCACCTTCTAATCTAGTATATGGGAAAGAAGTTGTAATACCTTCAAAGCTAGCATTCCCATCTCTAGCCCTAGTACAACTTATTGAAGAAAATCCTTCATCTTATGTCCAATTAAGATTTGATCAAATCCTCAAATTAGATGAAGAAAGGGAAAAAGCCAAAATCACTCATGCTAAACATCAAAAACCTATAAAATCTTCTTTTGATGCAAGTTCTGCTGGATCTAAAACATTACAAATCAGTGATCTTGTTTTGAAATGGGACAAAGCACATGAAGATAAAAGTAAACATACTAAATTTCAAAAGATGTGGCTTGGACCATTTCAAATCATTGAAAATATAGGCTCATAAATATTCATATTGCAAGATGTAATAGGAAAGAGAGGGTCTCTTCCTATGAATGGGCTTATTTTGAAAAAATTCTTTTCCTAAGGAGGTAACCCCTCCTTACTTGTATATATTCATTATGCAATTTTTTTCCCTTCGAAATAGCGTCATAAATTGTCTTCCATTGGCCTTTTACTATTGAAAATATCTTTGAGAAAATATTATGAATACTTGCTTATGTAGATATAAATTTTTAAGGAAGTGACTACAGTTCTGGAAAGTTAAATAAAATATGAAACTTTGAGAACTTATTTAAATGTTTGTAAAATCTTCCAAAACCTTGAAAATATTGTAAATCATTCTAATTTTATAAAGTAGAGAAAGCTTATTTATAAAGAGTAAAGACTTTTTACCAAATTTTGGCATCTAAAACTCTGAAAAGGTCATCCATTAACTCTTAAGGAGATAATAATTTAACCCAAGTTATGATTTTTTAGAGTTTAATTATAGAAAAGTTTCTGATATAAAAGATAAGAGGTCTCATCACGAGCCTGCTTACCATGATCATAGGGAAGTAACCAAACTGACATTACCAATACTGCATATCAAAACAGGTTAATGGCTTATAATTATAAGACAAGGGGTCTCTTCACAAGCTAGCTTGTTCAATTTAGTTACAACTGGTGAATGGCATTGTTATCAGCTGGCTCCCAAATGAAGACAATCGCTTTTAAGTTAAAAGAATAAAAGGAAAAATATAGAATATATTTATGGATTTATCTTTTAAAAATTTATACTCTTAGATGAATGGGATAATCGATAATTAATGGTTAAAAGGTAACCCTGTCAAGACTATAGCCGTTTTCTGGCAGCAGAGGCACTACTTGTGACAAAAGAGTAAACTGAAAAGCTAAGTTGGAGAAGCCCCCTACTTTATCTTTATCAACCAATCAAATCTTGATGAAGCCAAAAAATGTTTTTATCTTGAAGGGATTAAAAAGAAATTGCAAGTGAATCTTATTTTATTCAGAGTTATATTTTATCTAATTTTTCTAGAATAGTTTTCTTTGTCCTCAAATCTTTCTACTTACAAAAGATTTAGTTATCACTTTATTTTTCCAGAGATAAATATTTCTCCCAGTGAATTTCGAATTGTTGTATTGCATATAAAACCTCCCCATTTCAAACTTTTATATTAATTTTCAATAAGAAATGGGTCTTGTTTTCCTTTGAATAGTTATAGAATCAATAAAATGTTTTTAGAAAATCTGATCTATCATGAAATAGAATCGAACCCCAACGTAAGAGGATTTATTTAACAAAAAATAAAAAATAAAAAATAAAGGCCTTTATCGCGTTTCGCATATTAAAAGTATAGAATCAAATGTGTTATCATTCAATCCCTATTTTTGATTAAGTAATCGCAAAAGTGCATATCGCATGAACATGAGTTCAAATCTTCCCTTTTGAAAAGTTCCGATGTGATAAGCCTGATCGCAATCGCAAATTGGTAAAGTCATATCACATTTTTATGAGCCCCTTTTAAAAGTTTCGATGCGATATGTTAAATCGTAATCCCTCATCGAGAGAAACACATAACTCATATCCAAAAACACTCCACTTAAAATTTGCGATGCAATATCATTATTTCAAAAAATGCTTCCCGTAAAAGAAAACACAAAATATATCATTTATATAAGAAATGCTAATATTTTGATATGGTCGCGCTATTCATGCCAGCTCAACAATAAAGTATTTGAGACTTCCGATCTCCGATATATGATCATCATTGATCATAAAATCAAAAAAGTCATGATATGAACACTTTAAATGGATAGTTATAAATGTGCGACGAGACAACCCACAATGGCATTAAAATCTCATATTATACAAGAAAATCATTAAAAGATAATCATGGTTGAAATCCTTTGTGGATTTCATCTTCGACGGAATAATATATCTTTAATCTATCATCTTTGTTGTGATTAAATTCCATTAGCTCCTCTCTATTTTGTATTCATTCCTAAAATAATTTTTCCATCCTTCTGCTAATTTGTTCTATTGTGAAGACCTGAGAAAAACCTATGAGCCATGAAAACGTCTAAGAAATATAGAAAAGCGAAGGTTTTCATCATTCCAAAAGTTTAACCAGCTAAATTGGTATTAGTAATTGATACTACCTGTCTGGGTCTCGGAAAAAAATCATGGGAATGAGTTAACAATCTACTGGAAGTAGGAGATCCAACTATAATATTCATATAAAAAATTAGAAAGCACTCTTAAGGAATTGTTGAGCTCTTATCTTCACAAAGTAGCAGCTCCCGCAAATTTTCTCTCATATAATGACTTGGTAATATGGGTGATAGAAAGCATCAATATAACAAACAGAGTATTCTTTACGTCAGATGGAAATATGTTTGGGTATTTCAAAGTAGAAGACATCAAGAAGATGTATCAAGTACTAGACCCTCAACAAATCTACAACAAAGCATTTTTGGAAGACTTTGCCAAATAAAATGAAGTGGAGTCAGACCACATTAAATATTGGAGGAATTTTCGAGAAAAACATAAGCATGAATCCTGGGATATGTATTCTGTAGAATCCTTGGCATCTCCTTATTGCTATGCTGAAGCTATGATGTGTAGGTTATTTGGAACCGTCAACTTAGAAAAAATTTCTATCAAGATGGTACCTTTAATTGAAGTCACTGTTAAATCCCACATCAAGGATTGGGCAATCATTTTATTTGATAAAATGACAAGAAAAATCCTCGATTATAGTAGGTTTGTAACTACCCAGATAATACCCCCATTTTCCATGAGTGCTTATATCATTGACACCATATGTTTCAACTCTGAATTCCCTATCTTAGGCTGGAAGTGGACTCCTCAAAGCCCGATTCCTATCTACATTTATCACAAATATTAGTGGAAGGCCTATTACAAATACCATATATACAGAATTTGTCATGGGTTTATCTTGCTAGTTTATCAATTTATATTCAACAAACCCACTCCAAGGTTATCCAATGAGGCTAGTATTGACCTAACCTCAATCGGAAGCTAGATTGGAGAAGAAAAATTCACCTATATCTAGATATTTGGAAGTATCACTGATCCTCATGTTCTACCCTTATACATTCCCGACAAATTGTTAGCTCAAAAAATAGCTTATCAGATAACAGAGAAAGGGATGTCTAGAAATCTAAGGAATTATAAGAAGCTCATATGGCCTACATTTCCCCTACGATGTGGATCTTTTTCTCTACATGATTTTAAACATGCAGAGAAAGAAGCCCAAAAAATAAAATACCTCAGATTGGCAACCATCCCCAAAAAATAGTATGATCCAAAGATAGTTGCCTATAAATTTACATCTATGGTACATGTTGCTAAATTTGAACATGAAGATGCTGATTTTCATGATCTATTTGCCTCAGCCTAAGGATTTTCACAGGTTAGACATTTAACAAATTTAAATTTTGGTGCAAGTGGCATGGAAGAGTTCCTACAGTTCAGAAACAAGATACTGCTAACAATACCTCTTGATCAGTTGAAAACTGTGCTACTACAACAGGAAGAAAACAGTGAAGAGAAGAATACAGGGAGTAAGACTCACATTCAAACTGAATAGGAAAAAATAGGTAAAAAATATGATGATTCCTCTAAAATGGATAGACATGTTCATTCAAATTTATTGAAGGAATGGGAACAGGTTGATTGGCATCACCAATGTTATAGTTGAAGGAACAATCAACAATACTAATAGACAAGATGTTGAGATTATTCCAAAAAATCCTTCTAAAGAATATATATTAAAAATTGAAGATATACTACCCCTGGATGTCTTTTACAGTCCAAACCATAGGGTTGTGGTTAGGAAACAAAGAAAGAAAAGGAAAATTGATCAAGGTCTATTTTCATCTCCCCAAGTCGAATTAATGAATGTTGTATGGAAGGACTCTCAAGTTAATCCCTTAGAGGATTTGACTAAATTATCTCAATATGCGGGGGCTTATATGGCAGTGAAAATTGACAAAGCCTCTGAAGTTAGCTAATTGATAAAGGAAAAATATCAAAAGATACCGCTACTGGAAGAAACGGAAACATCAGATCACCAAAAAATAGCACAGCTAGAACAATAGCTAATTGAAGAAAGTCAAAAAATTGAGCAGCTTAAAGAGCAACTGAATGTTGAGAAACAAAAGCTTTACCAACAGGCTATACATAAAGAACATCAACTATCACAAGAGATAAAGAAATTATAGGTAATGCTTCAACAGGAAAAGATGGCCAAAGAAGAACAGAGTGCTTTGTTAAAAGCACAACTACAAAAGTTTAAGGAGTATCTTGAACTTGATCAATTCAAAATAGAGGTTCTCGAATTAAGTAAGATGTTGTCGCAACAACTTGATATTTTATATCATAAAATATCGTTGGCTGACCCTCTACGTTAAATAGCGACATCACTCATAGAAAAGGCAGTAAATACAAGGTTAGAATTTGAATATGTCGATGAGAAAATTCTAGGATTCCTCACATGGAAAGACATAGATCAAGGCATCACTACCAATCTTCCCAAGATTCAAGAATCACACAAAGAAATTTTGTTTGTAGAATGGGAAACACAATGGATTAAGGGAGAATGGGCTACCTCCAGAGCAAGAGCTGTAATGAACAATTTAGTGGAATTAATCAATGACAGTTTGTATGCGGCCAACCTGATTTCTGATTGTATCCCAAGGAAAATCCCAAAGGTCAAAGAAATAGAGAAACAATGGAAGCGAGACTTAGCCAATAAGGACCAATTGATCAGTGCAATACAAGGAATAACATGGGATGCATTTTGGTTCTATTTGGTTAAGCCTCATAGCCAACATATGATTACAAAATGCCTCTTTAATTCCATTAGTTATATGATTCTAGAACTTTCGGATGCCACATATACCAGTCAGCCACATTCCCAGTTCAGTCATCCTCCTGAAGTAAAAGAAATGCTATCAATCTTCTAGTTGGCCATACCAGATATACAATGAACCTATTTCAGTGGAGATTGCAACTCTATTTTTGAAATCGGATCTCTGATTTTATATTTTTTGTAACAATATTTTAGATAGTTTATTTTAAGTTCATTATTATTTAAACCCCTTTCATGTATTTAGAAAAGGGATCCTCAATTCGTATTAATTTTCCACTTGAGAAGTTACATTTCTATACTTTCAAATCCATTATTTTTATTAATTGTGGACCATGATTCTGCCATTTTATGAGGAAATTGTTTTCAGGAATTCACATTTTTTTTTTCATGAAGGTTGTTCTAAGTAAGAAAGTAGGATCAGAGTGTTATTTTCATCAAGAGGTTACAAATGCATCTGGTATTTCTATCATAATCATGTTGTTCAATTTTCTTTATGCGATGAAACATTCTTTTTGAAAATTGATATTGTTTATATATGTATGCCTATGAAACAATCCTTTGTTATATCATTTCTGAAAACTTAGAATTTTCATCTTTCAAAATATATGTGAGCAATATAAATATATGAATGTGATATGTTATCATCATTAATTTGTTTAATTTCTTAAACAAAGTAATTATTATATATGTATACATCTTTCTTTTGGATGAATAAACCATATATATGATTAGTCATCTAATCGGGAACAAATCTAGAATCACATTTATTATATGATACCAGGGTTAAGTAGAGTTGTTTGTATTTATTTCAGTTATAGATTAGATTAATTATTATTTCCATTACCCATTATATAAACAACCAATCATCAACCTATATATCATTGGGAAACTGGTCCCATATTATCCAGTCGGAGCCACCATCCCAAACGGAAAAGAAGTTGTACTACGGTCAGGTCCGGGAGGTTTTCCCCAATGTTTGAAGCTAGGATTTTTGAGGCTTCAACATATTTACAATATCAAAGTTATTAAACTAGAGAATCATAATTTCCCATAGCAAAATAATAATTCAGACAGAAATAACTAGCCTATATAGAAGCCAAATTCAACGAAGTACAAAAAAGGAATTAGAGAAAAACCCAACTATCACAAAAATTAAAGGCCTTAAACCGTATGCAAGAACTCCAGGACATGAAATATGTACATGAAGGATATCGTCCCATGTTTCCTACCTAGAAAATAGAACATGCATAAGAAAATGGAGACAAAAATACTAGAGAGTACGAAAAAAACACATAAGAAGGGGATCCAAAGAAATTAAATCTCAAAAGAACCATTGCCATAGACCAGACAATTAATTAGGTATTCAAATAAAATTCATTGATATACAAAAGAATATTAGGCTTCTATTTCTAAAACAACATCCAATACACAAATAGTTTTTAATATATCCATGTTGCTGCAGTCATGTCATGAGTTTGAATTGCACATCGTATAAGAAATAGGAGGCGGGGGACCACTGGTTCCCAAATTTGATGCACTTCATCAAAAGAAGAAATGGTGGATGATGTGTATTCTCCCAATTCTCCAAGCAATGACATTGATAATTCCCATGTGATGGTTGATCCTATTGTCCCACCATCTACCACAGAGCCACCCTAAACCAAAATACAATTTTCAATCTCAATGAAGAAGATCAATGCCATAAGAAGGTGGAGAAAGGAATAAATGCCAATTGCAATTGATGAAATAAATTTTAGGGGATATTCAATACGTGAATTTTCCAAACAAAATGGAATTTCAGCCTCAAGCATACATTATTGGATTAATGGGCTTAGTCATAAAAATTGTAGAGGGCATGTTACAGTTATGACTGAAGAGGAGGAGGCTAAGGTGGTTGTGTGCTTAAGGATATGGCCTAATTGGGACATGGGTTAGGGTTGATAAAAATCAAATCCACGGTAGATAAAATCTGTCAAGGGAGGCCAAAACCCTTCAAAGATGTGTTTCCAGGAAAATATTGGTGGATTGGGTTTTAAAAAAGGCATCTAGACCTTGTGCTACATACAACTAAGGGCATTGAAAGAGATAAAGGTTTAAATATACACCCTGGAATTGTGCTTAAGTTTTATGATACCCTTTCTTAGGAATATGCGAAACAATCTGATGCACAAAACCATATCCAAAACTGCTATGAAACAATCTTACATGCCAGAAGGAATTCTGGCATGAAGCTAATTGCGAAGGGGGAAAAAATGTGCCTAAATTTTTTTCTAACGGAAAGGAGTGGATAAATATTCTTTTTTGTGTCAATGAAACTTGTTATTCAATCCTAGGTTTTTGTTTATCGAAAGGTAAGATTTAACTTAAAAACTATATAAAAAATTGTGAGCCACGTGCATTCATGGTTGCACATCCCCATGCACGAATGACGAAGGAACTCTTGAATTTTCTTTTATTACTTTTTTGCATCCATGTTTGTAACAACCCTAGTTAAAAATATATGTAATAAAGTTAATATAGGATACATAATACCAAAGTCATGGGACACATATTCCAATCTGAATGTTGTAAAAATATCCTAGTGGGTGTTCATTTTATTTATTATGGATAAGTAAATTGACGTGAAATTGAAAAAGGCATTAGAAAAGGCTTTGAAAATAAAAAGTTACAATTATTGGTATTTATTAATGAGAATAAAGTAAAATAGGAAAAAAATGATATGGGATTTCATATGTTGCATATGAGGAGGAAATTGGAGGAAAATAGAGGAAATTTAAGAAAATAGAGGCCTCAATGATGAAAATGCTTCTGAGGATCAGTGCATGGATTTTGATGGTTAGTATTTTTGAAATTTTAGTTTTCGAGCTCTGTGTATTCTCTCTTTTCACCCATAATATTGCACACTTAGAGAATTCTTTGAGAACTATAGCATTGGAGAAAGAAAGAAAAGGAATGCAAAGGAAAGACAAGGAAAGTAGGGTAAAAGAAAGGAAAATTTGGATCAAGTAGCTTCAGTGGGAGTACTTGTAGGTATCAAGTTGCGGGTGTGATTTCCTAGTTGGTTAGTGAATGCATGGTATGTGCATGTATGTATTTGGTTCTCTTGCTATCATTGGCATGATTTTTTTTAGGTGTGATAATGGTTTCAATCTTGCCTTGCCATTTTCCGATAGCCATAATGTGATGGGGTTATTTTAATTTTTTGAGCTTGGTATTGTCAGATGGTTTAGGATCCAAGTGATGTAGACTTAGGAAAATTCCCAAGGGCCTAGGAATCCCTTCACCAAATTTGGAGGGATTGCGATAAAGCCTAAGGGTGGAGACAATAAAATTCCTCAAGCTATTGGTGAAGAAGTCCAATGAAAACCAAGCTTGTTTTGGGCCTAGTGAAGAAACTGCAGCTATTTTCATATTCAATGAAGTGATTGCTAGGATCGGTGTCCCTCGAGCTATCGTTACAAACCATGCTGATTTTCAAAAAATTATGATGATTTGAATTTCCACTTAGCTTGGCCTACGCTATGATAATTCCACACTGTATTACCAATAGGCCAATGACCAAGTTGAGTTTGTTAACAAATTTTTAACCAATATGATTAAACAGCTTGTAGGAAGTCATAAATCGAACTGGCAGACCATGTTTTTTCTCCATTATGGGAATACCGTACCTATGTAAAAAAATCTACAAGCTTTACTCCTTTTCAACTCGTTTACAGTTTATAAGATATTTTACCCATTGAATGTTAAGTTTTGTCACTCAAACGAGCCATTGAGTTATTACGAGTTACCTTTGAATAGTAAAAACATTTCTTATACCTAGCACCGTTAGATAAGATTGATCGCACTGTTGCATTACGATTGTTGAAGCTAATAACAAACATGTTAAGGCTCAATATGATAAAAAAATTAACACTTGTATCTATTCAAAAGGTGACCTAGTCTTAGTATAGAGTCAAGCTCATGATAAACTAGGTGCTGGTAAATTTGAACCAATGTGGCATGGTCCTGATATTGTTAAGCATGTGCTTGCAAAAGGGGCCTATGAATTAATTGATTATGAAGGCATCTCTTTATATAAGCCTATAGATGGTTTTTATCCAAAGAGATATTATGCATGATTCATCATGTGAAGATATTCTTTGTACATTACTTACATTTTTAGAACAATGTGCCTTAGATTAGAGAATTTTCCTTAGGTTAGCTATTTTTCTTGTCGATTTTTCACTACTTTTGCTGCTTGATTATTCTTGATATTATAGATGTCAACATTCCCTAAAACTTACATTGGCTTTGTTGACGGTGCCTGTCATAGTACACAGAAATTATATTCCGCTACTTGCATTATCTATTAACCCACTTATGAGTTTGTTTCTATTCATGGGATTTTCCTTATTCAAAGAACAAAAAATATTACAAAATATAGCACAATGATTGAGCTATTATTTGATTCCATTGCATTTGGCATTCGGTGTTTTATTTTTAGGTTATATTCGAAACACATTGTACTACATTTGAACAATTTTTATGTAATAAAAAAACCATTATTGTTAAGAATATTTTTACGGCTTCATCTCTTGGAAAGAAACTTTGATTACATTGAATATCGACACATTTCAAAACATTTAAACACATTAGTTGATACATTGGCTAATAAAGTTTTAAATACATATTTTCAGTGTTGAAAGTAAAACAAAAAAATATTCAATCCATATTGAAAAATATACTCAGAGACCTAAAGTAGTAATATCATTAGGCCAAAACAGTTGTGTGTCAAAAAATGTTACATCATCTACGATCATAGCTTTCAAACACCTTATGATCTAGAGATACTGATACAAAAAAATCCCATCTAAATTGACCATCAACTATACATGATGACGATCATGGTAGCAGAGTATAGCATGCACCACTCTGTGTAGATATTACTTAAATGGACTTGGAACCCCAGTCACATGCCTCAGGTATCTGAGAGGAAAATAATCTTTCCTAGTATCCAGGATGTTAATGGTCAACCTCTCTAGGTTGTGTCCCAACTTTGTGAGGGCCTCTACTGCATCAATCACTGGTGGAGGCTACTATAAGTTGTGCTTCTCATCTATCAAAATGAAAAATCATTTCTAGACATATTGGGCTAACATCTTCATTATAATATTTTTTTTCCAATAATGGATGATAAAAAATCAAATAAAAATTAGATAACATAAAAATAAAAAATGATAATTTTTACGTGACACATCCCACAATGTTCTTAGTGGGAATGTTATGTGGGGGTCACCCCTAAAGTCAACCCATGCATAAGGAAAATCTTCAATCATGAATATTTCACTCCTAAGCCATATGAAAAGCTGAGGTGTATATCAGACAGTAGGACCACCATGGCCACCATGGTGAGCCATCAATGAAACTGATCGCAACATGTGTTGTTCCTTCGGTCCCGTCTGATCCACTAACAACTGTTGAGGTACAAGGAGTGGGATTCTCTCAAAGGCGAAAGGTATGAGAATGGGATCATAGCTAAATTTCTTTAGGTTACCATTCTTTGTTCATGTGAGTTGGCCTTTCATATTGACCAACACTCCTTCTCACCACTTAAATATTTTGTTGGGAAAAATACTGAGAGGGGGGGGAATCGTATTTACCGCAATCTTAACTTTCACTTTTCTTGTTTAAAACGCATACGCTATTAACTGCATTTCTGCGATATACGGATACCCTTTACTTAAACTCGCAGATACACAAGACATTATTTATGTCATTAATTCTTCACTTAAATCATTCCTTCATTTATTCACTCGTATATTCATGCGGGAAACATGCAAATAAGAACAGAACAATCATCACACATGAATACTCGTGGATTTTTAGGTGGAAACCCAAGTCGGAGAAAATACCGCAGCTTGCTCACCTTCAATATTTTATTATAGAGTTATCTTATAAAGAGGCAAAGAAGTAGACGGACTAAAGACGCAGGCACCCACTGCGCTCGTTTTCACTGGGCCCTCTCCGGAAGGGAGCTCCAACCCCTCGACCTGCTGTCACGCTCTCCGGAAGGGAGCCACGACTTCGATCTCAAGCTTATCACCCTCTCCGGAAGGGAGCTACAACCCCCGATCGAAGGCTACAACCTTCAGCACCACCTTTGACCACGTTTCATCAATTTTCACACTGGATCCAACCACTTCAATAGAACACAACTTGCAGGCCACAATTCATCATATTTCCATACCGAACCCTTTCCATGCTTTTAAGCTCAAACATACATCATCAAAAGATACATATCAACACAGATCAGATAGTAGAAACACAGCAGAACAGATCAGATATTTTATACCCCTTGCTTCAGCAACAGCAGAACAGCTCAGATATTTCATACCCACGCCGGCCAAAACCCTGCGTGTACGCCTGACGCTTTTTACTTCCGCGTGCTGGCGGCCTCTGTGCTCCGTCCACCTGAGCCGGCGTATTCTCACACTGATGTATATTTTATTGCGCATACGCGCTTTCTCTTCGCTGAAGTTGCGTATATACGCGCTTCCTCCGCGGCGAAGTAGCGTATAGATCTTCAATCATTACAGAGCAGCATACTTCATCAGATCAGATATTCAGTTCAGATCTACCCTTTTGCTTCAGACAGATGTTCGCCTTGATGCTCGCCTCATCACAGATCTAAGCCTTCCATAATCAGATCTAACAAATACAAGAGCAATTCAGATCTAGATCCCCTTCTTCATCATTGGTGCATCATACAATCAGATTTATCATTCAAGTGTAACCCTTTCCATTCAGATATACTTCAGAGAGAAGTATTCATTCAAGCTCAGACATCTTGCACCCACGCTCATGTTGTGCACAATGAATTTCTTCTCCTTTTATATGATTATCCTTTTTCAATACCATGAGCCCCTTTTTCAATACCATGGACCAAAACAATACCATAAGCCCAAAACTATCTGGACGGGGTTAATTAGGCGGATCATTACCCAATACTATGGGTCAATACCATGGTGATTACCCTTGGATTTGCACTTTTTGAGCGCTTTAGCCCATACGCGACTTGTAACGTTCCTTTCCGTGTGCATACGCGACTTCCCCTAGGCCAATCCGCGTATATCAAGAGACATACTCTTTTTCATCATTCTCTGAGTACATTCTGAAATCCTTTCTTCATTGCCTTCTGTAAATACTGTAGATACATCAGATTTCCTTCATCAAGGACATATTCTATCAAACACAACTTCATCAGGTAAGTTGTCATCATCTTCATCAAGTGGGTTTCCTTTCAAGTACAACACTCAACATCATATCATCAACAATCATCATATCACTTCAGATTTACATCATTTAACAAGTCCATCAAGTCAAGCATAACTTCATCGGGTGGAGTGCCATCAAGGACAATACATGTCAACAGTCGCACGTCTTCATCTTCATTCAGTGGGTTGCCATCAAGGACAACACTCTGCATCATATTTCCAACAATCTCCCCTTTTGGACTTGATGGCAACCACGATGGTGTTTGGTTACCACAGCAGATAGATACCATGTCACTCTCCCAAATATGTCACATCATTACCTTCTCTTTATTCAAACACCATGTCCCTCTCCCCCTTTGACATCAAGGGCAAAGGGCGGATCAAAAACCAACATTCTCCCCCTTTTCTCCTCATGTGGAAGAAACAGTCTGCAGATCTGATATGTGCTGAAGTGGCCAAGCTCCCCCTGAGTCCACGCTGAATCTCCAAACATATTTGTCAATGAAGTACATGACTCTATGAACTTCCTATCACCAAAGACTCATACTTACATCAAATATCCAACCAAGTGGATTTACATATAAGACTCAAGTACCCAACCAAGTGGGTTTACAAAATTTGACTCGGCTACCCAACCAAGTGGGTTTACAAAAATGACAAGTCCTTACATGACTGAATATTACAATTTTTACATCATGGGTCTCAACAAGACCTTTTCACCAAAATATAAATATGACCATTTATGACCAACACCAGAAAGTCCTCACGAAAGAGAACATATTTCAGAACCATAATAATGCCAACACTGCATTATAGTCAGCAAAGCTAATGCTCCCCCTGAATCTGTGCAACCAAGCAATCTTTCCAAATGACTAAGGCTCCCCCTTAGTTTGTGCATCCTGAAAACTTCCACCAACAAATCATCAAGGCATCTTCGTCAAAACATTAGAAATAGAATTATGAGAACTGGAACACCACCAGAGATACCAAACAGTATCAGAGATACCAAACAGCACAGCAGTTGTGCTGAAGAGAGCTGAACCAACCAAAAATTTGTCAGCAATCAGACATACGCGGTTTTCTGTGCATGAACTCGCGTACATACGCGACTGTGTTTCAGGAAACCCCCGTATCCAAAGATACCTTCTAAAAATTATGCAGATTTGTTCTTTTGACTGGCAGAGAACACTCCCAGCTTCTGTCTTAGATGCTCGAACGCTTCCCTGGGCAGAGGTTTGGTAAAGATATCAGCAGCTTGTTCTTTGGAGGTAACATACTCCAACTTCACTTTTTGCTCAAGCACTTGTTCACGTAGGAAATGATATTTGATGGGAATGTGCTTCGTTTTCGAATGAATAACAGGATTCTTTGAGATACTGATGGCACTTGTATTATCACACATAATGGAGATAGGAGTTGCACATTTGATCTGAAAATCTTGCAAGGTTTGCATCATCCATAGGAGTTGAGTGCAACAAGACGCGGCAGCTACATACTCTGCTTCAGCTGTTGATAAGGCAATAGAATTTTGCTTCTTGCTGAACCAAGATACTAACCGGGGCCCCATGTAAAATGCACCACCACTAGTACTTTTCCGATCATCAACACTTCCAGCCCAATCTGCATCAGTGTAAGCATGAAGAGTAAGATCGGCATCCTTTGGATACCATAGACCAAAGTCTTGAGTTCCTTGTAGATATTTGAATATCCTTTTGACAGCCTGAAGGTGAGACTCTTTTGGATTAGCTTGGAATCATCCAACAATCCCAACAGCATGCATAATGTCTGGTCTGGTTCCAGTGAGATAAAGTAGACTTCCAATCATCGATCTGTATTCTGGTTGATTCACAGTTGGAGAATCATCATTAGAATTGAGACTGCATCCGGTTATCATTGGTGTACTTACAGGTTTGCATTCTTCCATGCCATACTTCTTCAGAATTTGCTTAAGATATTTTGCTTGTGATAGAAATATACCATCTGCAGATTGATGCACTTGCAAGCCAAGAAAGAATGTTAGTTCCACAAGTAAAGACATTTCAAATTCTTGCTGCATGACAGAAGCAAATTTTTGACTCATAGATTCTTCGTTACTCCCAAAAATGATATCATCAACATATACAACTACAATAAATAGTTTATCATTTTCAACTTTTGTGTATAAGTTGCTATCAGCAGACCCCTTTGAAAATCCTTGTTGATGAAGATATTTGTCAAGACGATAATACCAAGCCCTTGGAGCTTGTTTGAGTCCATACAGAGCCTTTTTAAGTCTACAAACAAGATTTACATCATTTCCCAAAATGAATCCTTCCGGTTGTTCTATATATACTTCTTCTTCTAGATCACCATTAAGAAAAGCAGACTTAACATCCATTTGATAAACTTTGATTCGTTGATAACTTGAGAAAGCAAGAAACATTCTTATGGCTTCAAGTCTAGCTACAGGAGCAAAAGTTTCTTCAAAGTCTATACCTTCTTGTTGAGTATACCCTTTGCAAACCAGTCTATCTTTGTTTCTTACAACATCCCCATTCTCATTTAACTTGTTCTTGAAGATCCATTTAGTACCAATGACATTTTTATCATGAGGTCTTGGTACCAAATCCCAAGTGTCATTCTTTTCAATTTGCTCAATTTCTTCATCCATGGCATTATTCCAACATTCATATTTGCTAGCTTCATTGACATTGTGTGGTTCAATTGTGGATAGAAGTGCCAAATTAATAGAAGATCCCGCAAGAGTTCTCCTTGTTCGTACACCTGATTCCTTGTTTCCCAAAATTTGAGATTCAGGATGATTCTTTTGAACATATCTGGATGGAGCTTTTTCAGATAGATCATTTTCAGGTTCTTCATTGGATTCACTGCCTATATCATTTCCATCTGATGTAGAAGGCCATATGTTGCTATCATCTTCTTCTGTTGTTTGTTTTTATTCTTTAGAAGCTGCAGGAGACTCATCAATAACAACATCAATACATTCAACAACCTTTTGAAGCCTCTTATTGTAACATGTGAATGCTTTGCTTGAAGAAGAGTAACCAAGAAGTATCCCTTCATCTGATCTAGGTTCAAACTTGCCAAGCTTTTCATCATTATTTTTGATAAAGCATCTACTTCCAAAAACTTTAAAATGCTTTACAGTGGGAGACTTACCATACCAGAGTTCATATGGAGTTTTTTCACTATTTACCCGAACATGAGCTTTATTGAGAATGTTAACTGCTGTACGTGCTGCTTCACTCCAGAACATGTCGGGAACATTAGAGTCAGCCATCATAGCTCTAGCCATTTGAACAATTGTTCTATTCATTCTTTCTGCTACACCATTTTGTTGTGGAGTGCCTGCTACAGAGAATTGTCTTTTAATGCCATGTTTTTCACAAAATTCAAAGAATTCATTTGATGAATATTCTCCACCTCGATCAGATCTAAGACACTTGATTTTTGAATCCAATTCATTTTCTACCAGAGCTTTGAACTTCTGAAATTTTTCAAAAGCTTCATCTTTGTGTTTAATAAATGCAATCTCACACATTCTGGAGTAGTCATCGATAAATAGGATATAGTATTCTTCCCCACGTAATGACCTTTTCCTCATAGGTCCATAGATGTCAATATGAATGAGTTCAAGAGGCTTACTTGATGATCCTTCTTTGGCATTAAATCGAACTCTGGTCTGCTTACCAAATTGACAAGATTTGCATATGGTATTTTCTGGAAGATTGACCTTGGGAAGATCACGAACATCTTGAAGTCTGTTTGCTTTGTTGATTTGAGAGAAACTCAGATGCCCCAGCCTTCTATGCCATAGCCAATTTTCTGAAGACTTGCTCAAGTAACATTGATCTATGCCGTTTAGTACATACAGGTTGCTTGGATTTCTTTTTCCTTTTATAATGATTTTACCTGTATCAAGATCACGAACCATACATTCTTTTGAACTAAAGACCACTTCTGTTCCTTGATCACACATTTGACTTACACTTAACAAGTTATGCCTTAATCCATCCACATACATGACATCATTAGCCTTCACCTTTTCTTTTAGAAATACTGACCCTTTTCCTTTAATTACAGCGGGAGTATCATTTCCAAATGTAACTTTCTTTTCCTTTTCTAGAGCATTATAAGTATGAAGTTTGCTTTTGTCACCTGTCATGTGTCTTGAGCACCCACTATCGATGTACCATTGATTTTCTTCACCTTTTCCAAATAATGCTATCCCACAATTTTCAACCGGCGGTTCTTTCTTCTTCCACACTTTGGAGCTTGAGGGAACATGTTCTTTAGGCTGGATCTTGTTCCTGCATTCAGATTCTTCATGGCCAAAGTTATTGCAATAAGTACATTCGACTTCACTTTGAAGAGGAGAAAAATTGTTATAGGTATTCTTCTTTGGTTCAGTATCCAACATTTTCTTTCTTGCTTCTCTTGTCATGATGGTTTTATATGCCACACATTGAATAGCTTTATGACCAAAATTGTGACAAGTGAAACATTGCCCATTGAAGTAGAAATTTATGCGATCATGGAATCTTCTATTAGAGTTTACCTGTTGGTTGTAGAGTCTTTGAAAGCTATCCCTGTTAGTGTTCCTTGAATTGAGATGGTCCTTCTTTCCCTGTAGAGATCCTCTATTCCCTTGCTGAGTGGCTGAATGTAGTAAACCACATGTAACTGCTTTTAGATAGTTTGGTGCTGTAGTTTGAGAAGATTCTCCGGTATATCCCAGACCTGTCTTTATAAGAGGAGAACGTTGTACCTTGATAATCTCATCTAAGGTTTCAGATCCTTTAGCAAATATAAGATTCAAGGTCTTTGCTTTCTCTACTTCTTTTCTTTGAATTACCACTTCACATTCTAGCTTTTCAATATGTTTCTTTGCTTCTTCAAGCTGCTTTTCAACAGTCTCTCTCATCACCTTTTGTTCTTCTAAGAGAATTTTGCAATCTTCTAAGCGAAGTTTGAGTTGATTATTTTCTTCAAGAAAATCATTTTCCTCTAGAGCATCCATAAACATATCCTTTTCTTCCTTTTGTTCAAAGGCCATGAGAAGTCTAAGATCTTCTTCACAATCTTCCTCACTATTAGATGACCCATAACTATCTTCATTAGTATAGTAACTTTTCTTAGAGCTAGATCTGTTCTTATTCCTTCTAACAACTTCTTTTCCTTTATAAGGACATTTTGCAGCATAATGACCAACTTTTCCACACTCAAAGCATTTGAAGGGAAGCTTACCTTTGAATCTTCCAGTTCCTAGTTGGAGTTTTCTTACGAAATTTGCTTCTTCTTCATCAGAAATATAGCTGGATTCTTTGACAACTTCCTTTTCCTTTCCTTTTGTAGAAGCCTTAAACGCAGCTTCTCTTACTTGAGAAGGACCTCCTTGTCTCATTTCAAAAGCAGTCAGAGTCCCATGTAATTGAACAATAGTAAGAGTTTGCGGATCTTGCCTTTCTTCAATAGCGGAGACTTTAGAGTCAAATTTTGGAGTCAAGGATCTTAAGAATTTTTCAACCAGAGTAGTATCAGTTTTAGTTTCACCCAAATTTCTCATTCGATTGACAACATCATCTAGACGAAGGAAGAAAATGGCAACACTTTCATCACTATGCATCTTCAAACTTTCATATTCAATTCTAAGAGTTTGGAGTTTTGCATTTTTACCTTTGTATCTCCTTCATAGCTCAGAATGATTTTGTCCCATATATCTTTTGCTGAATGTAGCTGCATCACTTTAGCAAATTTTGATTCAGACATGCTTCCCAGCAAAACATTTACTGCTTTGGCATTGGTTTCATACTTCTTTCTTTCTGCTGCATCAGTAGGAATACTTGCCGGGTATTGATAACCTTCTTCCACGATTGCCCATACATATGCACCAAGACTTTGCAGATATGCTTTTGTACGTACCTTCCAGAATATCAGATTGCTTCCATTGAATATAGGTGGCTTTATAGACATTATTCCTTCTTGACTTCCCATTGCGACGGATCTCCTTTAAGCGATCAAGCTTCTCCACAAGGACCTGCTCTGATACCAATTGTTGGGAAAAATACTGAGAGGGGGGGGGTGAATCAGTATTTACTGCATATTCAAAACTTTCACCTTTTCTTGCTTCTAAAATGCATACGCTACTTTCCTGAACCAGACTTGCGTATATACGCGGATACCCTTTACGAAACTCGCGTACACACATATATCTATTTATGTCATTAATTCTTCACTTAAATCATTCCTTCATTTATTCATCAGATATTCATTAAGCAGTAAACATGTGCAGTAAGAACATAATAAATCATCACACATGAACACCAGGATTTTTAGGTGGAAACCCAAGTCGGGAGAAAACCACCGCTGCAGTTGCTCAGCCTTCAATATTTTATTATAGAGAAAACATCTTACAACATATGTGCTAGCGCAGACTTGACCAGCACGCAGGCACCCACCTGCGCTCGTTTACCAGCCTCTCCTGGAAGGGAGCTACAACCCCCTGACTCGTTTACCAGCCTCTCCTGGAAGGGAGCTACAACCCCCTGATCTCGTTTACCAGCCTCTCCTGGAAGGGAGCTACAACCCCCTGACTGAAGGCTACAACCCTCAGCACCACCTTGGACCACGTTTCATCAATTTTCACACTGGATCCAACCACTTTAATAGAACACAACTTGCAGGCCACAATTCATCATATTTCCAGACCGAACCCTTTCCATCCTTTTAAGCACAACCATACATCATTAACAGATTCATATCAACACAGATCAGATAGCAGAAACACAGCAGAACAGATCAGATATTTCATACCCCTTGCTTCAGCAAACCCTAGTATGCATACGCGCTTTTACTTCACTGATGTCGCGTATATACGCGCTTCCGTCCACACAAACCAGCGTATACCTTAGTGTATATTTTATTGCGCATACGCGCTTTCTCTTCGCTGAAGCCGCGTATATACGCGCTTCCTCCGCAGCGAAGTAGCGTATAGATCTTCAATCATTACAGAGCAGCATACTTCATCAGATCAGATATTCAGTTCAGATCTACCCTTTTGCTTCAGACAGATGTTCGCCTAGATGCTCGCCTCATCACGGATCTAAGCCTTCCATAATCAGATCTAGCAAATACAAGAGCAATTCAGATCTAGATCCCCTTCTTCATCATTGGTGCATCATACATTCAGATTTATCATTCAAGTGTAACCCTTTCCATTCAGATATACTTCAGAGAGAAGTATTCATTCAAGCTCAGACATCTTGCTCTATTTCTTCTCCTTTTATATGATTATCCTTTTTCAATACCATGAGCCCCTTTTTCAATACCATGGACCAAAACAATACCATAAGCCCAAAACTACCTGGACGGGGTCGATTAGGCGGATCATTACCCAATACTATGGGTCAATACCATGGTGGTTACCCTTGGATTTGCACTTTTTGAGCGCTTTAGCCCATACGCGACTTGTAACGTTCCTTTCCGCGTGCATACGCGACTTCCCCTAGGCCAATCCGCGTATACAAAGAGACATACTCTTTTTCATCATTCTCTGAGTACATTCTGAAATCCTTTCTTCATTGCCTTCTGTAAATACTGTAGATACATCAGATTTCCTTCATCAAGGACATATTCTATCAAACACAACTTCATCAAGTAAGTTGTCATCATCTTCATCGAGTGGGTTTCCTTTCAAGTACAACACTCAACATCATATCATCAACAATCATCATATCACTTCAGATTTACATCATTTAACAAGTCCATCAAGTCAAGCATAACTTCATCAGGTGGAGTGCCATCAAGGACAATACATGTCAACAGTCGCACGTCTTCATCTTCATTTAGTGGGTTGCCATCAAGGACAACACTCTGCATCATATTTCCAACATATTTTTCCCTTGGAACACTCAAAAACAATCTACATCTGTGCTTTGGTAGCCACATGAGGAGTTGCAATGCCACACAATCTAGTAACTGTAAAATCAATGATTTTAAGTTCTATTCATTCGATGGTCTTTATGCCGATATGACCATCCTTCAATTTTTAATCATGCATGAAATATTCAACAATATAGGAAGTTGTAGGCAATCCTCCTGGTCATGTGCCGAATAAGTAAATTTCTCTTCCTCTTCAAGGAAAACCGGTGAGGAAATAAATATCCTCTATCTCAATCATAAGACTATTATCCCTGATCATGAATCATTGCTCCTGGAAATGCCTTGCATTAACCAACAAGGTCGCGAGTTCCACTTGGGCCTTCATTCCTTGTATTGACCAAAATTTGTATAAACCAAAATTCTTTAATACACGAAGTGTTGCTAGACTATGAATGGCTTCATTTTCATGTGATTCATGCTCGCTTTCTCTCCACTCAAGCATGATTGATTGCTTGCAAACAATAATTTATAAACGTTAGAAAAATTTTGAGAGAATTTGGAGCAATTATTTTTAACAGAAAATAAATTTTTTAAAACCCCATGATGCTTGCACAATTTTTTTTGTAAATAGTGTGTTTCTACACACGATCTGTGTATAAAACCTGCAATGGTAGGTTGATTTTTTTATATTAAAAATCATCAGGGTACATGTGTTCTTCTAGGAAAACCTGCTCACCCCCCAAGGGTGGATTATAAAACCATTTTTCCTCTAAAAAATAATCTAAAAATTTAAAATGAAAAAATAAAGAGAGAGAATGCAAGACAATTAATTGATGAAATACCTAGAACTGACATTTTGTGAAATGGTTGGTTGCTTCCCCCAATATCAGCTTCAGCAGATCCCCTTAACCATTGGAAAACCCCAAAAAATTATATCAACCTAAGTAAAAAACAGAGCAACTTTTGTCAACCACAGAAGCTGCCACATAAAAACCCTGAATCCACAAAAGCCACAAAAGCCACAAAAAATCCCACACAAGCCATATAAAAACCCCAAACCCCAAATATCCCATAAAACCACTTAACGAGTGGAAAACCCCCAAATTTTATCTCAACCTAAGCTATAGAAGCCACATAAAAACCCTAAATCCACAAAAGCTACAAAAGCCACAAAAAATCCACAAAAGCTACAAAAAAACCACAAATCCAAAATATCTGAAAAACACTTTAACTAGTGGAAAAGCCCCAAATTCTATAAAGCCTAAATTATCATAGAAGACAGTAGAATGAAAAAATGACAACCACAAGTAGAATTATGTGAATACCAAGCAAATTGATGTGTTGATAAACATAGTTTCAGGTATCGCTGTCAGGATGAAGAATCCTACCAAAGAATGACGATGCAATTTCCTCCAACCCCCAAACTGTTGTTGTATCGAGCTGACCATTACGTCTAGTGCCTGGATGAAAAGGGTCGATCAAGAAGGTGAAATGGAAGAAATTTCCCTCCAATTCTGAACTATATTTCAGAACATGGAAACCCACAACCAATTCGTGCCACCCAAGTACTGAAACACTTCACTGTGCCCACACCCAATCTCTGCGGCCTAAAAACACAGCATTGCAGCAAAAAAAAATGCCATTACGCACAAGACATGGACACCACATACACCAAAAATATATACCATATACACAGGAAACAAGGGAGTCAAAAGAACGAATTTTAGGCTTTAACATGAATGAACATGAAGGAAAACACTCTCCAAAATTCACCCACTAAGAAACCCTAAACAACACGATGTGATGGAGGTGCGTTGCATAACATGAAGTAGACAAATGGTGGATTTAGCTGGTATCATGTCATATGGGTGATTTGGCCAATCATGGATCAAACAAGGTCCATGTAGGGAGGCCACAAAACTACTGCCTTCCCTCCCCTGGCCACTTTAGACATTTTATAAAAAGTGAACAATTGGACATATTTATGTGAGACATTAAGTAATTGAGTTGAAGATGCCAAATTATCTTGTTGCTTTCTTTTGGATAGAAACATCAATCTAATCCTTTTTTTGGTGAACATATATGAGATTACGAAATATGCCTTCACCATCAATTTAATAAATTTAAATATTTACAAATAATTTATTTTATATTTCAAAAATTATATGTATTAAAATGGAAAAAAAAATATTATAAAACTTATTTTCCTTCCAATCTATTAATATTTTTTTTTAATCATCTCATTCACATATGGAAAATAAATATATAAATTAAATTTAATTATAATTTAATCATCTCAATCATATACAACAAATGAAATAAAAAATGTGAATATATTTAGATGAATAATAAATGAAAAAATATTTATGAACAAATATTAAATTAAATATATTATTATTAATTATATATGTTAGTGTAATTTTTTTGACATTTTCATGTAATTACATTTATCATTTTTATGATTATTTGGGGCTTTTAATATTTTATTTTATTAACGAGAGTTTTATTATTATTATTCAATTTCTGTAATAATAATAATAATGTGAGAAAATGCTTCTTCCTAGAAAAATGTCATAAACTTATTAAAAATATAATAAAGTAAATATATAGAGTTTTTTTAGAGTAAATATTCATGATTATATATCATTCTGTTAATGATTCCAAAACCATTATCTATAAATTCTACATCCATTTTATTATTAAGATTGTTAGTGTAAATTTGAGTGGGTTGCACTTGTTTTTTTCTAACACCAAGTATATGGGAGTCATGAATTTTTCTATGATATTCATGTTTGGTGTAACTTATTTATAGGTCAAAATTCTCCATGATTATTTTTGTTACTAGTTATTTTCTAACTCCAAGTATACAGGAATCATAATTTTTCCCATGGTATTCGTGGTTGGTGTAACTTATTTATAAGCCAAAACGCTCCATGATTGTTATTGTTATTGGTTAATGAGATTAAGAAATGATGTCTTTAGACAACATCACTTCTATTGATATTTTGTGATCAAAGTCAAATTAGTAAATTTCAAAGCCTAATTAATATCAGAACAAGGTTGGCTTAGTAAAGTATGTAAAAAGGGAGAGTTAAAACTTGCAAAGAAGAGAATAGTGGCCTAAAAAGTTGGTACAAGAAGGAAGAGACAGCGTGCAAGGAGGTCTTTCTTGTAAGAATACAAAGGATATTGCCAGAGAAATCGCTAGAAATTATAAATAAATTATGGTGGGAAGATAGAATGCTAGTCTCAGATTAAGGTGCAACAAGGAGATCATGGTGAAGAGAGGCATAGCCGAGTGGTGAACCATGGTGTAGAGAAAGCTACCAAGGAAATTTTTGACATTTCTATAAAATAGAGTATGTTCTTAATTGCAAGGTCATTGACTTGGTTTAAAGTAACTAATTCATCTTCTATTTATTTCTTATAAACATCAGTAAAGAAAAAAAATACTATGTAGAGCTAGACCATTTATAGATGAGTTGGAATATGTAATTCCTACTTGTCTATGGTTTTAACTCTCCATATAAGGAGTCTATTCCTACATTAGAGGAAGAAGCTAGAACTATATTTATTCCTAGTTTAGTGTGTGGTTGAGAGAATCTCTCAACCACATTATTGTGCATCCAGGATAAATTTCCTATATTGAGACTATCTAATGTATAAATGTGTGTAATCTCTTTGATTAATTAAAATAGAGTTTGTAGATTGAAGTTTAATCTTGGTATCAGAGCCCGTTTCGGCCTGGACCTTGACCTGTACTGGGCTGAGGGAAATAAGAGTATATTGTGTTTTAGTTTTTTGGTTTTCCATTAGTTTGGGCATAGGTGTACTATAGCAACGGTGTGCCCATCCTCAAATGTATTGGAGATCGATTGGTGGATCTGCATGGTAGGCCTCTGGCGGATCGCTTCTTCCGTAGTGGTGAACTGAGGCTACCATGACTGCGTAGCATGGATCAGTGTTGTAACCAAGCTGATGCTTGTGTTGATTATTATTAATTATTTTTTTTAATTACAGCAGATGATAACGATCAGTTCCTACTCAAGCTTCACAACAAGATCAATAAAGTGGGCATTGGCATGCCCGAGATTGAAGTCTGGTACCAGCACTTGAATTGTGAAATGCTTACAACAGATTTTTCATGTCTTGGACATGACGACAATCATTTTGTTGCTGCAACTGGCACCGGAAACTTACGACCTCCTCAATTACATCATCTTGCTTTCTAAGGGTTATATTGTGTATTAGGGACCCCATGATAATGAGCTCGAATTCTTTGAATCCATGGGTTTTATGTGCCTTGACCATAAGGGCATGGAAAATTTCTTGTAGGAATTCACTTCGAAGAAATATCAGCAGCAATATTGGGCACTTAGGGATCAACGATATAGATTTGTACCCATGAGGGAATTTTCTGAGGCATTTCAATCATTTCATGTTGGGTAGAAATTGGCCCAAGAGTGGTCGATGCCATATGATAAAAACAAGGGCCATCCGATGGCGTTTACAACTTCCAAGTATGGTGTGAGAAAGAAGGAACTATTCAAGGCCTGTTTCTCCAAGGAATGGCTTCTCATGAAGAGAAATTACTTTGTCTACATCTTTAAGACGTCACAACTCTCAATGATGGCTTTCATCATGATGACAGTGTTTTGACGAAGCCATGGTGTGGCATTCAAAGACTGAGAAAACAAGAATTTCAGGTGGAAGCTTGATCATTACGGTGCCGATTACAAAAGGGCCCATGAACCCATCGAGATATTGAGAGTGATGATTTCGGTGTGTGGGGAGTGATTTGCATCGGCCTCTTCTTGAGAGTTTGTCGGGGGTGCCAATGTTTTTCCTGTTGAGAGTTTAGATTGTGAGACTCAGAGAATACTCTGTTTACCTGTGTGCTCAGTGAAAGTCTTTTGCGACTTTGTGCTTGAAGAAGAACCGATGGAGTCTACCTACGAACGCTGCCAGGATTGATTCATTTATGCTTCTTGGTTGCTCGAAGCAATGGAAGATGGCAATGCAGATTCCCTTGTTGATCCCCAGATACAACACAACCATAATGTCAATGAGATGATGTAGGTAGTTTCAGATGATGAGCAACTGGATCTTTGAATAGAACGGAGATCTGTAGAATCACCTCAATGACCCTAAGAAGGTGGAAGAATGGAGCAGTCTTATAGCCTCTGAAAAATGCATGGAGGTCATAGCTCTTCTACACCCACGAGGTGAATAGTTCTGTTCAACTTCAACGTGTGAGTACTGAATAGGGTTGGCTGTTCTGAGTAGGCCTGTAACTCTTCTTCCAGTTTTTCATCATTGGAATTGAGAGAAGACAAAGAGAGGTGTCCGCTACAAGGATAAGAATTTTAAAAAGTTTCATTAGATTTTTAAGCATTTAAAGAATCTGAGTGCCGAGGTAGAGGTGAATATGATGAGGCTTGAATTCCAGGATGGGGATTTAGATGTTTTTCTTAAAGTGCATGGTATGACTCAGTTGAATGATGGGAAGCCAAGAAAGGTAAATTGATGAAACAAATTATCTTCGTGAATTATTTTGCTTTCATGTTGAGCCCGATTAACTTAACATGTAAATGCATTCATGTAAATCTGGTTAAAAGAATTAAATGTTGTATTTTTGTGACATTTAGTTCGGGCAACTATTGTCATGAGTGCGAGTCTTTGTTGGAATTTCCCATTCCAACAATAGACAAATTTATTTGCAGGAATAATTTACTACCAGATATGATGAAGACATGACAATGAAAATGGCATCAAAAGATAGTGTATGAAGGTACATCATAGATTGGAGGATGATCGAGTTTGTGTGTGTCGAGTGTTATGGAAACATATCTACATGTTTAATTGTGAGGATATTAGCTCGACAATCGGTCTTCGTTGTTGCAACCTATTAGTGAGCATGAGGAGGCATGCTTAGAAGCGGTCACTAGCCTAATATTTTGAACAAGGGAAGTGGTGTTCCACTACGATGCCAGGGGAATTGTATACTAAAACGAGAACTCTTGTGTATAAAATTCTTGAATTTTATGGATGTTGATTTTGAATTTGTGGATGACGGGGGATTGGATCGTGGAGTCCTGGATTATTGTTTTGAAGGGAAAATTGTGTCTCTTCGTGTGGTTGTGAGTGCCTATGTCTGGATCATCTACGCTGGAATGCACTGCATTGAGACCAGTTGAAATTTCGTCAATCCGTTTCTTTATCAGTGTACCCTTCACAGGTATCGTTGGTGAAAAATGGTTGCTAGTATGTTTGGAAAATAATCATCTTTGGGCAGAAATAGAGAAATTAATCTGAAGAGTGTATGCTTTTTTTATCTTCTTGGAATCATGTTTAAATTTATTGAGCCTTATTGAGCATAGCTAACTCAATGTAGGTAAAGTTATTTTGTTAGAATTTGATACTCTAAAAAATGACAAGTTAAGCATGGAGTTCCAAGAATTTATTTGACAAGGATGCCCAAGATGTGAACAACAAAAGAGGAGGTAATGAAGAAGCAACAATTATTATGATGGAAAACAAAGTAAATTTTGTTTGAGTTACTGTGGGTTTGTTGGATAGACTCCATAGTATGTTATAAGCAGGTCTAGGATGGTTTTGTAAGTGGTCATTGTATGTACCTGGAAACTCCAAGAGATGGAGTATGGAATGTAAGCCTTGTAAAGGCATGTGTAAAGTTTGTGGTAATCTCAAAACCACCTTGTAATGGTTTATGTTCAGACGGAAACTATCTTTTGCCACTTTAAAGTGATGGTTTGTGGTGAACTGGAAACCACATACAGAGCCTTAGTGGCTACAAATGCCCCAGGTGCATAGACGAGCTTGAATGCTCACAGGAGTAAGTGGACTATAGTAAACACCTCAATGATAGGTCTCATATATTGTTGTTTCTGAGCATAGGAGAGTCAGCGCATTTTTCTATCTGATAGTCACATCAAAAGGCACAATGAGCGCAATTTTTAGGGATTGTTATTTGGACATGAATATTTGGCTTAGAAAGATGTTGATATCTCTCTCTTTTGGTAGTTCTGCACATGGGATTCGCTCGTTTTTAGTGGATTTGAGTCACAGACACATTTTTTTCCAGTTTTGGACATGAGATTTTCCTATTGGTGGTGGATCTGAGTCACAGACACATTTTTTGGTACATGTACATGTATGCAATGATAATGGTTGACAGAACCATGTATGTGAAGGACATCCTATGAGACCAATAGTTCCAGTGGTTGGTACCCATGCATTATGGTGGATGGCTGATCCTTTATATGGACATCGACATATCCTTTTTTTCTTATGATTGACCACAACTAGAGTTTGTGAATTGATATTATGACAAGTAGTCATTAAGGAAGGGAGTTGGAATATGTAATTCCTACTTGTCTGTGGTTGCAACTCTCCATATAAGGAGTTTATTCGTACATTATAGGAAGTAGCTAGAACCATATTTATTCCTAGTTTAGTGTGTGGTTGAGACAACCTCTTAACCACATTATTGTGTGTCCAAGATATATTTCCTATCTTGAGACCATCTCATGTATAAATGTGTGCAATCTCTTTGATTGATTAAAATAGAGTTTGCAGATTAAAATTTTATTTAGAGGTGAGAATTTTTTATTATAAATAATGATATTATTAATTATTGTTGAAAAAATTTAAGATTCTATAAATGAAAGCATTTTAATAACTATAGAAGGAAACATATTTGTAAGTGATTACAACGAAACATATTACAATGGAGTGATTTTCTTTTTTCTTCCATCAAAATTATATATTTAAACTTCATTGATGGATATATAATATTTTATACCATATATTTCTCATATATATATATATATATATATGATAGATTATAAATGAATGACTTGCATTATTCTGTATGTGAAAGAGGTATAGTATTTTTATATTATATATATATATGGAGTTCATAATATACATTAATTTTTTTAAGTGTACATCTTTTTTTAGAGATTTTATATGAATAGAAATTATTATTTAGTAATTTCAAATTATTTATGAATATAATTGATTTTATTTATATATTACAAAGTCACACATCAATTTTTGTTACTTACTTTTTTATGTTTATAACAATAATCTTAATGAATAAGATCTATTTGGCATATCTAATCTTCTTTTATTTCATAATCAAATATGAATTTGTTATCTACTAGTATATTAGTTATTTATATAAATCCTACATGAAACACAAGGTGCAATGCTTATTTAGTTAGGTTGAATGCAACCATACTAACTCGAACCAAAATAAGTGCTTTTTGGTTTCTTTGGTGAGTGGAGCTATTAAGATATTCCAAATCACTTAGCAGTAGCACCCAAAAATTACTTAGAGACAAACATTATTTATGTTATTTAAGAACTTTAATAGGATTCTAACCACCTTTCATTTTCTTGACATACAAAAGGGTCTCTTTTCTCAATGAAAATCGAGAAAATAAATTATGAATGTTTAGTAACTCTAATCGAGTAAAAATAAATAAATAATCATACTCTATTCCATATCTTTCATTAATTATTGTGCCTTCTAATTCAATGATTTTTTTATTATAAATTTATATGTAATGATATTTGGTAGGAATCCTAACAGATTATCTCTAATATTACAATTGTTATTGTGCCTTCTAATTCAATGATTTTTTTATTATAAATTTATATGTAATGATATTAGATAGGAATCCTAACAGATTATCTCTAATATTACAATTGTTGAGGAGGGGTTCTAAACAAAAATAAATTTCAGATATGAGATATTTTGTTTCATAAACTATATTGTTGTATGTTTAAAAATGTTAATTGATTTAGTGTTTATAAATGTTAATTTTTTTTAAGTATAAATCAATTCAAGAATACTTAAATTTAGTATTTTAATTCAAAATTATAATCCAAAATGTGGAAAGATAATGACAAGAAAAATAAACGTTAAGATTCTCTTCTAATTAATTTCTCTACTTCTCTACACTACTTTGGTGAAATGAATAAAATAAATAAATTTCAAAGATAATTTCCCATATTTTTCCAATAAACTTCAATTAATTTTTAAATTCATTCATAATTTCCAATTTTTTATCAACCCTCTCAACTCTCTTAACCTTCATGAAAACCAACTTCAATTTCTTTATCAACCCTCTTAACCTCCATGACAGCAAACTTCAATTTCTTTTTAAATTCATTCATAATTTCCCCTTTTAACCTTCATGACATCCAATTTAATTTAGGAAGGAAAGTGACACTTCTCAACTTTCATGTCAACAATGAAAGAAAATAATAAAGGCACTTTGAACCCTTGTTTCAATACATAAGGGAATGAAGGCCCTTGAACCCTCGTTTCGATACATAAGGAAAACCAACAAGGATTAAATGTACTTGAAAGTTGAAACTAATGATAAGGCTTGCATGTTATATGGTTAGGTTGGGCCTTTTTAGGGTTTCAATTCTGAGCATGGGCCAACACAAACATGTCATAAGTGAGTCCTACGTCACAAAGGCGTATGTTTATGTCGGCCATGAAGCAAACAACATATTTGATTACCATAAACCAAGCAGTATTAGCTGGTTGGAAATTTTCGTTCTGACCCTTATTCGTGGAACAAAATGAAATAGAATAATAAATGTTGGTATGGAATTCTTAAAGTTTTACTTCATAACACTTTCCATTTAACTATTGAATACTTTTATAATATTGTAGGCCACTAAAATTTTGTAGGTTAAAGATTGAATAAAACAATGCAAGGAATCTAGATTTTAAAGCAAAGACAAATCTAACTTTGATAAATTATTTTGTTGATGAATATTATTTAATTATGTAACAATATATGTTAGATTAAAATTAATTAATAATATAGATTAGATTAAAATGTTTTGTAATGTGTATAATAACAATATATGATAATAATAAGTTAGTAAATAATTAGATAAATTTATTTTGTTATTATTATAAGGATGAAGAATCATTTATAAAAGTTAATCCAGTATTATATATTATTAGTTTAGATGTTGGAATTTAGGAAATATTAATGGTCAATAGGGATAAGATTTTTTGATTTGCAAATTTTTGTTCGTTTTGTATTAAAAAGAAAATTCACTTTAAATGATTTTATTTCTCTACCAACTTAATAAATGTAAAACAAAAATAATTATAAACTAGTCATATCACTTCTCCAATTTTAATTATGAAAAAAAATGTACTAAAGTAAATTATATTTATAATTTTATTGTATATAAAATAAAGCAATACAAACATGGGCATGGCCAATACAAACCATCAAAAGTGAGTATTATGAGACAGAAGACTATGTTTAAGTTTGCCATAAAACAAGTAGCATATTTGATTACCATAAACCAAGCACATTGGAATTTTTTTGTTGTGGCTGTTTCTCAAGGTGGAAGTGGATGTGGAATAAAATGAAAAATTAATAAAACAAGTAGCATATTTGATTACCATAACCCAAGTGTATTGGAAATTTTCGTTGTGATTCTTCTTGAAAGTGGAAGGGGTTGTGGAATAAAATGAAAAATTAATAAATGTTGGTATGGATTTGTTAAATTTTTACTTAATTTAATTATTAAACATTTATAGTCAATAATATTATAAGTTTATGAGTCATTTTTATTTAATTATTGGATATTTATATAAAACTTATAGTAAATAATATTATAAGTTTATACGCCATTAAAATTGTGTAGGTTGAAGTCCTTTGACATTATAATTTTGAAAGAAAACTGCAAGGAGAAGGAGTTTAAAGCACATACCAATCTAATTTATCTCAGTAATTTAATATTATTTAATTAATTAATAGTATATATTAGATTAACATATTTTGGAATGTCTATAATAATGTTAATAATAAGTTAATAAATATTTAAATAAATATATTTAGTTATTATTATAAAGATAAAGTATTATCTATAAAAATTAATTAAGTATATATGTCATGAGTTGAGATGTTTCAATTTTGGATATATATATATAACTCACTTAATATATATATATTTTTTATTTTTATTTTCTGAATAATTCTAAATCTATTGATATAACACATAATAGTACAAAACTGCTCCTTCTTTAGCTTAGAGAGTCTGATAACATGGCTTGATAGTCATAGTAAGCATGAATTTGGACTACCCACTGAGGGGAAAGCACTCCTGGAGGGATTTATCTTGTCGCCCTCACAGGGGAAACCAGAATTAGGTTCATATAGTTTAACAAAAAGACATGTAAAAAGACAATTTTCTCTTTCAGCAGCGGATAATTAAATATAAAAACAAAAAACAGCCCATGAAACCTGGGCTGAGTAGTCGTGTTCCGCTGTAGGCTATCCTGGCTACTTATCATTGACTGGAGAGGGAGGTTCCTCCTCGATTTTGCATCTGTAGTCTTCGATGCTTCCTTATTCATCTACAATGGGAGCCACAGTGACTTTGTCAGTGTTCTCATTCATCTGTTCCTAAATCTTATCATCTCGAGAAATCTTCAACTGCGCCTTGGAATCCTTGGCTTCGTTTGTATGTATAGGGGTAGGAGCAGTAGAGGGATGGAGGTCAGTGATAAAAGGGGGGTTGGGGCAGGCGGCCTCCTCCCTGAGGGTGACAGTGATGAAGGCTATAACAATAGGCCTATCCATTGTGCAATCAAAGTGAAATTCCACTCGTTGGGAGGTTTGGCGGAGGGGGGAGAAAGAAGGAGGAGATGGAACATCGGAGGTGATGGTGTGGATAGCAGGAGGCATAGGGGGAGGCATAGAAGAGGTCACATGCAAAGGTGGAGAGCTTGGGATGGAGTGTGCTTGCTCACCGAAGCGATTTATACCTCTTTGGCTTTGGGTTTCTGGGATATGGTCAAACAAGAAGTCCTCAGAGGTGGAATCCATGCTGGGGGAGGACCGGGATCGAATGGCTTGGCCTCGACTGCTCCTGCATCGACATCTCATTCTGTGATGAAGCCTAGGCATGGTGGCAGAGAGGCGTACACAGCGTCGACTAGGGGACGGGCATGAGTGTTGCCGCGTAGAGGGATTAGGTGAGGTAGGCTGAAAACAGGGCAGGGACTTCGAGCAGCAGAGATTGCTTTGAGAAAAATGGAACTCTGGTATCATTAGAAGAAAGAAGAGAAACAAATAGCGCCTACCAGTGTGCATTTGAGCATTTGGATTGGTGCAAACAGGAGGGAAGGAGCTTCTCTATGGAGCTATGGGCCTACAAATAGAATGTTTGTCATGCGAGAAACTGAAGTCGATCTCCATTAAGAACGAGAGGGAATGCATAGAGCAACGACAGAGCGAATTGAAGGCACAGATGGAGTGGAGGTTGGTGGGAGTAATGGTGTAGTAAACGTAGTTGTGGGTCGACATATGGTCACCCCACGCCAATGCCATCAGCATGCATTGCGGGACAGGCATCCCATCAAATCTAGATGTCATCCACATTTGGAGCTGTTGTGTCATTGTGCACCAGAGTGATGCATTTCTGTAAACTGGCACTCTCATGGATAATGTTGAGGGGAACATGATTAAGAGTGTCTATACTCTCCACTCCCAAATTTGCCAGGAAATCTGCAACTTTGTTTCCATCTCGCTTGATGTGAGTGAATGAGACTGCTTTATTGATCTTAAGCCAATCTTCCAACATTTCAAGTCTCATAGCTAATTTTTAGTTGGTGGCAGCCTTTGTATCAGAGGAACACAAAAGTAGTTGATTAACCATGTCGATGAGCACCTGTGAATCTCCTTTGACAATAGTAGGAAAGTAATTATATTTCTAGGCTAAGCAGAGACCTTGCCACAAGCCTTCTAACTCAACTAAGTTTTTGGTATCCCAACCATGTGATCCGAAGTAGATTTCTAGAGGAGTGCCTTTAGAGTCTCTGAAAATGCCTCCAAATCCTGCTTGCCCAAGATTGCCTTTCGAAGCTCCATCGAGGTTTAATTTGACAACACCTGTTGAGGGTGGAGACCAATGATCAGGGATCCTCTAAGTGTTCCTTGCCGATTTGGTTGGGATTGGAGTAATCTTAAGTTGCCACTTCTCCCATATGGAAATTTCACGTGGCTTAGTGGGGATGTCTTCTTCCTTCTAGTTATGAAGAGCTAGGGATTCTTGAATATTGTTGCCAAGGATCCTCTAGATTTTCTCTAGAGGCGTGGTTTGGGTCCTCAAGGTTCTTTTGTTTCTGTCTTTCCAGACTCACCATAGGAGTAGGCTAGGGATGAGTTGTGAAAGAGTGTTGACAAGAGCACTGCCATAGGGAAGCTTGGGCCAGTTGTGGATGGTGTTGGTTAAATTTCTCACAGGTTTGCTCTTTTGGCAGTGAAAACTTACTTTATCCCATAGTGTATTTTCCAGAGTATAAGAGATCATGAGATGCTGAATTGTTTCATTATTTTGGTTGTAATTAGGAAAATGTGAGGACCCAGCGAAACCCCTTTTAATGAAATTATCCCATGTGAGAATTCTTTTGTGACTGAGAAGCCAAAGGAAAGTTTAAACTTTGGGCCAAATGCTGGGAGACCAAACATGCTGCCAAAGACAATCAGGAGAATTAGTGGCAGGGTGCATCAAAGTATAAGCCTCCTTAGTGGAAAACATTCCTTTTGTTGTATAAACCCATCTGATAATGTCTGGATTTTCTAACCATTTGATCTTTCTTTGTTGTAACTCTGAGCTGAGGGCTTCCCAGGTGTCTTCGTGTGCTTGGGGAGAAATTTGAGCAGAGTGCTTCCATTGCTAGAACCCATTGTTACTTGTCACAAGCCAGTGCTGGTTTACCTTGTCTTCTAGCTGAGTAGCTGGATTTCCCATATTGAGATGATTGAGAGTATCGGCTATCTTGGGTTTTTGTTGCCATGAGTCTGCCCGGTATCTAGTTGTGCCTCCATTCTGAATTTCCGAAAAGCTGTGTTGTTGTATCGGAGTGCTATGTTGTTTGGCAGCATTCCAAATTAAATAACCAGTATCCTCAGGGGAGAGTCGAATCAGTTCTTCTGGAGGTCTATTATTGGCATATTTTGTAGTCCATAATCTGGCCCAAGGTGTGTTTTGATTGAGATCCTTTTCCACCATATTCGTGCTCCCATAACTTTGTTGTTGTGAGTTGGATCTCTAAGTCCATGTCCTCCAGCCTCCTTTGGGGTGCACATCATGCTCCATTTTACTAGAGCCCATTTTCTATTATGGCCTGAAGATCCCGAAAGGAATTTACGTTGCATAGATTTTATTTTCTTGAGAACCCATTTCGATGGTACCCATTACCAAGAAGAGGTAAAGAGGCATAGTTTGCAACACTTATTTGATGAGGGTTATCCAACTAGCCATGTTGACAACTTTGAAGGTCCAGGAGGAAAGATGGGCATCTAAATTTTCAAGGAGAAGAATCCAGGATGAATGTTTGATGGCAGAGTTTATGAGGGGGGCTCTTAGGTACTTAGCAGGAAGGGTAGCTATAGAGAAGCTGAGGATGTGAGCAATATTGGCCTGGGTTTGAATAGGGGTGTTGAAGAAGTTGATTTGATATTTGGTAGCATTGATGGAAGTGCCAGAGGCTTCATAGAAAATTTTCAAAATGGATTTAAATGAATGGGCTTCTTTCAAGGAAGGGTGGCCAAATAACATGTTATCATCCACAAATTGTTGATGGGTGGTAGCAGGGGAACCATGGAGAGAGATACCTTTCAATTTCTTCGTTTGAAGAGCATTTTGAATAAGCCATCCAAGGCCTTCTGCCATAAGAACAAAGAGGAAGGGAGATAGTGTATCTCCTTGTCTGATACCCCTCGAGGAGTACAACGAATGAGATGGAATCCCATTTACCAGAATGGAGTGGAAGGTGGAGGAGATAAGGTTCATAACCCATCTTATCTGTTAAACTCCTATACCAATAGGTGTCATTTTTCATGATGGACTTGATGAGCTATGTAATATGTTCATACCTTTTCTTGTTGCAAAGGTTTTCCATATTTTCAAAAATTCAAAAAAATCAAAAAATTTAAAAAATGTAAAGAGGGTATACCCTAAAAGAAAAATCAAAGGGTGAAAAAAATAAAATTGGCCAAAAAAGTGAAAGAAAATGAACCCCACCAAAAGAAAGTCCAAGGAAACTGTGAAAGTCTAAATGCCACTACTATTTCATTTTCTATAATAATAAATTGTGTGCAACTTGTATTTTTATGCCACAATTCATGAAGAGTCAAACTGTTTAAACTTGACTTATTCATTTTTCAATTTCATGTTGTAGAATAGAGAATAAATATCTAGCCAAACTGTCTAATCTTGGCAGATAAATAGATAGGTAAAGTTAATAAAAGGTGCTCAACAGTTTAATCCGAGCCCTTGGATGTAATAAGGTTAGAATTAGATAGGTTTCTTCATGTAAAAAGAAAAAGTGTGATAAAGGTTTGCCAGTCTAAGTGCACCTTAATAAGGAAGAGAAAATGGTAGAGTAAAGTAGATAGGGTAGGTAGATGGTGTTGCAGAATTACATGTGATGAATAATGGCTTTAGATGTGTTAAATCATTTACTTTCATCACAAGTAATGAGGCAGATAATACATTGGGAGTATTTCACAGAAAGCAAAGTCAAAATCATTAACTTCCCATCTTACATTTTCCCTAAAGATTTTACTAATTTCCCCTTAAGTGCTAAGGAATTTGAAGATTAAAGGGGCTCAAGGCATTTCCTTGACTTTTGGAGGGATCGGACTCTCGGCCTAATAATCAAAGAAAACCTTAATACATAAAAACATTCACCATCATACTCATTCACTCATACAAAGTCCTTTTTTAAGTAAAATCCTATTTTACTTAAGAAAAATCATGCAATATTCCATAAAAGCCCTCAAAATCACTTTTTATTCTAAGTCTAAGTGATGAAAGTATTATAATGCAAATTACTTTTAAAAATCCTCACTTTCTTGGTTATATTTAAGTGTTTTGGGTTTACCTTGTCCTTTGTCATATTAACTCTAATTTATATATTAAATCCTTACTAGAAATAACCTGTTCCTATATATATAACTTCTTTTATATAATATCCCAAAAACCCACTTATTATAGTTTTTAGCCAAAGTATTTTAACCCCCATATGTTCAAATAAAAACCCACAATATGTGCCCTTTAGCTAAAATATATCTATATAATTATCCCCGCTCCCTATGGTAAATGAATTGTGTTGATTTATTACCATATAATAAAATATAAGAAAAAGGGTTTAAACATATGTTTTTTATGTTTTAAACGAAGAAAAAATAAATAAACCTTGAAGTTTTAAAACAAATCAAACTTCAGAAAATCAACCCATTTCATCACCCCAACCCTAATTAAACCGCCGAGATTAATTAATCATCTGGATTAATTAATAATTCCAAATCTAGCCAATCAGAACACTATCAGAATGATTAAGTCCATAAAAATCGTGTCGTGCCCGCTCGTTAAATCCTCCGCCAACTTCACGCCCCAAATCACCGTCTGATCGCTCCATCAAAAATCCACGGCGCGCATCCATTCCGCTGCACATCCTCCGTCTAATAATTATCTCACGAAATGAAAAGTGGTTTTCAAATAGTGCATGCTACGTGTCAATCTCTGTATCACTTCACTGCTCATCCGCCCAAAACTACCTTCGCCCATAAACGGTGCGAAAAAGACCGCTTACCACTTTTCCCCCCATGACTCGCATCCCGTACAGAATGGCGTCAGTCATTATAATAATAATAATTCCTCCCCGTTTGACTTTTCCAATAAAACAAAAACTTGTGTCTTTTTCATTATTATGTACATTACTGATAAAATACACCCTCCGCGCAGAAAATTTGAATTTCAAATTTTGAAGTCCGTCAACCTATTTTTGTCAAAGAAAATTGTAGTCGAGCCTCTCAGAAGATTATCCGCACTCACTTGCCTCTGTTCAAAACGCTTTTTTCTACAAAAACAAGTATTTACCCTAAAATCGCACTGAACTCTGTAAGAAACTTGGTTTTCCTCTTTCTTTTACTGATTGTTAGTTCATTCCTTAATCCCAAAGAACTGTGATTGATTTCCCAACCTGCAACAGTACCTGTTTTTCCCATCGAAACCTGTAAACTTGCTCAATTTTCACCATAAACCCCTGAATTTCCATTTTTGAATACACAAGAACCAAGAATGGAAGTTCATGTGGCTTTAAATGTTGCTCCATTGAATGCCCCTCATAGAGATTTGGAACATTTGCCATTAGTGGATAAATATTTTCAGATTAAAGACTTAGTTTTCAGTGAAAGCCCTCTTCGAATTTATTGTCGCTGCAAAGACAATTATTTGAAAGGCTTGGACATTATTGGATTATGGGAATCTAATTTCCCGAGATATCTTTTTCCCTCAGTCCATATCTTCCCTGAAATTATCCATTATTACCATGCTAATTATGATCCAATTCAGAGAGCAGTTTTATCCCCTAACCAGAATATTCTTTTTCCTATTACTGCTCAGTCTATCAATGATATGCTCAATATTGAACCTGGCCAAGCCCTTACTCCTTTTTCCATGGGAGAATTGCTTGAAAAATCCACCCAGTTGTCCTATGAAGAATTAAAACGCATCTGTCAGACTTTCATGTTGCCTGGACATCAACCCAAGGGCCCTCCTCCTTATATTTATGCCTTTTTCACTGAGGAGGGTACAATTGTGTTGGATATGATATCTTTTATAATGGGCTTTAATACCAGTGAATATGTTGACTATTCAGTCCTAGTATTATTGTCTATCTTTACCCCTGGGTAGCCTCCTGCTCTCAAATATGAGTTTGCATCCTACATTGCAAACAAAATCCATGATCAGTTCATGAGATTAGACAATGAGAAAGTGTTCAAGTATAAATCTGTCATTTAACATCTCATCCGTTATTACCAGTCAGAAAACTTTCCTTTCCCTATTAAAAAGCTTGATGCTCAAGGAAATCCTAGGTCTGTCATATTCTGGTCAGCCATCACTCATAGTTCCAGAGATTCTCCTTATTCTTATAATGAATTCATTGATCTCTTTATACACCCTGCAACTACCTTGTTGACAGGAGTTCCTCCTCCAAGACTCAGCAATGAAATTAAGAAAACTCTGCAACTTTCAAGACATTACAAAGTGGGTGATTGGTACTTATACCGAAATCACACAGAAATCAGGATATATGGATGTGAATTATGTCCATTTAAACTGCCAAAGTGTGTGCCTATGAGAATTTTTGCTTTAGAATACTTCAGGAAAATGAATAACTCTGATATGATTCATTTTTGTAATGCAAAGAAGAAAGCCCAACTCAGAATCAAAAGTCAATTAGGTCCCTTTATATGCAATTCTAGGGAGGCTGGACAAGAAGCTGAAAGAATACTAGAAGACCATTTCAAATTGCAAAAGAGTTTCTACTGGGTCCCCTATGACCCATTCAGCTTCATTTGTGATAAAATAATGAAAAATAAATCAGCACCATACATTCATTTTAAAATAGCAGAGATTGAACAGTATGCAAATAGAAATGAATGGGTCGAAGGAACTTTGATAGAGCAAGATAGTGATCAAGTCAATGTTGATAATGTAATGAAAGATCTTGAGAGAATGCTTGACCTAGAAACTTTTGGGCAAGTGCAGGTACCTGACATTGGTCCTTCTTCAACAGGTGGTATTCAACAGGATTTACAGGAAAACATTGCAGTGGAATCCAAAGGAAAAGAGAATGTGCCCGAAATACAAGTGATTGAAACATTCACTATGACAGAACAACCTCAAACTTCCAAGGGACAAGATCAAGCACAAGTTTCTTCAGTACAAACTAATCCAGTAGGAATATCAATCTTGCAGACTCCTTCTAATGTGGAAAAAGGAAAGAAAAGAGAGGCTGAAGGTATTACTCCTTTTAGTGAATCTGCACTACAGCCTCAAACTAAAAGACAAAAAGTGAATCCTCCACTAGAAGTAGAATCTATTGATAAAATATTTGATGAAGAAAGGGAGGATAGTCAGCTAACTCGTTCAATTTGTGAAACATCTACTGATCTTAAAGGAAAAGAAATAAAAAGGTAGCTAAGTACTGAAGTGTCTTCCTTCAAACAACCAATGAAAGATGCAGAAGATATAAAGAAGACATTTATCAGTATAAAAGCAAGGAATGATCCATTGAGAATCCAGGTATATAATCAATATCTTAAAATGGCTCCAAAAAATCAAGAGAGATTAATGTCAGCTTTTGACACTCAACAAGGTAAAATGTTAATGAGTCATTTTAAACCTAAAATACCACAGCCACAAACTGCTGCTGATTACATTAGAACCAATTTTGAAGTTTTGGCAAAGGATATCCATCGTCTAGACCAAATTGAGTTACATAAGCAGACTGGTGAAATGATCTATTCTACTTTAATTGATAAAGCAATGGCAGCTCATAAATTGCGAGATTATTTAGAAAACACAAATGCTCAGCTGCAGATTGAAAAATCCTCATCTCAAGCCAAAGAGAACAGGATAAAAAAATTGAAAGAGATAATAATTGGATTATGTCACAATCCAAAAGATGTCAAGAGCATTGAAGCATTTATTAAAAAGAAATATGATGATATTGCTCCATTAAGAAAACAATTGAAATTACTAGCTTCAAGGCATCCTCAGACTAAAGAAGTAATGAAGGAAAATTCAGAAGAAGAGGTGATGGAATTACTTTTAAAAATGAATGCACGACCTGCTGAAACATAAAAAGAACTTGAGCAAGCATTAAAAGATAAAGAATCCATTATTCCAGCAACAACAGCACATGCAGCTACAGGAACAGGTACATCAACCATAGGTCAACAAGCAGAGATATCACAGGTGAGCACTTCTAATAAGAGTTCTAATGAATTAATCAAAGTAATGAATGAATTAAAACTGCAAGTGACAGAACTTCAAAACTTAAGATTTGAACTTTCTAATTTGGAGAAAAATATATGATCAATATAAAATGACTATTGCTGAGAAGACAAGAGAAGTTAAAAAGCTGGAAAAATTAATTAAAGCTTTGGAAAAGGATCTGAAATTGGAGAAACCTTTAAGAGAAATAAGTGAAATTCTTTGGGATGATATTATTCAGTCAATAAAAGATATATGGTCTTCAATCTAGATAATATTTGAGCAGAATGAATTGGTCAAAGTAGCTTTGGGTGAAGTTGAAAATACACGAGTGGAATTAGGAAATAGGCCTGAGGAAGCCGATCAGCTCATACAATTTCTAAACACCAAAACCAGACAGCAACTTCGAAAGCTTGGAATTGAGGACAGTATTGGAACAATTTTAGAACTAAAAAGAGTTTTTACAAAAAGAAATTTTATACAAAATTTGGAATGAAGGTGTTTTGACATGTAGGGAGAAAACATTGCTTTCAGAGAAAGGCTTAATGTTTTGATAAATAAAGGGTTGCCCAGCCCTACAATGTCAGAAGATAAAATATTGGACCTGGAAACTTATGTTAAGAAATTGGACATAAATGCTTATAATATAGCTAGTTCCTCAGCCACTTCATCAGAAGCAACATTACCTACAGGAAGGAATCTTTATGACAGATTAGAGAACTTGTTTTATCTTGAACATGAAGTAAAACATTTGTTCCCAAAACAGCCTAATTTCTTCAGATATACCGAGGTTGATGAAACATTAAGGAAGCTTCAACGGACTAGAATAGTAGAAGATAAATGGTGGGAAGATCTATTAGAACTTTTGTAAAATTTATCATTGTATGAAATTTTATCTATTTTACTACAGTATAAAGGGTAAAGGAACAAATGAAGGTCAAAGAGTATCAGTTCAGTTAAAGTGTATCAGTAAGAACAAAGAGTATCAGTGAAGCAAGGCAGTTAGAACAAAATTACTAAAGAGGACAACGAATAGCCAAAATGTAGGTCCTATCTCTAGCACATTCTTAAAAAGAGGAAACAACACACCAACAATTGCTCTTTATCCTATCTACGAGACCATCTGTCTCCATGTTTATTGTAACTTATTCATTAGTCACCCTAGATTATATCCTAAGTTGTTGTGAGATATTTTTAACCATTTTTTGTATAAATAAGCCCTCGAATGGAGTATTGAGTGTGGATTCTCTTACTTTGCTGTAACATTGACTTTTGGAATAAAGTGCTTCTAGAGAAATTTCTTTGTGGCTTGCTGGATGATGAATTGAAGCTCAAGACTTTTTGCAGAATTCATGTGTTGAATGAAGGATCAATAAGTCATCTCTTTCCTTTGTGTTTAAGTTTTTATATCTGTTTATCATATCACTGTGTTCCATTTCTGAGTAATTGAGAAAAAAGAATAAATCAGAAATTGCTTAAGTGTAATCTGATTTCAATTGTGATTATTCTGAATGTTTTCTTCTAAACTAGTTATAAACAATGAATTCTTAATTTCTCTTATTTCGCTGGTTTAAACATTCTGATTACCATAGTAAAGAATTCTTAAATGCTCTTTATTTGTAATCAGTAATTTTCTTTCTTTTAAACATGTTGAAATATTCTTAATTTCCTTTCATCCATTTAAAAATCCATTCCATTCACTTTAATATTCAAAATTGTTCTCTGTTTGGCTATCTTGCCCTGCAAAGCCATATTTTGTGTAAAGACTTAATCCAGTAAAGCCATATTTTCGACTCCATAGCCCAATGGCCTGAAATATTCAATCTTACCCTTAGTTGGTGGATTCCACCATTCAAATTTAAAGAAAACCCCTGAACTTATAAAGTAGCCTAATATATTCTAGGAACAAAGCTAAATTTTAAAGAGAGAGCCCTCTCTGGATATAGATTGGCTAGATTCTGTATCTGAAGGTTGGTTTGTGGTTACCTCGGACACCTTTCCTCTTCCAACAACTTCGGGGAAAATATGAGTGATAACATAGTGGCGACCATACTGGGGAACTAAATCATTTCATTTTTATTACTGTTTGATCCATAAACTACAGACGAAGTTTGAAGATTAGCCAGGTAGCCTTTGAAATTCCTTTTCTCTGCAATTGCATAGTAAATAAAAGCTACTTCAGTCAATCTCTGGTTAAGTTTATAGATTGAACTTTAGTTTCAAATATTCAATCAGTTTCTCTAGTTTAATAAATCTTTGAGAAAATTTTAATCCAAAATCTTAAATTTCTTAAAGAATTTGTCTAAGTTGTACTTTCATTTTATTCAAAAAAAAAAAACCAAAAACATAAATCATCCAGAAAACTGACTTCAGATAGGATTCGTTATACCAGGTCAAATCCTGACCCTAATCCACCACCGATATTTGAGAATCCAAATCTGATTCCTAGGATTCTCAGAAGACAAGAGAGTCAAGAAAGCTCATGCAGTTCTCAACCTCTTGTAAGATCAAATTCTTGTCTTGTGAAGTTTATATATCTTGAAGACGAACCATTTGATGAACATTTTGAAACTTCTCTATTCATAAACTTTTCTGAATCAGAGTTGTCTAATTTAGTTCCTGATCCATTATTTCTTGAAGATTTGAAATTTGAGTTTATCACTTCACATCTTGATAAGAATCTACAAAATTCCATTCAATCTGAAAAGACCTTTGAAGAAACATCAAACACCTCTATGATTACTGCAGCTTCCCCAAGTTCATCTACTATTCCCCAAGCTTCTCAAACACAAACTACCTCTATTTCTCCTCCACCCGCTGCATCTCGCCCATCATCACCTGTTATTTCATTACACCTTCCCATGGCAAACAGATATGCTCCTTTGAGATTACCAACCAATCCCGGGGCTATGCCTCAGGATTACCAATCTAAAATTACTCTTTTTGATGGTTCTGGCACTTATACAGCCCAACAGCATACCAAAAGAATGACAGATTACTTTTAATTCTATGAGATAGATGCTGATGATGTACGGATGAGAATTTTTGTCCAGAGTCTTACTGGAGAAGTCAGGACTTGGTTTAGGGCTCTTAATCCAGACAGTATTGTTGATTTACCTGCCTTATATAAAACCTTTTTAAATAGATGGGAGAAGAAGAAAGACCCTTTTCAAATCCTTTCAGACTTTGGAAAATTGAAAAGAGGACCTAATGAAGCAGTACAAGATTATATCATTAGATTCAATGAAGCCTATAACGTTGTACCCCAGAACCTTAGACCACCTCCAGATTCAGTACTGGTCAAATTCCCTGATGGTTTTGATTCTGACATAGCATATTCACTTAGGGAAAGAGCCCCCCAAACTCTAGAGGAAATGCTAAGAATAGTTGTGAGTGTTAAAGCTAACTTAATAGAAAAACGAGCTAGAGCTAGAGATGAAAGGAGGATGCCCATAAATGAAGAACCTTCGGCTTTTGAAAGAAAGCTGGATGCAATTCTTAAAGGGATGGAAGGACTGGGAGACAGAGTAGAGACAATCAAAAGAAATACCTTTGGTGATGGTCAAAATCTTGTTAGAAACCCAAATTTCAGGAGAAATCAGAACCAAAACACTAGAAAAAATATTCCTGACCAAAACATCAGACCACCATTTCAAGAAAATTTTGTTGAAGGTTCATATTTGGAAGAACCAACCGAGGATGTTGAAATAAATAACTTGACTGAACATAAAAATCAACCAAAAGTTTTCCTATCTCAAGATGATCAAGAAAATCACATTCTTGAAACATTTCAAACTCATTCAAGAGAAACTTTTGATTTCAAGGAAGGATATGATTCAGTAATTTATGAAGTTCATAAACAATATAATCTGAGAAGTAGAAGGATTGATGTACCAGAGAATAGCAAACAGAAAGCTATGAAACAAAACCTCAAAGGTAAAACTAACACTCCTCCTGTACAAATTCTTCCTAGAGAAAATGCTAACCCCTCTAATCCAATAATCGAAGATGTCTCTGATAATCAACCAAACAAACAATTTTCCAATACTTTTCCTCCTATAGGATACGTAGAAGAAACAACAGAATTTGATCCAGAAACATCTTCGACTCATAATCCCACTCTTGAAAAGGAGAAAAACACTGAAAACATAAAAAATAGAGAAAATCCAACTGTTCAAAACACTAGAACTCAAACAGAAAAATCCTTCAATCTAGAAGCTGAAATAGGCAAACTAAAGATAGTTATTCCACTATCAGAATTAGCTAAACACAATGTCTATAGAAGCCAAATCAGCAGATCCCTTAACATTACTGGAATGGATGATTCTGTGAACGTTTTGGATGATCAACCTAAACTACTCTTTGGCCCTGAAGTAAATGGTAAACTAGAAAGTGGAGGAACTCCTCCATTTTATATTAGTTTGAATGTTCATGAAAAAATACTTCACAATTCCATGCTTGATTCTGGAGCATCCCATAATTTAATGCCCAAAGCTGTGATGGAAAGATTAAACTTAGACATTACTAGACCATATAAAGATCTTTTCTCTTTTGATTCAATTCAGGTAATATGTTTAGGTTTGACTAAGGGTTTATGTGTTACTTTGGTGCAATACCCTGTGAAATCTATTCTGATGGATATAGTAGTAGCAAATATTCCTCCCAAATATGGTATGTTGTTGTCCAGATCCTCGGGTGTCAAACTAGGAGGATCTATTCAATTAGATATGTCATTTGCTAGTATATCAGTGTTTGGTCAACCAAAAATACTATACAGAGAGACCTTGATGAAAGATTTAGTCAGTAGTCAAGAGAAGCCTGAAAACTTCCCCGTCTACTCGGTACATTCTGATATGGACTCATTCATCCTTTATAATGTTGAATTCGACCTTCCTACTGAAATAGAAGCACCAGAAACAGAAACTGCGAATAAATCTACTGTTCAAATTGAAGAAATTTCTGGAAACAAAGAAACACCACACTCTCAAAAAATACCAGAAAAAATTGAAAAACCAGCTCCTCCTGTTAAGAAACATGTTAAAACATTCGATGAAGATTATGAACATGAAATACTCTGGCACTTAGAATTCAATGGTTTTGTGAATAAGTTAGGAGCAGGAGCTGGAATTTGGATACATAATGTTGAAAATGACCATGCTGAAGGTCATGCTTATAGATTGAACTTTAGATGCACCAATAACATGGCAGAGTACGAGGCTCTTTTATTAGGGCTTAAACATGTCAAGAAATTAGGAGCAAATAGAGTATCAATCATAGGAGACTCTGAATTAATTATCCAACAGATCAATGGTGAATGTTCAACAAAAGACTCCAGATTAAGAGAATACAGAGGAACGGTTGTGGAAATTCTCAACACATTTCTACAAGCTCAGCTTGCCAAAGTTCCCAGAAAAAAAATTTGCATGCTCACAGTCTTGCAATGTTCGGTAGCACCTGTAAATTGCCTTTTGGACCTAATCAACAGTTTACAGCTGAGATTAGACATAGACCTGCTATACCGGACAATCTTATGAACTGGCAAGTGTTTGTAAATAATAACCAGATTAACAACTTTTTGACCTTAGAAAATGAATACTTCAATAGTATTATAGATGAGGATACAACAGTTGATGAATCTGATCAAACAGATAAACAAGAGACAAATATTTCAGAAGAAACTGCAATTCACATGCTTCACTTGACTAAATTCACCAAGAAAGATATGCAGGATCTGGAACAAATGGAAATCGATGAGATCATAGAAGATGAACCTGAAATCATTAATCCCAAAGATAATTATCTACCTAAAGGATTAACTCCTTTAGAGGATCTTTTTGACTCAAATGATATTCCATTGAAACCCAAAATGGAACCATTAAAGGTTGACATTGAAGAATACAATTTGGGAACTCGAGAAAATCCTAAGATGGTTAAGTTATCTAAATCTCTGCTAGAAGATCAGAAAGTTAAATATGTTGAACTCTTGAAGGAATTCCAGAATGTTTTTGCTTGGAGTTATGAGGATCTGAAATCATATGATACCTCCATAATTCAACATACTATACCTTTGAAACCAAATCAGAAACCATTTAAACAGAAACTTAGAAGGATCAATCCTGTTTTGCTACCTTCAATTGAAAAGGAAATTAAGAGAATGTATGATGCAGGAATCATAACTCCTATTAGGTTTTATGAATGGGTTTCTAATCTAGTACCAACAAGGAAGAAGACTGGAGAGATTAGACTGTGTGTTGATTTGAGGAATTTAAATAAAGTTTCTTTAAAAGATAACTATCATTTGCCTAAAATGGATCAAATCTTACAAAGGGTAGTAGGTTCTTCAATGATTTCTCTTCTAGATGGATTCTCAGGATATAATCAGATTCTAGTTCATCCTGACGATCAAGACAAAACAGCTTTTACGACACCATGGGGTACTTTTAAATATGTTAAGATGCCTTTCGGACTTAAGAATGCAGGATCCACCTTCAAAAGAGCAATGGATATTGCCTTTGCCAAAGAAATTCATGATTTTCTAGTTATATATCTAGATGATTTGACTATTTTTTCCAAGATTGATCAACAGCATTTAGAACATCTCAGGTAGGTGTTTATAAAATGCAGAAAATATGGTATTTCTTTAAATTCGAAAAAATCATTATTTGGTCTTGAAGAGGGTAAACTCCTAGGACATATTATTTTAAAAGATGGCATTAGAATTGAGCCTGAAAGAATATAAGCCATATTGTAGATTCCTCATCCTAGAAACATTAAAGAGTTGCAAGCTTTCATAGGAAAACTAAATTTTTTGAGAAGATTCATTTCTAGTTTAGTTGAATTACTTAGATTGCTTACTGACATGTTGAAAAAGGATTCAGGTATTAAGTGGACAGTAGAAGCTAAGCAATAATTTGAAGAAATTAAATTAGCTTTAACCAGAGCACCAGTTCTTACCAGTCCAAAATTTGATAGAGATTTCATAATTTTTTCATTTGCTTCTGAACATACAATAACAACTGTTTTATTACAAAAGGATGATCAAGGATGTGAAAAACCTATAGCCTTTTTTAGTAAAGCACTTAGAGATGCATCTTTAAAATACAATATCATGGAAAAACAAGCTTTTTCACTTGTGAAAGCAATTAAAGATTCCAGAGTTTATATATTATATTCTCATGTGATAGCTTATGTACCTAATGTTGTCGTTAAAGAAATTTTAACTCAAGATGGAATTGAAGGCAAAAGAGGTAAATGGATAGCTACCATATTAGAATATGATATTGAAATAAGACCTACAAAACTCATAAAAGGACAAGGTTTGGCTCAACTCATGACTGAAACCAATTGACAAGCCTTAGACATTAATGAACTGGATGACGAACAGGAGATGGCGACTCCACAAATCATTCAGGCCTTTTTAGGCTCACCTTGGTATAATGATATCATTTATGTTTTGCTAAACCTACAAGCTCCTCCAGGGTTATCCAGAACGAAACAAAGGTTTTTGAAAATGACATCTTCAAAGTATTGTATTTTAGATAATGTTCTCTTTTGGAAGAATCATGAAGGTATTCTATTAAATTGTTTATTAAAAGATGAAGTTGACAAGGTGCTAAATGAATTCCATGCAGGAGATTGTGGTGGACACCTCTACTGGAAGTCAACTGCAGATAAGATCTTGAGGGCTGGTTTTTATTGGCCAAACTTGTTTTCAGATGTTAAGAAATTCGTAACTTCTTGTCATAAGTGTCAGATCTTTGAAGGCAAGAGAAAATTATTACCTTTACCATTGAAACCAATTTCCACCGAGAAACCTTTTCAACAATGGGGCCTCGATTTCATTGGAGAAATCCATCCTCCTTCTTTCAGTCAACACAGATGGATCCTCACTGCTATAGATTACTTTAATAAATGGACTGAAGCAATCCCATCTAGACAAGCCAATGATTCTATAATCATAGGATTTTTAGAAACCAATATACTTTCAAGATTTGGCTGTCCTGAAAAAATTATAATTGATAATGCTGCTGCTTTCAAGTCTAAGAAAATGATTAGTTTCTGCAATAAATATCACATCACTTTAGGCCATTCAACAGCCTATTATCCTCAGGGTAATGGACTGGCTGAATCTTCCAATAAAAGCCTCATTAATATTATTAAAAAATTATTGGAAGAAAATAAAAAGAATTGGCATAATAAACTTACCAATGCATTGTGGGCAGACAGACTTACTACCAAAAAATCAATTGGGACTAGTCCATATGAATTAGTTTATGGTATTGAGGCTAAATTTCCATCATATTTAGGAGTTCCTGTAATGAAGTTACTTCAGGAGGCTCAAGTAGAAACTAATGATATTCAAAGAAGAATAAATCAAACAATTCACTTGCAGTAGAGCAGAGAAGAAGTATATCAACGATCCCAAGTTTTGTAGGAAAAATTAAAGAAGATTTTTGACAAAAGGACTAAAGCAGAAGATTTTAAATTGGGAGACAAATTTTTAAGATGGGATTCCAGAAGGAAAGATAAAGGAAAACATGGGAAATTTGATTTCTTATGGAAAGTACCTTACATCATTCATGCTTTACAAGGAAATAACACATATTTTTTGAAGAATTTGGATTGTACAGAAGCTGAGGAAGGACCAGTCAATGGTCGAATGCTAAAACACTACTTTGATCCTATTTACTAAGATGGTCTAATTTTTTAACATGTACATAATATATCCTTTCTAATGCATCAGATTTGATTGGATGGTGACTTTCTCGAGTTGAAGCCCGAAGTGAAGGCCCTAAGCTTCAGAAGTTTTACTGTCATACATATAATAAAGCAACAAATAGAAGGAGATTTCATGGTTTAGTTAAAGGAATTTTGAGGCATCTGACCTGCTGTTCTTGACTTTTCACCAGGAAAAGCCATCCCCAAGTGGAGCCAGTGTTAGACTCCTATACCAATAGGTGTCATTTTTCATGATGGACTTGATGAGCTATGTAATATGTTCATACCTTTTATTGTTGCAAAGGTTTTCCATATTTTCAAAAATTAAAAAAAATTAAAAAATTTAAAAAATTTAAAGAGGGTATACCCTAAAAGAAAAATCAAAGGGTGAAAAAAATAAAATTGGCCAAAACAGTGAAAGAAAATGAACCCCACCAAAAGAAAGTCCAAGGAAAGTGTGCAAGTCTAAATGCCACTACTATTTCATTTTCTATAATAATCAATTGTGTGCAACTTGTATTTTTATGCCGCAATTCATGAAGAGTCAAACTGTTTAAACTCCACTTATTCATTTTTCAATTTCATGTTGTAGAATAGAGAATAAATGTCTGGCTAAACTGTTTAATCTTGGCAGATAAATAGATAGGTAGAGTTAATAAAAGGTGCTCAACAGTTTAATCCGAGCCCTTGGATGTAATAAGGTTAGAATTAGATAGGTTTCTTCATGTAAAAAGAAGAAAGTGTGACAAGGGTTTGCCAGTCTAAGTGCACCCTAATAAAGAAGAGAAAATGGTAGAGTAAAGTAGATAGGGTAGGTAGATGGTGTTTTAGAATTACATGTGATGAATAATGGCTTTAGATGTGTTAAATTTTTTACTTTCATCACAAGTAATGAGGCAAATAATACATTGGGAGTATTTCACAGAAAGCAAAGTCAAAATCATTAACTTCCCATCTTACCTTTTCCCTAAATATTTTACTAATTTCCCCTTAAGTGCTAAGGAATTTGAAGATTAAAGGGGCTCAAGGCATTTCCTTGAATTTTGGAGGGACTGGACCCTCGGCCTAATAATCAGAGAAAACCTTAATACTTAAAAACATTCACCATCATACTCATTCACTCATACAAAATCCTTTTTTAAGTAAAATTCTATTTTACTTAAGAAAAATCATGCAATATTCCATAAAAGCCCTCAAAATCACTTTTTATTCTAAGTCTAAGTGATGAAAGTATTATAATGCAAATTACTTTTAAAAATCCTCACTTTCTTGGTTATATTTAAGTGTTTTGAGTTTACCTTGTCCTTTTTCATATTAACTCTAATTTATATATTAAATCCTTACTAGAAATAACATGTTCCTATATATATAACTTCCTTTATATAATATCCCAAAAACCCACTTATTATAGTTTTTAGCCAAAGTATTTTAACCCCCATATGTTTAAATAAAAACCCACAATATATGCCCTTTGGCTAAAATATATCTATATAATTATCCCCGCTCCCTATGGTAAATGAATTGTGTTGATTTATTACCATATAATAAAATATACGAAAAAGGGTTTAAACATATGTTTTTTATGTTTTAAACGAAGAAAAAATAAATAAACCCCGAAGTTTTAAAACAAATCAAACTTCGGAAAATCAACCCATTTCATCACCCCGACCCTTATTAAACCGCCGAGATTAATTAATCATCTGGATTAATTAATAATTGAAAATCCAACCAATCAGAACACTCTCGGAATGATTAAGTCCATAAAAATCCTGTCGGGCCCACTCGTTAAATCCTCCACCAACTTCACACCCCAAATCACCGTCCGATCGCTCCATCGAAAATCCATGGCGCGCATCCATTCTGCTACCCATCCTCCGTCTGATAATTAACTCGCGAAATGAAAAGTGGTTTTCAAATAGTGCATGATACATGTCAATCTCTATATCGATTCGCTGCTCATCCGCCCGAAACTACCTTCGCCCATAAGCGGTGCGAAAAAGACCGCTTACCAATTTTCCCCCCATGACTCGCCTCCCGTACAGAATGACATCAATCGTTAAAATAATAATAATTCCTCCCCGTTTGACTCTGCCAATAAAACAAAAATTCGTGTCTTTTTAATTATTCTGCATATTACTGAGAAAATAGACCCTCTGCGCAGAAAATTTGAATTTCAAATTCTAAAGTCCATCAACCTTTTTCTGTCAAAGAAAATTGCAGTCGAGCCTCTCAGAATATTATCCGCACTCACACGCCTCTGTTCGAAACGCTTTTTTCTACAAAAATAGGTATTTACCCTAAAATCACACTGAACTCTATAAGAAACTCGGTTTTCCTCTTTCCTTTACTGAAACAGAGTTAAAAATTTGATTTTTAGTTCATTCCTTAATCCCAAAGAACTGTAATTGATTTCCCAGCCTGTAAAAGTACCTGTTTTTCCCATCAAAACCTGTAAATTTGCTCAATTTTCACCATAAACCCCCGAATTTTCATTTTTGAATACAAAAGAACCAAGAATGGAAGTTCCTGTGGCTTTAAATGTTGCTCCATTGAATGCCCCTCATAGAGATTTGGAACATTTGCCATTAGTGGATAAATATTTTCAAAATAAAGACTTAGTTTTCAGTGAAAGCCCTCTTCGAATTTATTGTCACTGCAAAGACAATTATTTGAAAGGCTTGGACATTATTGGATTATGGGAATCTAATTTCCCGAGATATCTTTTGCCCTCAGTCCATATCTTCCCTGAAATTATCCATTATTGCCATGCTAATTATGATCCAATTCAGAGAGCAGTTTTATCCCCTAACCAGAATATTCTTTTTCCTATTACTGCTTAGTCTATCAATGATATGCTCAATATTGAACCTGGCCAAGCCCTTACTCCTTTTTCCATGGGAGAATTGCTTGAAAAATCCACCCAGTTGTCCTATGAAGAATTAAAACACATCTGTGAGACTTTCATGTTGCCTGGACATTAGCCCAAGGGCCCTCCTCCTTATATTTATGATTTTTTCATTGAGGAGGGTAGAATTGTGTTGGATATGATATCTTTTATAATGGGCTTTAATAACAGTGAATATGTTGACTATTCAGTCCTAGTATTATTGTCTATCTTTACCCCTGGGCAGCCTCCTGCTGTCAAATATGACTTTGCATCCTACATTGCAGACAAAATCCATGATCAATTCATGAGATTAGACAACGAGAAAGTGTTCAAGTATTCCTCTGTCATTTACCATCTCATCCTTTATTATCAGTCAGAAAGCTTTCCTTTCCCTGTTAAAAAGCTTGATGCTCAAGGAAATCCCAGGTCTGTCATATTCTGGTCAGCCATCACTCATAGTTCCAGAGATTCTCCTTATTCTTATAATGACTTCATTAATCTGTTTATACACCCTGCAACTACCTTGTTGACAAGAGTTCCTCCTCCAAGACTCAGCAATGAAATTAAGAAAACTCTGCAACTTTCAAGACAATACAAAGTGGGTGATTGTTGCTTATACCGAAATCACATAGAAATCAGGATATATGGATGTGAATTATGTCCATTTAAATTGCCAAAGTATGTGCCTATGAGACTTTTTGCTTTATAATACTTTAGGAAAATGAATAAATCTGATATTATCCATTTTTGTAATGCAAAGAAGAAAGCCCAACTTAGAATCAAAAGTCAATTAGGTCCCTTTATGCGCAATTGTAGGGAGGCTAGACAAGAAGCTGAAAGAATACTAGAAGACTGTTTCAGATTGCAAAAGAGTTTCTACTAGGCCCCCTATGACCCATTTAGCTTCATTTGTGATAAAAGGATGAAAAAGAAATCAGCACCATACATTCATTTTAAAATACCATAGATTGAACAATATCCAAATACAAATGAATGGGTCGAAGGAACTTTGATAGAGCAAGATAGTGATCAAGTCAATGTTGATAATGTAATGAAATATCTTGAGAGGATGCTTGACCTAGAAAATTTTGGGCAAGTGCAGGTACCTGACATTGGTCCTTCTTTAGCAGGTGGTATTCAATAGGATTTACAGGAAAACATTGCAGTGGAATCCAAAGGAAAAGAGAAAGTGCCCGAAATACAAGTGATTAAAACATTCACTATGACAGAACAACCTCAAACTTCCATGGGACAAGATCAAGTACAGGTTTCTTCAGTACAAACTAATCCAGTAGGAATGTCAATCTTGCAGACTCCTTCTAATGTGGAAAAAGGCAAGAAAAGAGAGGCTGAAGGTACTACTCCTTTTAGTGAATCTGCACAACAGCCTCAAACTAAAAGACAAAAAGTGAATCCTCCACCATAAGTAGAATCTATTGATGAAATATTTGATGAAGAAATGGAGGATAGTCAGCTAACTATTTCAATTTATGAAACATCTACTGCTCTTAAAGTAAAAGAAATAAAAAGGCAGCTAAGTACTGAAGTGTCTTCCTTCAAACAGCTAATGAAAGAGAAAGAAGATATAAAGAAGACATTTATCCGTATAAAAGCAAGGAATGATCCATTGAGAATCCAGGTATATAATCAATATCTTAAAATGGCTCCAAAAAATCAAGAGAGATTGATATCGGCTTTTGACATTCAACAAGGTAAAATGTTAATGAGTCATTTTAAACCTAAAATACCACAGCCACAAACTGCTGCTGATTACATTAGAAACAATTTTGAAGTTTTGGCAAAGGATATCCATCCTCTAGACCAAATTGAGTTACATAAGCAGACTGGTGAAATGATCTATTCTACTTTAACTGATAAAGCAATGGCAGCTCATAAATTGCAAGATTCTTTAGAAAACACAAATGCTCAGCTGCAAATTGAAAAAGCCTCATCTCAAGCCAAAGACAACAAGATAAAAACATTGGAAGATATAATAATTGGATTAGGTCACAATCCAAAAGATGTCAAGAGCATTGAAGCATTGATTAAAAAGAAAGATGATGATATTTCTACATTAAGAAAACAATTGAAATTACCAGCTTCAAGGCATCCTCAGGCTGAAGAATTAATGAAGGAAAATTCAGAAGAAGAGGTGATGGACTTACTTTTAAAAATGAATGCACGACTTGCTGAAAGAGAAAAAGAATTTGAGCAAGCATTAAAAGATAAAGAATCCATTATTCCAGCAACAACAGCACAAGAAACTACAGGAACAGGTACATCAACCATAGGTCAACAAGAAGAGATATCAAAGGTGAGCACTTCTGATAACAATTATGATGAATTAATCAAAGCAATGAATGAATTAAAACTGCAAGTGACAGAACTTCAAAACTTAAGATTTGAACTTTCTAATTTGGAGAAAAAATATGATCAATAAAAAATGACTATTGCTAAGAAGACAAGAGTAGTTAAAAAGCTGGAAAAATTAATTAAAGCTTTGGAAAAGGATCTGACATTGGAGAAACCTTTAAGAGAAATAAGTGAAATTCTTTGGGATGATATTATTCAGTCAATAAAATATATCTGGTCTTCAATCCAGATAATATTTGAGCAGAATGAATTGGTCAAAGTAGCTCTGGGTGAAGTTGAAAATACACGAGCGGAATTAGGAAATAGGCCTGACGAAGCCAATCAGCTCATACAATTTCTAAACACCAAAACTAGACAGCAACTTGCAGAGCTTGGAATTGAGGACAAAACTGGAACAATTTTAGAAATAAAAAGAGTTTTTACCAAAAGAACTCTTATGCAAAATTTGGAATGAAGGTGTTTTGACATGCAGGGAGAAATCATTGCTTTCAGAGAAAGGCTTAATGTTTTGATAAATAAAGGGTTGCCCAGCCCTATGATGTCAGAAGATAAAGTATTGGACCTGGAAACTTATGTTAAGAAATTGGACATAAATGCTTACAATATAGCCAATTCCTTAGCCACTTCATCAGAAGCAACATTACTTACAGGAAGGAATCTTTATGACAGATTAGAGAATTTGTTTTATCTTGAACATGAAGTAAAACATTTGTTCCCAAACAACCTAATTTCTTCAGATATACCGAGGCTGATGAAACATTAAGGAAGCTGCAATGGACTAGAATAGCAAAAGATAAATGGTGGGAAGATCTATTGGAACTTTTGTAAAATTTATCTTTGTATGAAATTTTGTCTATTTTACTACAGTATAAAGGGTAAAGGAACAAATGAAGGTCAAAGAGTGTCAATTCAGTTAAAGTGTTTCAGTAAGAACAAAGAGTATCAGTGAAGCAAGGCAGTTAGAACAAAATTACTAAAGAGTACAATGAATAGCCAAAATGTAGGTCCTACCTCCAGCACATTCTTAAAAAGAGGAAACAGCACACCAGCAATTGCTCTTTATCCTATCTACGAGACCATCTGTCTCCATGTTTATTGTAACTTATTCATTAGTCACCCTAGATTATATCCTAAGTTGTTGTGAGTTATTTTTAACCATTTTTTGTATAAATAAGCCCTCGAATGGAGTATTGAGTGTGGATTATCTTACTTTGTTGTAATATTGACTTTTGGAATAAAGTGCTTCTGGAGAAATTTATTTGTGGCTTGCTGGATGATGAATTGAAGCTCAAGAGTTTTTGCAGGATTCATGTGTCGAATGAAGGATCAATAAGTCATCTCTTTCCCTTGTGTTTAAGTTTTTATATCTATTTATCATATCATTGTGTTCCATTTCTAAGTAATTGAAAAAAAAGAATAAATCAGAAATTGCTTAAGTGTACTCTGATTTCAATTGTGATTATTCTGAATGTTTTCTTCTAAACTAGTTATAAACAATGAATTCTTAATTTCTCTTGTTTCGCTGGTTTAAACATTCTGATTACCATAGTAAAGAATTCTTAAATGGTCTTTATTTGTAATCAGTCATTTTCCTTCTTTTAAACATGTTGAAATATTCTTAATTTCCTTTCATCCATTTAAAAATCCATTCCATTCACTTTAATATTCAAAATTGTTCTCTGTTTGGCTATCTTGCCCTGCAAAGCCATATTTTGTGTAAAGACTTAATCCAATAAAGCCATTTTTTCGACTCCATAGCCCAATGGCCTGAAATATTCAATCTTGCCCTTAGTTGGAGGATTCCGCCATTCAAATTCAAACAAAACCCCTGAACTTATAAACTAGCCTAATATCTTCTAGGAACAAAGCTAAATTTTAAAGAGAGAGCCCTCTCTGGATACAGATTGGCTAGATTCTGTATCTGAAGGTTGGTTTGTGGTTGCCTCAGACACCTTTCCTCTTCCAACAACTTCGGGGAAAATTTGAGTGATAACATTATCCACATTTGATTAAAACCAAAAGCACCCAGAATCTGTTGAATATAATTCCAACTTAATTTATCAAATGCCTTGGCCAGATCAATTTTAAGAAGCATACCTACCTTTTTGCTGATTTTTAAGGAGTGAATGACTTCGTGCATTAAGATGATCCCATCCAATATTTTTCAGCCTTCCACATATCTAGTTTGTTTTGGGGAGATGAGCAATAGAAGAAGTGGCTTGAGTCCATTGGCAATGACTTTTGAGATCACCTTGTAGATCACGTTGCATAAGGTGATGGGGCGAAATTTTTTTGACTTGCTTGGTTGATCTTCTTTTGGTACAAGAGAAATTAATGTGGCATTGAGTGAGGGGAGTAGCCAGTGCATTGATCTTGATTCTTCCACTAATTTCCAAACATCCAGTCTGATGAGATCCCAAAAATGGTGAAAAAAGTTTGACATGAAGCCATCTGGACCTGGGGCTTTGCCATCCTTAGATTGGGCCATGGCTGCTTCAACCTCCTGTAGGGAGATTGGCCACAACAACATTTGATTATGCTCTTCTGTTATCAGTTTGGGAATAAGCTGAGTTATTTTGCTGATTTTTGATTGCCTGCTACTTGGAGGTTCTTGATGGACGCTTTTGCAGTGTTCTAGCAATTCGTGCTCAATTTCCTGAAGATTTTCCAATCACTCTCCTTGTTGATTTGTGATATGGGTGATGTGGTTGTGCATTCTTCCTTGAATGGTGGAATGATGAAAGAAATTTGTGCTTCTTTCTCCTTCCTTTAGCTAGCAGATTCTAGATTTCTGTCTCTAGAGTATTTCTTCTTGTTTGCATCTCTCATTCACATGCTACTGAAGGCTCTGTTCCTAGGCTATGAGAAGCTCTATTCTTCCCTTATTAATGATTTCTTGTTGAATCTCTACCATCTGTGCTCAAGAGCCCTTTTTTCTTGAAAGATGTTCCCAAAAATTGAGTGGTTCTAGGAGTTGATTTGAGAATTGAGGTATCAAAGATTTTGTTAAAATTGAAACATTTTGGAACCTTTGGGTGGCACAATGCTTTTCCAAGTTGTGTGGACCAGGTTCATGAAACTAGGATGGTCCAGCTAGAAGGCTTAAAATATAAAGGGCCATTTCAAATGTTGGTAAGGGCTCTGCCATTGAAGTGAGATGGGCCAGTGGTCTAAACCTACTATTGGTAAAATGGAAGCAAAGATATCTCCCCCCATATGTATAGCATTATTAGAGATTACGAAGCGATCTAGATTGGAGGCTATTTGCTGACTTCTAGATCTTTTGTTATTCCATGTATATATTCCATTGGAGAAAGGAAAATCGATCAGCCAACTTCTGTTGATGAAATCCCTAAAGTGGGAGCTTTCCAGCTCCAACCTCGATTGACCCCCTAATTTTTCTTCAAGCTTTTTAATCATGTTGAATTCCCCCCTAGTATCCATAAGGGATGCATTTGATTGGAATTTAGGGCTTCCATTGTATTCAAGAGCGTTGTCTTGCTTGCCAGTTCTTGAGGAAAGTAGACATTTGAAAGGTGCCCATATATATTGGTCCCTAAGAGATGGAAGGTGGCTTGAATGAGATTATGTGCTGCATGGAAGTTTCCAAGCGAAATAGATTGTGTGTCCCATATTATGGCTAGGCCTCCCAAAGAGCCAAAGGCATCTACCTCTACAGAGTGGCATCTGGGCCAAGCTTTGGTTAGAATATTACCAAGTGCTATGCTATTGCATTTGGTTTCTTGAAGAAAGATGATTTGAGGTCTTTCTTGCTCTATCATGCTCTTAATCATTTTGTATTTCCTAGGGCTGTTTAGCCCTCTTACGTTCCATGAGACGAGCTTCACGAGGTAACGTTTGGGAGCGGTTTGAAGAACCTCGTCACCTTGGGATATTGTCCTGACTCCACCACCATCTCTCCTAACATGATGGTGCATTGCCAATCTGGCTTTCGACCTTTTTTCTTGGACTCTTTTGTAATCTTTAAGCCATCCCAGTAACTTCTTGGCTGAATACCCAGTTTCTTGTGTTGCTCAGCTTTGGAAAGGACGATTTCTAAGGTCTCAATCTGGCAAGGATTGATTTTGTCAAATTCCTTATGCCTGTAGGCATCCTCCAGTCCCAGTAGATCAATTTCACCTAGTTCAAAACCCTTGGAATCCTCATCCATATAGCTGGGTTGGCTACTTTTAGGATTTTCCTGGTTGGCATGATTAGGTATAAGCAAAATATTGTCAATATCCATGCTGTTTGGCTTCCCAATGATAGGATCTGCATCTGGGGTTTGCTTGGAGCCCATAGTCTCCATATTTTGCATATCTGACGGACTAGGTTTAGGGCCTAAGGGTTTTGGGGGAACAGATGAAGAAGAGGGTTTGGGAGAGGGATCAGGGTTGGCTAAAGGGATGTCCCTTGAGGGGTCAATTTGAGACAGGGGGTCAAAACTGTTGCTGGTAGAAGGGGTGCTGGCTTGTAGACTGGACTTTTTGCCACCAGATGGGGGTTTCTTGTTGTGCCTTTTGCGGTTAGGAACTTTGGTGAATCCATTTGCTTCAGATTTCTTTTCGACCTCTTTAGTCTTGGGAACATTATTGAGGGGACAATCTCTAAACAGGTGCACATGGGCATGACACCTACGGTATCTAAAGGGGACATGTTCATAATCTATGGGTTGAATCCACTCGAAATCATTATGAAACAAACTTGCCGCATCTGGGAGGGCTTTGTCCAAGTGCATGTAAACACAAATTCGCGCATAAGAGGTGTACCTTCGGAGCTTTGTCTCTTTAGCTATCTTGATGATCTTGCCTAACCCTTTGCCAATAGCTGTGAGAGATTCTTCATCCCAATATTTGAGCGGTAGTGAGTACAACCATATCCAAACCGGAGCCCAGTTGAAGTTTTCTTTATCCGAGTTGAATCTCTCTACCCAGTCTCTTAGGTAAAGACCAGCAGAGTTAAAGAAGTAGGGTCCCTTGTCCAGAACTCTGTTTCAGTCCTCTATGCAGTTGAATACAGAGTTGAAGAAGCCCTTTGGCCGGAGCTGTAGGGTGACGTGTCCCTTGGGCTTCCATTTTGAAGCAATCCATCCTTGTAGCACTTTCTCCGTTGGCTAGAAGCCAATGAAATTCCCTATGAGTGCATGATCTTTCATGTACTGGATCTGAGCATTTATGTAGTCACTGGGGAGGTCGATCTTAGGTCTGGTAGCTACAATGGGCTTGCATGTTGCTGAAGTCGCAACAGGTATTTCTTGAGTATCCTCAGAGGCTTGCGTTTGTGGTATTTTCTTGCTCTGATCTGTGCCTTCTTTGTTAGGGGCCGTTCTGTTCTATTCAGATGCAGTGTTATTTCGTTCTTCATTTGTAGGGGGAAGCTAACTGCCTCCATCCCCCCACACCCCCCATCCCCCAGAGTAGATGCCATGGTTCGTGCGCAGAACGCCGCAATCTCACTACGCCTCGTGTCTGCAGAACCACTAGCCTTCCGTTAACGGTAATGGCAGCGCCATTGCAGAGTAGGTAGAAACCCTAGTAGAGCGCTACTAATGCTCCAACATGTTCACTCGAATTTCGGATATATTAGTTATTGATAGGGATGAAATTTATTAATTTACAATTTTGTTTTCAGAATTTGTATTTAAAAAAAAATTTGAAACTTCAAAGATTTGATTCCTCTATAGATTTGATAAATTCAAAATCAAAATGAATATAAATTAATTATATCTATGTTTGTGACAGTTTTTTAATTTTAATTTAATTTAATTTTTATTTTAAATTATTTATTCTTTCTAATTTTACTTATAAAAAAAACCTTATCTAACATAACATAACATAACATAGATTATATTTATAATTATTAATTATAATTACATTTTTATTTTATTGTATTATTATTATTATTCAATTTTAAAATCATGCTTTTAACCATTAAGTCTAATCAAATCAAACTATATTATTAATAATTTAACTAAATCTTATCAATTATCAAAAGCAAAATCTTAAAATCATTAATAATTTTACCAAATCAAAATATTTATAAACATTAAAACATATCTTTTATATCAAAATATGTTTACAACATTACAAAGGATCTTTTGTATTGTATTGCAAAACATCTCTCAAACACAATAAAATTTTAGAATCAAATCTATATATAGGGGCAGTACGAAACCAGCTACCAATTTGTCTAGTTACCAATATATATATATATATCTGTGGAAACAATGCTTCATAATAACCATAGACAATATTCCGGCTATGACGAATATAAAATCGTCTATTTCAATAATAAAATGTCATCTTATTTTCTGCAATATATATCAAATCCTTTCCGTCACATCAGTCACAGCAACCGCAACTGCAACCACAGGGAGGGCAGCAGCCATTACACGGGCAACATTGGCAGAGCCATCCTCCGCAGGGAGGGCAGCAACAACACCCATCGGACTGCCCGGTGTGCGATTGGATAAACAAATAACACAATGACAAACAAACAAGTAGACAAATCCGCAACATTGCGAGAGCCATCCTCTGCAGCGGCAGCAACAACACCCGCATGGACAACAACCATGGGACTGCTCGGTCTGCGATTGGATAAAACAATCGCAGACCATCTTTCCTGCAAATCCACAAACAAACAAATAAAATAGTCATTTATAAATGCAATGAAATTATAGGCAAACTGCTACTATATGCATAAATGAAATGAATGATAAAATGATAGAATTAAAATCTTACAATCCTTCTATGAAAATTTCCATAAATTCTTTCGATCTGCTCTTCTCCTTGGTTACAGAAGGGATATTAACATACTGTGACTGAGGAGCTTGCAAGGGGTACCCTGATAACATTAAAATCATTATAACGAAAACGAAAATGAAAATAACTTGAGATTAGTCTTGAAAATGAAAATAACTTGTGATTAGTTTTGATGGGTAGTTTAGTTAGTTGAAGCCTTTACTAAATTATTGGCCATCTATCCTGAGATGTGGCATTAATTTTCCCTGGCTCAGGCTCCCTATAGTGGAGGGGGGCCAGACATTTTAGGAGTGTTAAGAGGAAAAAAATCAAAAATTAATAATGTGTGATAATGTAACTTAAAAGAACCTGGCGGTGGATATCCTTCCGGGTAGCCTACAGGTGCTTGTGGAGTCTTGCTCTTAGACATGGTGTTCCTCTGATTCGACCTCTGTACCTTCAACTCACATGGTGGAACAGCGAATTAACTACTATTTTTTTCAAAAGATGTAATTAACTACTATGTGATAGCTATATAAATAGTATAGAAAAGGATTCTTCAGTCTCAAGTGTTTCGGATTCTTCCGTTGTCCAAGTAAAGCATATTCGACATTTCCAATAATTTGAAACTTCAGACATCTGTCACATCCAATACCAAAGCAAAGTAGGCCCTTTCAACTTCCACTGCAGCCAGTGTTGTGAGTTGTAATGGTGGAATATTGAAGTTTCTTCTGGTTCAAACCTTGTTTTTCAGAAACTTTGGATCAGCCTAAGCCAATTTTTGTGGAGGCACAGTTATCCATGCCCTACATCATTCAAAAGATTGAGGAAATTATGAATGGACCACGCCTATCGCTATCATTTATCATTTAATCCATTTTATTTTTTTATTATTATTATTTTGCTTGAAGTGTACTCTGTCCCTTTTCTCCAATAGAGTGATTTAACACCATTTATTACCGATCCAAACACCTATGAATATGAATAAATTTATTTAATATTTAGAATATTAAATTTATTATATGAATCTTAAAAAATATGTATAAATTAAATCATTTAAAATCTTTATTTACTAAAAGCCTAGAAGATCAAATCCATGCAATTTTTTTTATAAAGTGAAAAAATATTTGATTCTTCTAAAACCTTAATAAAGTCATATAATTAAAATAAACATTGGTTGACTTAATCATTAATTATCACTATAATTATGATATTACCACATCTTTACTTTAGTAAACTAAAGCCCCTCTCAAAGCAATTAATTTATAATTCAATATCTCATTAGAATATAACAAGTGAAATAAATAATATTGATATATTTAAATGAGTAATAAATGGATTGATTTTATATATATAAAAAAAAATATTAAATTACATATATCTTAAATTTGAGTTTATTTTGACATTTTTGGTATTTATTTTTATCTTTTGACCATTTAATTATATTAATCTCATTCTTTCTGTTTTTTAATTATGTAATAATTATAGTGTAAGGAAATATTTCTTGTGGGCAAATTTTCATCATTATTGAGTCATCTAGTTTATTCTACAATCCATTATGAGGATGGTGTGTAACTTTGTCCATCATCAATATTGAGGAGCTCGATTAATTCCAAACTAAATTGTTAATTTTGTTTTAAAAGGAAATTATACATTTTTTTTTAAATGAGATTAAATGAATGAAAATGTTTATTATGTTTTGAATAAAAAATTAATTATGGAATGTTTCCATTAAAGACTGACGATAAAGTATTACAAGATCTGAGAGTAGTTAGGCAAAAGTAGTTAAAAGAGCTACCTTTTCTCTAAGGATAAAAGATACATCCGAGTGAGGAAAAGGGGTTATGTGACTAAAGGACAAACAGTCAGATAGAAAGGGGGAGAGTTAATGCAGAGTTGGTGGTGACAAGTGGAAACTCAGCAACCCTGAATTATTGAAAGAGAAGGGTATTGGATTCAAGGTCCTGAGGTCTCATCTAGAATTACTGCTAAATAGTCCTACTCTAGTGCGGAGCACGGGGGGAGACGAAGACATAATAGCCTCTCTCATGGTAGGGAGGACATCATCAACAGTTTCCAATGTGAGATAATTAAACAATCTGCTTGAAAAGTAAGAACTAAGAAAACTACCTATAAAAGTTCTGTTTAGACATAGCTGTTTTTACAGATAATGAAAAATATGTTTAATTTCAAAAGAAGTAAATGTGTTTATGATTATTTTATCTAGCTAATGAATTTGTTACAATCAAATAATAGGAAAACTATATCCTTTGAATTATATAATTATGTGCATATTTATTGATGGCATCATTAATAATATGTTAAATTATATAATTATGTGCAACTTTATTGATGGCATCATTAATAACATCTTGGTAATGATTTACATCTATATTCCCTACCTGCACTTAGGGTACTATCTTCAGTATAAGGGGAGGTAGGTTATAGAATATAAAAGGAGAAACCATACTAAAGATAAACTACATAAATTGTTATCAGGTAGAAAATTGTTAGTTAGTCCAGGGTAGAAACTAAGGATATAACAAGTTGTTTTACATTCACTATTCTATGCTATATATAGATAAGTGAGTTACAGAAGTAACTCAAAGTTCTTGATGGTTTGAACATTAGTTACATTATTAACTGGAGCATAGAAAATTCACCAACAGAAAATAGAATTAAGTAAACAATATTAGTTTTCCCATAACGTTTATGATATATATATAAACAAAAACATTGTAAAATACTTATGGTCATGAGTTCAAGCCTGAGAATAACTCATAATATAGAAAAAATTATCTTACTGAAAAAATGTAGAAATCATATCATGCCGGAAGAAGAAATTAGAGAAACAAATGTAGATAACCAATAATAGACTAAGAAATTATAATGTACCAAGAAATAGAGTTGAGTATAAATATCCAAACGGAAATGCGAAGTTCCAAATACATAACAATATACAACCCAAAAGGAGAAGCTACCTTAAAAATATTAGGCTCCGTGCCGAAATGAAGGTAAGAGACGAAAACCCATAACAAAGAACAATGTGAATAATCATATATATATATATATATATATATATATATATATATATATATATATATATATATATATATATATATATATATATCAAGAAGGAAACCCTTCTTGGGTTGGACCCGTAGCTTTGGCCAAAACAACAATCTAAAATGGGAAAAATTGTACAAATAATACAACCCTCAACTAGGGTAAGGCCACTGCAAATTGATCAAAACAGAGAAACTCGAAAACAATACTAAAGACTAAAAATGATAGCCAATACTACTAGTTCTCAGAAAATATCTAGAGAGCAAAGCCGGGGTGGTAGGGTCAACCACCAAACTCGGAATTCCATGTACCTATGACAACAAAATTAAGCCGAAATTATGAAGATGAAATGAATATTGTTTATGGAAATATTGGTTTGACAGGAACCAGAGTAATACCTGCATAGAAACATAATTTTATTAGGGTTTTATCTTATCAAATTTGAATCGAAATAACCAGAAAATATTTCATTAAGATAGGGTTTTTAGGTATTACCTTAGCCATGAAGTTTGAGGTGGTCCAATGTCGAAACCCTATGTAGAAAATCACAAAAAAAGTGACACATTAACTTAAGAATTGACAAAAAAAGCTCAAACACGCCTAAAATATATATATTTTTGAGAGGTTATGTTTAACTTACCAGGGGTTGTTGAAGCTGAAGGGTCAAAGCATACTCTGACGAACGGAAATGTGGGAACCTCATCAAGGGCTTCACTCCACAACCAAGCTACAATAGCATAAACACCAAAATTAAATGTTGAACCTAATAAAAAAATTGATAACCAGATAACGAAGTGATAAAAAAAAAAATTTGAATAGAAACTTGAAATGCAGATCAAAACCAGGAATAAACAACAAAGTAATCTATTAAAAGACTTTAAAATGGAGAATCGACACAATTACCTGGACATAGGGCACAATGAAATCAATTTTGGTGAGGTTGTAGATCAGGCACATCCATCTTCATGAGAGCATAATGAACAAGATGGTTAGGGTTGGAAGGGTAGTCGATACCCTAAACCAATACCGAACAATCCCAACCATAGATCTCGTATCGTGGATCCAATGGGTGAAGTTTGGTAGATGTCACAAGACTGCAATATAAACCATGTGAAGAGGATTTTCAAATCACAATGCATCATAACAAATCCAAAAAAATTTAACACCTGATAGGGGTAGATCAAAAACCTCTAATCAAATTCATTTTTTATGTACTGTTGTGACTGGAATATTATCTTAACGAAATAGGGTTGTTAGACCCACAGTCAAATCATCATAAATATGAAATGTAAACTTAGCTTAGTTTATAAATTTATGATTTCGACGGACGAAGATCTAATACGGAAAGCACCTAATCATAGGGTTAAGAAATCATGTATAGGAATTTTAATGTGACCATACAAATTATATAACTTAGGCATATGGTAATTAGAATGATAATTACAATATCCATGATAATTTCAAATAGTTAACCTTTCTTAGATTGAAAGGAATCATGATAGTAAGGGTAAAATTTATTTATTTATATATGTTCATGTTACAAGTGGTATTAGAGCAGTGTTCATACACTCGGACCCAAATGGGTCACTAAAATAATAATATTTGTGTTTAAAATTATGCACAAAAAGTACAAAATACAAATGAGAAGGGAATCAGCACATCAAGTACCCTTGAATGAAACAGAACTTACACCCCAAGCCAATCTGGAAATGAATCCTGAAATGTGGATACAACTGAGTGTAGACTACCAATAATAGACTATTAGGCTACTAGAGGAATAACAACTTCAAACAAATATACTTATGCGTACAATTTAAAATCTATAGGAATAAATGGTCCAGGTAATTAGCGACATTAAAATACTGATGGAAGAATAGGAGAGGATACCCAAAAGCCTTTCTGACAAGCATAATCAAGGAGTGGTGCAACCTAGTCCTAAAAGGGACACTTAGGGAGAAAATTAATGACAACAGTAAAATAATGAAAAACTAGAAGAGAGTCATTCACAATGAACAAATAAGAATGAAAATTATAATTAAATTGAATCTGGTAATGTGTCCAATCAACAAGAGATAAAGAAACAAAAATTGGAACTACAGGGTGAGTTCTGAAAAATCAAACCACCTACTTTTGATGGGGAAGCCGAAGAAGTGGCTGAGGCTTGGTTAATTAATATGAAAAAGTACTTTTAGGTTTATGAATATATAATTAACCTTAAAGACTGTTTGGCCATTTATCAGTTGAGAGATAAAGCTATCCTATGGTGGAAGTAAAAAAAATTTGAAGTGTCAAAGATCAGAATCTGACATGGGATGAGCTCCAACAATATTTCAAGGACAAATGTTTAACATAACATTTATATATGAAAAGTCTAGGGAATTTCACGATTTAAGATTGGGATAGATGACAACGGATGAATTAATAACCAAGTTCACATCCTTATTAAGTTATGTGCATTACCTAAGAGATGAGAAGGCTAAGGTTTACTGGTTCCTGAGTAGTTTACCTACTCACATGGAGGAATGAATCAAATAGCTGAATCCAATGGTAATTGACGAGGAAATTCGAAAAACGTGAATGTGCTACCAACAGTCCAAGGAAAAGGAGAAATAGGTAGGAGTTGGATACCAAAGAAGGGACATAAAAATAATTCAAATTATAAAAATACCAAGTCCAGTAATTTTAAGAATTCTGCAAGAAATTCAGTAAGTGAGCAGTTTGGAAGAAATCATCAAAGAACAAAATGGGCTACAGAAGAACGACCCACAAAGTCTTCTAGTAATCTAGAACAAGGAAAAACTCAGAAACATCCCGTACAATGTTGGGGGTGTGGTGAGGCACACTATTACAAGAACTGCCCTCAGCAGGAAAGAAATAAAACAACAACTAACCTGCAAGATGCCTTTACAGTGGCAAATGTGGACTGAAATATACCGAAAATTAATCCTGCTATAGAAGACTAGTAGGGAGAATACCAACCAATAATGATAGAATAATAAGGTAAGTTATTTTCATGAGATATTTCTATTTTGGTTGACCTAGGTGTGAGTTTGAGTTATGTAAACCCCCAAATAGTAGAGAATTGTAACTTACAAAGTAAAAAAATAAAAAACCCCCGACTGGTACAGCTAGCTACTGGGGCAAAGAGAAGAGTTTGTGCCAAGGTTCCAAATTTTTATTTGCAAATTCGAGAACAATAGTTAAATGTAGAACTGGATATTCTATCTTTCGGATCCTATGATATACTATTGGGTATGAACTGGTTAGAAAGACACTGGTCTCTGGTGGATTTTAAAGAAAAGATTATATACTTCAGAGTGGGGGATGGGACATGCCAAGAATTACAAGGAATTAAGAAAATTTTACAATCACATCCCATCACAACATCTCAGTTGAGTAAATGCATCAGAAAAGGATGCCATATTTATGCCATTCAAGTCAGATTTTTTAACTCTAAGGAAAAGACACCTATGCTGGAAAATATACCAGTGATATAGGTTTTCATGGATATATTTCCACCAGATGTATGAGTTTTACCTCCAAAAAGAGACATTGACTTCACCATTTAACTAATACCCGATACAACACCAATTTCTAGAGCACCATATGAGATGAGTGTACCCGAGTGAATACAATTGAAAATGCAACTACAATAACTTTTGGATAAGGGATATATTCGACCAAGTGTATCTCCTTGGGGAGCACGTATGCTGTTCATATAGAAGAATGATGGAACCATGTGAATGTGCATGGATTATAGGTATCTCAATAAATTGATAGTTAAGAATAAATACCCGTTGCAATGTATAGATGATTTATTTCATTAGGTGAAGGGAGCGACTATATTTTCAAAAAATAGACTTAAGATTTGGATATCACCAGATCTGAATCAAAGATGAGGATATTTATAGCAAAACCTTTCGGAACTGATATGGGCATTATGAGTTCATGGTATTACCATTTGGCTTAACCAATGCACCAGCAACATTCACGAGTCTGATGCATGGTATATTTCACCCTTTTTTGGACAAGTTTTCTCTTATATTCATTGACAACAATTTGTTTTATTAAAGAACTATGGAAGAGCACAAGGAGCACTTAAGGCTAGTGCTGGAAATGTTGAGGAGACATTAGTTGTACACCAATTTCAATAAATGTGACTTTTTCAAAGAAAAAATACAATATTTAGGGCATGTCATTTCCGTTGAAGGTATAGTAGTATATCCAGAGAAAATCAAAACTATCCTAGAATGGAGAGTACCCCAGAACATAGAAAATATCCATTATTTTATAGGATTGGTTGGGTATTATAGAGGTTTCATGGAATGATTATCGAACATTTCTTTTCCTATTACATCCTTGCAGAGGAAGAGAAAAATGTTTAGATGGACCAGCGAATGTCACACTACTTTCGAATTGTTAAAACACTTGTTGACTACTTCCTCGGTGTTGAGGGTAGCTGACCTCAATAAGGAATTTGAGCATGCATCGACACTTGTAAGGAAGGAGTAGGAGAAATTTTATCCCAAGAGGGAAGGGTTCTTGCCTACAAGTCAAGGAAATTGAAGAAGCATGAGCAACGATATTCAACTTATGATTTAGAGCTGACAGCGGTAGTGCATGCACTTAGAGTGTGGAGACACTAAATATTGGGAAAAATATTTGTGTTGAAGACAGATCTGTCACACCTCCCATTTTACTTCCAATTTTTTTTTTTTTTATTCAGCTATTCCAGTAAAATCCTAGTAAGTGATTATGCTATTCCTTTGCAGGTTTGATCTGATCAGGATCGTTTCCCTAATTTCGAGTTATTTCCCATGTGTCAATTATGTTCCACTATACATGAATAAACTTGATTTGAAACCCATATGAAATTTAAATAACTTGTAACATCCATAACTATAATTATCATAACAAGGAATGGGTTAAAAAAATATATATATGTTTATCGACTTTATAAGTCCCGCCTTTGTTGTAATTGGTTGACATATTCATAGACCTTAAGGGACGTAGATGGAATCGATTTGGTTCACCCATTAGCCACGGTTATATTTATCCATAGATCTATATGAAATCACTTATACTTCTAGCTTTATGACTCCATGTTTTCACTCGTGGATAGCATATAGTTCATGGTGGAACAGACTTGACCTATGGTTATATCTCTGCGTACATGTTACTCATGTCGATTTAATTGCCCGCTCGTCCTTGTTTTGATTTCAAATTGATCTCACTGGGTCGACCTCCATGTAATACGAGTTTGTAAATTGCTGCATCGTATGTGTGAATGGAGACAGAGAATCCGTTTCCACGTAAGCTCACATATAGTTTTTCGTTTTCGCCACATAGGTTGTAACAAGTCTCTGTCCCTTTTTGGTCATGTGGATTCCTTCCACGATGATCTAGGTTCCTCTCTTCACCTTACCTTGTCGACTACGCCAATTCTATGACACAACCAGCCAACTTTGACATTAAATGGCATTACTTGTTGGGTTGAATATTGAATGCAGGATGTACCTGGCTCATTAATACTTCGATCCATGACTCCTTCCCTCAGATCTTGCCAGTTGGACGACGCCGATTCATTCGTGGCTTTAGGGTTTTTGTTGATCAATCCGATTATAATTTCACATATTGATTTGTTCCGGGTTCTTTTTGTTTTCTTTCTGCGCATCGGATTATTCATGACAGAAATTTTTTTTTTTTGATGCCCTAGCAACTACACAGAGCTCGGCTACCTCTTTGGCGTATCTCCCTACTAGCATGGACAATTCAGGTAAGAAATTATCGTACCCATTCGGTTCTTACTGTTTAATCATGGCTTCCTTCTGCTAATTGAAATTTATGCTCCTCTCTTTGAGCCCTTATGGTGATTGTTGGACTTAGATGAATCATATGCCATCATTTTGTTCTAGGTGATTTGCATTCACCCACTTCTTAATGTTTCATCGCGTCTCACATATTTCTCTGTTAGTTTGCAGAGAACTGTTGTTTCGCCTCCCATGCATTAGATGGTGCGTGTTGAATCCATTCGTTTGGCATTTTCTTATGCAAATTCTCAAGAGCTCGTTCTGACCGACTGCTCTTGTATTCAGAGGTTATCCTTTGTCTTAAACTCATCAATAGTTTCTTGGGGTTTATCACTCTGGCGCTGGCGCGACGCTCTGGTTCGTTCCCTTCTTGACCTGTGTAGGTCGAACTCATACTGATTGGGTAAGGCTAACTTCGTTATTTTCTTTTTACACATCAACATTCATTATTTATTTACTGATGACAATTTTCTATCTCCTGTTTATGCGTAATAGGCTATGGAGGGGTTTCAATTCCTACCTCACCAGGTACTATCATTTTTCTCAGTCCTCTTTTTGTCTTAGCGCACCTTCATCCTACTTATCTCGTTTAGTGTTGGAATTAACTTGGGTCGTTGACTTGTGCAGGTAAAATAAGCCTTGCATCTTGCTCTCTTATATTGACACAGAGAGTAATAGTGGCCTCGACATTAACGTTGGCTTCGTTTCCCCCCCCTTGCAGGTCAGTATTCACCGAACACTGGTCACAGGGAATCCGTATAGCTCTGAAGTGCTTGTTAGACAATTTAAAATTTTTATTCATGAAGTTGTATAAGTTTGGAAAATTCAAACTGTTAAATCCTGAATTGAATATTTAATTATGTCTGCTCCAGTGGCCTTTCGAGACATTCCTCAAGCCACAGGGATTTATACTCGTTTCAATTTTTATATATATATATATCTCGGTCATGATGCTAATCTCATAGATTTATATCACTTTGCAACTTTCAGATCATGTCTTCGTTTACAACCTCGAGATAATTAATGTACTGTTTTCTCTTCATATTGGAATTCAGTTGCATGTATGCTTATTCCTCCATTTTATTATAGTGTTCAATAATGGTTCGGTCTATATATCCTTCTTGTATTTATGAAGGCTTTCTTGTACTATGCCTGCTGTATGAACTTCTCATACCACACTAGTGTATAGTTTTAATAGTAGCAGTAGCTAAGTCTCTTCAATACTTGTTGGAAATAGTACAACATATCACCATTTCTATTTTATACCCTTGTTATTAATTTGCACAAGATATTTGTCTAAATTATCTACAGGTAGTGTATGAATATGTATCTCTATTTTTATGTTTAGAAGACATTTGTATTTATAATATACTATTTTACCCCCTTGACTGGAGTACATATAATGGGCTAGGGTACATATACTTCCATATGCCATGTTGTGGTGCATATGCATGTTGGTTATTTACATAAATGTCTTTTGTCTTTTAAATTTTGTTCTCTAAAATTAGGATGGTTCCATAAGATAACTATCAATGCATAGTCTCTTGCAATTCAATAGTTGTTTCTTTGACTATAGTATTGGCTGCTTACATGCAAAATAAATTTACCATTGAGGTTCTGGTTATGTATGAACGATGTGCTGACCCTAAGATCAGTTGATACAATTTCTCCTTCCATTCTTTTATGCACAGTGTAAATTACAATTCATTTCCTACTATTTTTCCAATATAGTACAGGGAACTCAGATTCTCTCTCTCATGTATGTATTTATTAGAATCATTCTAGGAAACAGAAGCAGATTAAAACTAATTCATAAATTTTCCCTGTGAAGAGATAAGTATCCCCAGATTTAAACCAACACTGGTTTAGAGACTCTGCTGGATTCTACTTCACAGATTTAAATTCTACAAACATACAGAGTTTCAAGGGTAAATTCCTTATGATCAATTCTTTTAAATGTAGAATTTATATTCTAATATACAGTCAAGTTTTTATATGTAGCCAATTTATGCTATATGAAGTAGAACATCAATAAATTTAGAGACATACCACTCATGAAATTGACCAACCTCCCAACCTTAGAGTCCTTATGTCTCCTATAACTCACCCCCGAGCTGAGATCATCTCCTTGCAACAGATCAACCTCTAATCTGTACAAGAGCAATTTATTTAAGCTATTGTTCCCCAAAGCATGTTTCTAATTCTGCGTCCAGAATCTCAGGATGCTTTTCTTCCTGTTTGCCTAAGCTTCCCTTTTTAGGGATTATTTAAAGCTGTTTTATGCTTTTCCTCAGCTTTTCCAGCTTTTTACCTCTTCCCAACTACTTTCCTCATCATTGGGGAAATTCAGATTTTTCCTCAAAAATCTAAATTTAAAATTAATTTCTTTCAAGGGTTTTTTTGAAAGATTGTGGGGGAATATTTGCCTCATCCATCCTCATGGATTTAGCAAGTGATCTCATAAATCTCATTTTGGTCAATATGCACCACATCATTTTATTCATTTCCTCAATTAAATATTTAATTACATTCACAAAATATTTATCCTTTGGGGTCCACTCCCCTTAGGATTTAAAGTTCAAATGTCTAACTCTTGAGGCCTCAAACACATGAATTAGGGGTGTTACACATACATATATATTCTCCGAAAAATAAATGCCGTCCCTGTCGTTATTCAACTACTAGAGTTCATTTTGCAAATAAAGTCTAGATATTTTTCCATCATTCTGCCTTCTTTCCTGTGTTCTTTCTTTAGCAAGAAAGTGAGTCCCATCGCACCTTTACTCTTGCTACCATCCGATCCCTCAATTCAATTTCTTCCCAATCCAATATTTGAAGTGGTTCTGGCAAAAAATCCCCTTCTGGTTCCACTTGTATCACATTCCAATCCACTATGTGAGAAGCATCATGTATATATATCTTTTTAATAATGAAACATCAAACACATCATGAACTTTAACATGGGGCAGTAAGGCTAGCTTGTAAGCCACTAGTCCCACCCTTTCTAATACTTCAAAAGGACCACAATATTTAGGAGCCAGTTTTGAACAACTTCCAGCACAAACTGTGCTCTTTTTGGGTTTAATACGCAAATACACATGTTCCCCCACTTTAAATTATCGATGTACTCTCTTCATATTAGCATAGTTTTTCTGGCGATCTTGTGCTGTCTTGATGTTTCTTTGTATTTGTTTGAAAATTCTTTCCATCTCTTGTAAACCATCTGGTCCCAACATTAGCTTATCCTCAGGTTGGCTCCAGCTCAAAAGAGTACGACATTTCCTTCCATACAAGGCTCAAATGTGACTTCCATTTTTATGGAGGGTTGGTAACTATTATTATAGGAAAATTCAGCTAAATGCAAATAATCTTCCCAGTTTGATGGTCTATCCATCACATACATTCTCAGCATGTCCTCCAAAATTTGATTAGTTCTTTCCGTTTGACCATCGATCTGAGGGTGTTAAGCAGTACTAAACTTCAATTTTGTGCCCATACCTCCAAATAGCCCTTTCCAAAAGGCGGTTGTAAACTTAGCACCTCGGTCAGAAACAATCACCTTTGGCACCCCATGGAGTCTTACTACCTCCTTCAGAAACACATTCGCTACTTGAGCTGTCCCAAAGGTAGATTTCACTGGTATAAAATGTGAAGCTTTTGTTAAAGTGTCTACTACTACCATTATTGAATCATGTTGATGTTTGGTTTTGGGTAATCTTGTTATGAAATCCATGGAAATTGTTTCCCATTTCCATTCTGCAATTGGTAAAGGGTTTAAAAGATCAGCAGGATGCTGATGTTCAACTTTGACTAGTTGACATTCCATGCATCTACTTAAATATTCTGCTACATCTCTCTTCATTCCTGGCCAGAACAACTTCTTTTTCAGGGTTGTTAACATTTGCTGATATCCTGGATGTCCTGCATATGGTTGTTTGTGGTACTCATCCAGAATTTCCCTTTTTAAGGACTCTACATTGGGAATATACAATCTGTTTTTGTAACAGATCGGCCCTTTTTGGTTTTGAGTGAGATCAGTTTTTTCCTTTTTCTTTAATTTCACCAGAAGTGTTTCATAAATTAGGTCTTGGTTTGCTACCTTATTCACCAAATCTTCTACATCGATCTGAGCACTACTTCCAATGCTATTGATATTCTGACAAGCATTTCTACTCAATGCATCAGCAACTTTATTTTCTTTCCCTCTAATATGTTTTATATCCATATAAAATTCACTTAAAAAAGACAACCATCTGGCTTGTCTAGCATTCAAATCAGTTTGGGAAAAGAAATATTTGAGACTAATATGATCAGTCATCAATGTAATTTTTTTTCCAAGAAGATAGTGCCGCCACATTTTCAAAGCATGGATAACAGCTGCAAATTCTAAATCATAGGCACTATAATTCTGTTCATGTATCTTCAGTTTCCTAGATTCATAGGCAATAACTGCATTTTCCTGCAAAAGAACTCCTCCCAATCCCTCTCTACATGCATCCGTACATACCAGAAATTCTTTGTCAGGATCTGCAATCTTCAGTATAGGGGCTGTAGTAAGTTTCAGTTTTAATTGGTCAAAATTGTTTTAGCATTTTTCAGTCCATTCAAATTTGACACCTTTCCTTTGTAATGACGTGATGGGATGTGCTATGGCAGAAAACCTCTCCACAAATCTGCAATAATAGCCTGCAATCCCCATGAATGATCTCACTGCTGAAACATTAGTTGGTACAAGCCATTCTTTTATAGCCTTTATCTTTTCAGGGTCAATAGCAAGGCCTTGTTCAGAAATAATATGACCCAAATATTGGATCTTATCTTTATAAAAATCACATTTGCTAAACTTGGCATATAGCTGATTTTCCTTTAGAGTTTGCAATACTATTCTCAAGTGTTATTTATGTTCCTCCTCACTTTTTGAGTAAAATAAGATATCATCTATGAACACAAGGACAAATTTATCCAAGTACTTGTTTAACACACTGTTCATTAGGCACATAAATGTGGCAGGGGCATTTGTCAAACCAAAACGTAGGACTATGAATTTGTAGTGACCATACCTGGTTCGAAAGGCTATTTTACTGATATCTTCTCCCTTAATTATAAGCTGGTGGTAACCAGTCCTTCAATCAATTTTCGAAAATACTGAAGCTCCTCTCACTTGATCAAAAAGATCATCAATTCTAGGCAAAGGGGATCTATTTTTAATGGTCAACTTATTCAGTTGACGATAATAAATGCACATCCTAAAAGTTCCATCTTTCTTTTTCACGAATAGCACCAGTGCTCCCCAAGGAGATACACTCGGTCTGATATACCCTTTATCTAACAGTTATTGCAATTGCATTTTCAGTTCCATCAGTTCAGGGGGACTCATTCGATAAGGAGCTTGGGAGACAGGTGTTGCTCCCGGCACCAGATCGATTGAGAAATCAATCTCTCTTTTGGGGGGAAGATGAGGGATTTCCTTTGGAAATACTTCCTTAAATTCTCTTATTACTGGTACAGCATCGAGTAATTCCTGCTCAGTTTTCTATTCTGATTCTTCCACATGCACTGCATAAACTTGGTATCCTTTCCTAGCTATTTGTTTTAATTGCAATGCTGAAATTTGTCTTACAGAAATAGGATTTTGTTTCCCTTTGAGAATAAAAGGTTTCCCTTCCTCATCTACACAATGCAAAGTCTTATCCCAGCAGTTCATCAAGGCTTTCTTCTTTTCCAGCCAGTCCATTCCGATCAGTAGATCATATGAACCTAAGGGCAGAATGTTCAAATTTACCTCTGTTTGAAACTCATTTAATTTGATTTCTGTTCGGGGCAGTTTATGTGTTACCTTTCTCTTAGTTCCAGTGGCCAGCTGTACCAACCATGACTGTTGAAATTTTTCAGTTTTTAAGTTACATTTTTCTATAATCTTTGGACTAATGTAACTCAAAGAAGCACCCGGATCAATCATAATAGTAATAGATAGGTTAGAAATCTTACCCTCCATTTCCACCATGGTTGCTTGATGTTCTGCTTGCCGATTTTCCAAGGCTGCACTGATAGTTGGTATATTTCTGGCTATTTCATTTACTGTTGTCGCTTCTCGATCTCTCATGATCATATGAATGTTTCGATGAGGACAATCCCTCAAAATATGGGGTTCTCCACAGCCCCAACATTTCAGGGGTTCTCTCATTTTGACTGTCCCTTCCTTTTTACTGTCTCCATCTATTAGTTTGGAAGCTACTTGGGACTGAGCAGTTTGACTTTCTTTGGGTTTATTAGACATTTACCGCTGGTGATCTCTGCCAAAATTTTTCAAATAGGTTGGTTTCTATTTCCTCCCTTTGAACTCATTCTTATTTATCCAGCTTTTTTCTTTGAACTGTTGGTAACATAATCTGGCTTTTCTAACAGCTTCTTCCATTGTTTTTGGGTTGTCAAACTTGATTTTCTCTTTGTATACAGCAGGCAAGCAATTCATAAATCTTTGAAATTTTGCCTTCTCTTCCCTTATGTAGGGTACATATCTCAACAGATTTGTAAACTTAGTAACAAACTCATCAATAGTGAGCTGTCCCAGTCTAAGTTCATGAAATTATTTGGCTTTATCATCGTAGTAACGTTCATTTAGGTAGTGGTTCTTGAACTTAACCTGGAAATCTTCCCAGGTAACTGTCTTTTCATCAATGGCATGCACCATCTTTGTCTCCTCTCACCATAAGGTAGCCTTACCTTGTAGCTGGTAGACAGCTAATCTGGCCTTCAGATTGCTTTCATATTCATAAACCTGGAAATACTTGATCATGTTCAATAACCAAGCTTCCGCATCTTCCTTCTTTTCCCCATCATAGGAGGGAGGCTTGATTTTTCGGAATTCCCCCTGTAATTACTTTTTTTGTTTATATTGATGCCTTACTGCATCCTCATCTTCAGAATCATCAGTTTTCCTCTTTCCGGAACCTTCACCTTCCTGGCTGTTCCGTGAAGTTAATTCCCTGATGAGCTTTTCCTGCTCCTCACTGGCTAATGAAAATCTGTCATTTTGGCTTTTTATCTCAGCCAACTCTTGTTGCAATTCCCGCAACATAGCCATCATGGGCGCATTTGGATCTAGTGCATTATCCTCATCACATAGATCAACATAAATTTTGCCACCTTCTTCCATTTCAGCACCACTATACACACTCAACACAGATCAGTGAAAATAAAAATAAAATAATTTTTTTTTTTTTTTTCCACAGAATTTCATTCATACAGTGAATACATAGCAACAGTGAGCACAATGTCACCAACCCAGTTTATAACTTGGCCTCTAATACCATTTGTCACACCTCCCATTTTACTTCCAATTTTTTTTTTTTCATTCAGCTATTCCAGTAAAATCCTAGTAAGGGATTATGCTATTCCTTTGCAGGTTTGATCTGATCAGGATCGTTTCCCTAATTTCGATTTATTTCCCATGTGTCAATTATGTTCCACTATACATGAATAAACCTGATTTGAAACCCATATGAAATTTAAATAACTTGTAACATCCATAACTATAATTATCATAACAAGGAATGGGTTAAAATATATATATATATATATATATATATATATATATATATATATATATATATATATATATATATATATATATATATATATATATATATGTCTATCCACTTTATAAGTCCCACCTTTGTTGTAATTGGTTGAAATATTTGTAGACCTTAAGGGATGTAGATGGAATCGATTTGGTTCACACATTAGCCACGGTTATATTTATCAATAGATCTATATGAAATCACTTAGACTTCTAGCTTTATCACTCCACGTTTTCACTCGTGGATAGCATATAGTTCATGGTGGAATGGACTTGACCTATGGTTATATCTCTGCGTACATGTTACTCATGTCGATTTAATTGCCCGCTCGTCCTTGTTTTGATTTCAAACTGATCTCATTGGGTTGACCTCCATGTAATACGAGTTTGTAAATTGTTGCATCGTATGTGTGAATGGAGACGGAGAATCCATTTCCACGTAAGCTCACATATAGTTTTTCGTTTTCGCCACATAGGTTGTAACAAGTCTCTGTCCCTTTTTGGTCACGTGGATTCCTTCCACGATGATCCAGGTTCCTCCCGTCACCTTACCTTGTCGACTACGCCAATTCTATGACACAGTCAGCCCACTTTGACATTAAATGACATTACTTGTTGGGTTGAATATTGAATGCAGGATGTACCTGGCTCATTAATACTTCGATCCGTGACTTTTTCCCTCAGATCTCGCCAGTTGGACGACGCCGATTCATTCATGGCTTTAGGGTTTTTTTTATCAATCCGATTATAATTTCACATATTGATTTGTTCCGGGTTCTTTTTGTTTTCTTTCTGCGCGTCGGGTTATTCATGACAGAGGATTTTTTTTTTGATGCCCTAGCAACTACACAGAGCTCGGCTACCTCTTTGGAATATCTCCCTACTAGCATGGACAATTCAGGTAAGAAATTATCGTACCTATTCAGTTCTTACTGTTTAATCATGGCTTCCTTCTGCTGATTTAAATTTACGCTCCTCTCTTTGAGCCCTTACGGCGATTGTTGGACTTAGATGAATCATATGCCATCGTTTTGTTCCAGGTGATTTTCATTTACCCACTTGTTAAGATTTCATCATGTCTCACATATTTTTGTGTTAGTTTGCAGAGAATTGTTGTTTCGCCTCCCATGCGTTAGATGGTGCGTGTTGAATCCATTCGTTTGGCATTTTCTTATGCAAATTCTCAAGAGCTCGTTCTGACCGACTGCTCTTGTATTCAGAGGTTATCCTCTGTCTTAAACTCATCAATAGTTTCTTGGGGTTTATTACTCTGGCACTGGCACGACGCTCTGGTTCGTTCCCTTCTTGACCTGTGTAGGTCGAACTCATACTGATTGGGTAAGGCTAACTTCATTATTCGCTTTTTGCACATCAACATTCATTATTTATTTACTGATGACAATTTTCTATCTCCTGTTTATGCATAAAAGGAAATGGAGGGGTTTCAATTCCTACCACGCCAGGTACTATCATTTTTCTCAGTCCTCTTTTTGTCTTAGCGCACCTTCATCCTACTTATCTCGTTTAGTGTTGGAATTAACTTGGGTCATTGACTTGTGTAGGTAAAATAAGCCTTGCGTCTTGCTCTCTTATATTGACACAGAGTGTAATAGTGGCCTTGACATTAACGTTGGCTTCGTTTCCCCCCCCTTGCAGGTCAGTATTCACCAAACACTGGTTACAGGGAATCCGTATAGCTCTGAAGTGCTTGTTAGACAACTTAAAATTTTTATTCATGAAGTTGTATAAGTTTGGACAATTCAAACTGTTAAGTCTCGACTTGAATATTTAATTATGTCTGCTCCAGTGGCCTTTCGAGACAATCCTCAAGCCACAGAGATTTATACTCGTTTCGATTTTTGTATATATATATATATATATATCTTGGTCATGATGCTAATCTCATAGATTTATATCACTTTGAAACTTTCAGATCATGTCTTCATTTACAACCTTGAGATAATTAATGTATTGTTTTCTCTTCATATTGGAATTTAGTTGCATGTATGCTTATTCCTCCATTTTATTATAGTGTTCAATAATGGTTCGGTCTATATATCCTTCTTGTATTTATGAAGGCTTTCTTGTACTATGCCTGCTATATGACCTTCTCATACCACACTAGTGTATAGTTTTAATAGTAGTAGTAGCTAAGTCTCTTCAATACTTCTTGGAAATAGTACAACATATCACCATTTCTATTTTATACCCTTGTTATTAATTTGCACAAGATATTTGTCTAAATTATCTACAAGTAGTGTATGAATATTTATCTCTATTTTTATGTTTAGAAGACATTTGTATTTATAATCTACTATTTTACCCCCTTGACTGGAGTACATATAATGGGCTAGGGTACATATACTTCCATATGCCATGTTGTGGTGCATATGCATGTTGGTTATTTACATAACTATCTTTTGTATTTTAAATTCTGTTCTCTAATATTAAGATGGTTCCATAAGATAACTATCAATGCATAGTCTCTTGCAATTCAATAGTTGTTTCTTTGACTATAGTATTGGCTGCTTACATGCAAAATAAATTGACCATTGAGTTTCTGGTTATGTATGAACGATGTGCTGACCCTAAGATCAGTTGATACAATTTCTCCTTCCATTCTTTTATGCACAGTGTAAATTACAATTCATTTCCTACTATTTTTCCAATATTGTATAGGGAAGTCAGATTCTCTCTCTCATGTATGTATACATTAGAATCATTTTAAGAAACATATGTAGATTAAACTAATTCACAATTTTTTTTCTGTGAAGAGATAAGTATCCTCAGATTTAAACCTACACTGGTTTAGAGACTCTGTTGGATTCTGATTCACAGATTTAAATTCTACAACTATACAGAGTTTCAAAGGTAAATTCCTTATGATTAATTCTGTTAAATGTAGAATTTATAGTCTAAGATACAGTCAACTTTTATATGTAGCCAATTCATACTATCTGAAGTAAAAACATAGATAAATGTAGAGAAATACCACTCATGCAATTGACCAGCCTCCCAACCTTAGAGTTCTTCTGTCTCACAGAACTCACCCCCGAGCTGAGATCATCTCCTTGCCACAAATCAACCTCTAATCTGTACAAGAGCAACTTATTTAAGCTATTGTTCCCCAAAGCATGTTTCTAATTCTGCGTCCAGAATCCCAGGATGCTTTTCTTCCTGTTTGCCTAGGCTTCCCATTTTAGGGATTCTTTAAAGTTGTTTTATGCTTTTCCTCAACTTTTCCAGATTTTTACCTCTTCCCAACTACTTTCCTCATCATTGGGGAAATTCAAATTTTTCCTCAAAAATCTAAATTTAAAAATTAATTTCTTTCAAGGATTTTTGAAATATTGTGGGGAAATATTTGCCTCATCCATCCTCATGGATTTAGCAAGTGATCTCATAAATCTCATTTTGGGTCAATCTGCACCACATCATTTTATTCAATTCCTCAATTAAATATTTAAGTACATTCACAAAATATTTATCCTTTGGGGTCCACTCCCCTTAGGATTAAAGTTCAAATGTCTAACTTTGAAATTCAAACACATGAATTGGGGGTGTTACAAGATCACAGTAGTTTAGCTAGCTATTTTAAGCAAGCTTATTTGAATGTTCACCAGGGAAGGTGCAATGCATTTTTAAGTCAATTTTATTTTGAAATTAAGCATGTTAAAGGCAAACAAAATTGTGTGGATGATTCCTTGAACAAAAAACTGCACTATGTCTATGAAATCTACTTTAATCAAGTAGAATGTAAATTTCTAGATCAGGTAAAAGAAGAAGTTGAGAAAGATATCGAATACCAATTCTTATGGAAGAAAATGGAGGAAACTGAAAAACATGAAAAATCATCATATTATGGAATTAACAAGGACCAAATTTTAACCTTTAAGGGAAAATTATATATTCCAAATCATATGAGTTTGAAAGAACTGATCTTGAATGAATATCACTGCAGTAGTTATTCTGGACATAGGGGATACCAGAAAATGCTGACAATAATCAGGTAAGTTTATTTTTGGCCCGATATGTGGAGGAATATTACTGAATATTTAAACAAATCTCTAGAGTGTCAACAGGTTAAGGTGGAGCATCAAAATTTAGCAGGATTGTTGCATCCCATACATGTACAAGAATGGAAATGGGAGGTTATCATTAAATTTTATTATTGGTCTACCAAGGTAAAAAAGGCATAATGATTCCATAATGGTGGTAGTTGATAGCTTGAGTAAGGCAACCCATTTTATACCTATGTAGTCCACTTAGAAAACAATGTAGATTGTAGATATTTTCATGAGAGAAATTTTTAGGTTGCATGGAATTGTTGGAAATATGATGCAGAGTGTTGTCCTTGATGGCAACCCACTGAATGAAGATGAAGACATGTTGATCAGACATAAAAGTTGTCCTTGATTCAAATCCACCGATGAAGAGTGCTGACTTGATGGACTTAGTAAATGATGTAAATCAGGATATAATGTTTGTTGGGACAATATGATGCCGAGAAAAGGCCCCGAAAGGCAACCTTATCCGATAAAGATGATGACAACTTACTTGATGAAGTTGTGGTGCTTGATAGAATATGTTCTTGATGAAGGAAATCTGATGTATCTACAAAGAAGAAGGTATACAATGAAGAAAGGATTTCAAGACAAAGCAGATTCTATGATGAAAAAGAGTATGTCTCTAGGTACACGCGGATGCCTAGGGAAGTCGTAGACACGCGGAAAAGAACGTGCCAAGTCGCGTATGGGCTAAAGCGCTCAAAAAGTGCAAAACCATGTTCTACCATGGTATTGACCCATGGTATTGGGTAATGATCCGCCTAATTGAAGAGAAACTTGCCCAGTAGTTTTGGGCCTGTGGTATTGTTTTGGGCTCATGGTATTGAAAAAGGGGCTCATGGTATTGAAAAGGGTAAACCTATATAAGGAGAAGAAATTCATTGTGCAAATCATGAGTGTGGGTGCAATATGTCTGAGCTTGAATGAATACTTCTCTCTGAAGTATATCTGAATGGAAAGGGTAAAGGTTTGATGATAGATCTGAATCTATGATGCACTTATGAAGAAATGATGAAGCGGGATCTCTAGATCTGAAATGTACTTGTATTTGCTAGATCTGTTTATGGAGTGATTACATCTGTGATGAGGCGAACATCTGTCTGATGTAAAGGGTTGAATCTGAACTAAATATCTGATCTGAAGAAGTATGCTGCTCTGTAATGATTGTAGATCTATACACTACTTCGCCGTGGAGGAAGCACGTATATACGCGGCTTCGCTGAAGTAAAAGCGCGTATGCGCAATGAAATATACACTAAGGTATACGCTGGTTTGTGTGGACGGAAGCGCATATATACGCGACATCAATGAAGGGAAAGCGCATATGCAAACTAGGGTTTGCTGAAGCAAAGGGTATGAAATATTTGATCTGTTCTGCTGTGTTTCTGCTATCTGATTTGTGTTGTTAAGTATCTGTTGGTGATGTATGTTTGTGCTTAAAAGTTTGGAAAGGGTCCAGTCTGGAAATATGATGAAATGTGGCCTGCAAGTAGTGTTCTATTGAAGTTGTTGGATCCAGTGTGAAAAAGAAGGCCACGTGTCCATGTGGTGTCAAGGCTGTAGCCTTCAGTCAGGGGGTTGTAGCTCCCTTCCAGGTGAGGCTGGTAAACGAGATCGGGGGGTCGTAGCTCCTTTCCAGGAGAGGCTGAACGAGCCGTGCTGAGCCCTTCCGTGAGAGGTCATAAACGAGCGTGTGGTGCCTCATATCACAAGTCCGCACTCAAGACATGAGTTGTAAGATGTTTTCTCTATAATAAAATATTGAAGGTCGAGTTAAATCGGCAGTCACGTGGTTTTCCGATTTGGGTTTCACCTAAATTAAAACTCGGTGTTCATGTGTGATGCTTTGTGTGATGGTTTATTCTGCTTCAATGCACATGCTTACTTCTTTATTGAACATCTGATGAATGAATAATGGAATAATATAAGTGAAGATTTAATGACAGATCTAGATCTCTGTGTATACGCTAGTTTCATAAAAGGGATCCGCGTATATACGCTAGTTTACTGAAGGAAAGTAGCGTATGGGTTTTAAGGAATGAAAAAGTGAAAAGATTTGATTATGCAGTAAATACTGATTAACCCCCCCCCTGTCAGTATTTTTCCCAAAAATTGGTATCAGAGGAGGTCCTTATGCAGAATCTTGATCGCTTAAAGGAGATCCGTCATAATGGGAAAGAAGCAAAAGAAGGAGGCTACTAGAAAGGAGATATTTCAGAGAACATGGATACCAGAAATCAGAGAATATGAATCAGATAGTGATCATCCTTTGCATGATCTTAGTGGTAAAAACAACAGTGAATAATATGCTATCGACCTAGAAGAAGCCGAAGAAGATTCTGACCAAGCTCTACAAGTACTCATGGCAAAGAAGCAAAATACTCAAAGTAAGGAGATGTCTCAGAAAACCGGTACAGCAGAAGTTGACAAAGATGAATCTGATAGTGATCCTTGTAATCTTATCTGTGCAAGCAATGATGTAGATAGTGAAAGTAATGTTGTGGACTTAAAGAAGGTTATCAAAGATCAACAAAGAATATTTAATGAGAAGGACGCTGCCTCCAAAGATTTGTGTTTTAGACTGAAAAGGATGTTCGATGATGTATACAATCGAAGTAAAGGATATCAGGCTGGAATCATCTCTCTGCAAGCAGAACTTGAAGAATCAAATGAGAAGAATGAAGGACTTGAAGCAGAAAACGTTTCTCTAAAAACAAATTTGGAAAAATAAAAAAGGAAGAATGAAAGTCTTGAAGCTGAAATCATCTCTCTACAAGCAAAACTTGAAGCATCAAGTAAGAAGAATGAGGAACATCTACAATCATTTGATAAGGAAGGACTTGAAGCAGAAATCATATCTCTCAAAGAAGATCTAGAAGAATCAAGCAAGAAGAATACAAGACTTGAAGCAGAAATCGTCTCCCTCGAAGAAGATCTCGAAGCATCAAGCAAGAAGAATGAAGAGTTGCAACAAACATGTGAAGACAACGAAAATTGGTTGAAAGAAGAAATCCTAAATCTGAAGGATCAAGTAGAAGATGGAAGAAGGAAAGAGGAAAGCATGACAAAGCAATGTCAAGACTTGGAGGTTGAGGTAAATATTCTCAAAGGAAAACTAGAACAAAAAGATAAATTGTTGAGATTCCAAGATAGTTCAAAAATTTTAGACAACATTCTTAGTAATCAAAGGTCTCCTTCTATTAAACTTGGTCTTGGTTTTCATGAAACGGTCAAAGGAGAATCTAGTTCACAAGGGAATGCTAATGATTCAAAGAAAGGCAATGCAAAATCTGAAGTGTTGAAAGAAACAAAAGGTCAACCAACAGTCATGAATTCTCAAAGGAAATCATTCAATAATGTTGAATGCTTTAGATGTCATAATTTTGGACATGTTGCAGCCAATTGCAAGAGCCGATTGTTTCAGTCACAAACAAGCAGATCCTACATAAAAGGGTACTCTGGTTTCTTCAAGGGATATTGTTTTTCATGCAACAAGTATGGTCACAAAGCTGTTGATTGCAATAGAAGGAAGAATAGAAAAGCTCATTGTGATTATTATACTTATTTCTCTGGCCAGATGAGATGTTATGCTTGTAACAAGTATGGACATGTAGAAAAATAATGCAGGTTGAACAGATCTGAGAAAGTGGAAAACTTCCAGCACACAATGAGCAAGTTCAAGAAAATTTGGAAAAGGAAGGAGGACCGATCAGAAATGTAGGGAATTCTGACCCTACTGCAGTCATCCGCTTCTGAAGCTGACTTTTCTTATTGACTGTAGGAATGATGTGAGATACACTATGAGATTTAGTAATGTATCGTCACAGGGGGAGCAATGCATGATGACTCTCATGGTTGATTTGATTATTCTGATTATATGTATTTCTAACAGTGCAACTGGTGTGAAGAAAAGACAGGAACAGAAGGTAAATTTGCAGGAGGAGATGAAGGTGTGAAATTTTCTATATTTCACTATCCATATGCAGGTTCTATAAAACAAAGTCGCGTATACACGCGAGTTCCAGCTAACACAGCCACGTATGCATTGATTTATCTGATAGTTGAAGATCTAGAGCAGAGGTCTAGGGGGAGCATCAGTCTGACTACTGATGATTGAACTGTTAGCATTGTTCTGTTTATACTCATGATTATGATGATATGATACTTGGTTTCTTGTGTTGAAGATTGTGAATGAGTTCTGTGTGCTTGTTGATGAAGAGTATTCATTGTTCAGATGAAAGTCTTATAATTCAGAGAGAAGGACAGATCATGCAGAGATTGTTGCTGATGACTTGCTGTTGAAGGTGTTTCAGATTGCACAAGTTAAGAAGGAGCACTGGTCCAGGGGGAGTAGCAGGTTGAATTCTAATGATTGCATTGTTGGCAATATGATTGCTTATTCGTTGGTTTTTGTGATACTCATGCTCAAATGATGATGACTTGGTACATGATTTATTATGATGAGATTTTGAGCCCTGGTTGCTGATAAGTATGTTTTGTGCTCACACATGGATGAGTTGGATGTCGGTTGATTCAGAAATAAGAAGAGATCATGTAGAGTTTGTTACTATGATTGAGATCTTTTGTCTACATCTATTACTTCATGATTAAATCTTGAAGAACATGATGATATTGGACGACATGGATGATTGCTTGACACTTATTTGAAGATGTTGTTATGGTATGATAATCTCTCTTGGAAAGATTGTGTTGATGCTGCAAAAAGTTTTGAAGACTTGGTCACGCTTATGCTACAACCATTGGATGACTCTTGAAGACACAACTACATTGTCCTATCTGTCTGCCCTCACATGTTCCAGGGAAGCATTCAAATATCTCAGAAAGAAGCTGAACACTGTATTTGCCTCACAGAGAATCAGATCTGGTTGAAATTTAGAAGATGGCTTGGGATACGCGGGTTTCCTGAAACACAGTCGCGTATATACGCTAGTTCCTGCACAGAAAACCGCGTATGTCTGATTGATGACATTTTTTTTTGGAGTCAGCTCTCTTCAGCACAGCTGCAGTGTTGTTTGGTATATCTGATACTGTTTGGTATCTCTGGTGGTGTTTCAGATCTCATAACTTTTTTTCTAATGTTTTGATAAAGATGCCTTGATGATTTGTTGGTGAAAGTGTTCAGGATGCACAAACTAAGGGGGAGCCTTAGTCATATGAAAAGGATGCTTGGATGCACAGATTCAGGGGGAGCATTAGCGTTGCTGATTATAATGCATTGTTGGCATTATGATGGTTTTGAAATATGTTCTCATTCTTGAGGACTTTCTGGTGTTGGTCTTAATGTCATATATGTAATTTGATGAAAAGGTCATGTTGAGACCCATGATGTAAATCTTGTAATATTCAGTCATGTAAGGACTTGTCAAATGTTGTAAACCCACTTGGTTGGGTAGCTGAGTCAAATGTTGTAAACTCACTTGGTTGAGTAGCTGAGTCAAATTTGGTAAACCCACTTGGTTGGGTAGATGAGTTGAAATGTGTAAACCCACTTGGTTGGGTACTTGAGTCTCATATGTAAATCCACTTGGATGGATCTTTGATGTAAGTATGAGTCATTGGTGATAGGAAAGTCATAGAGTCATGTACTTCATTGAAAATATGTTTGAAGATTCATCATGAACTCAGAGGGAGCCTGGTCACTTCAGTATACATCAGATATGCGGAACGCTTCTTCTACATGAGGAGAAAAAGGGGGGTGAGTGTGTTGCTTTTGATCCGCCCGTTGCCCTTGATGTCAAAGGGGGAGAGTGTGTTGGTTTTGATCCGCCCTTTGCCCTTGATGTCAAAGGGGGAGAATGACATGGTGTTTGAATGCAGATAATGGTGTCAAATAATTGGGAAAGTGACATGGTGTGAATGTACTTATCTGTTGTGGTAACCAAACACCATCGTGGTTTCCATCAAGTCCAAAGGGGGAGATTGTTGGAAATATGATGCAGAGTGTTGTCCTTGATGGCAACCCACTGAATGAAGATGAAGACATGCGACTGTTGACATGTGTTGTCCTTGATGGCAATCCACCTGATGAATTTCTACTTGACTTGATGGACTTAGTAAATGATGTAAATCTGGTGTGATATAATGTTTGTTGACAATATGATGCTGAGTGTTGTCCTTGAAAGGCAACCCATCTGATAAAGATGATGACAACTTACTTGATGAAGTTGTGCTTGATAGAATATGTTCTTGATGAAGGAAATCTGATGTATCTACAGTGAGTACATAAGGCAATGAAGAAAGGATTTCAGCATGTGCTAGATTCTATGATGAAAAAGAGTATGTCTCTAGGTATACGCGGATTGGCCTAGGGGAAGTCGCGTATGCACGCGGAAAAGAACGTGCCAAGTCGCGTATGGGCTAAAGCGCTCAAAAAGTGCAAAACCAAGGCTAACCACCATGGTATTGACCCATTGTATTGGGTAATGATCCGCCTAATTGACCCCGTCCAGGTAGTTTTGGGCTTATGGTATTGGTTTGGCTCATGGTATTGAAAAGAGGGGCCCATGGTATTGAAAAAGATAAACCTATATAAGGAGAAGAAATTCATTGTGCAAATCATGAGTGTAGAGTGCAAGATGTCTGAGCTTGAATGAATACTTCTCTGTGAAGTATATCTGTATGGAAAGGGTAAAGGTTTGATGACAGATCTGAATCTATGATGCACTTATGAAGAAATGATGAAGCGGGATCTCTAGATCTGAAATGTACTTGTATTTGCTAGATCTGTTTATGGAGTGATTAGATCTGTGATGAGGCGAACATCTGTCTGATGTAAAGGGTTGAATCTGAACTAAATATCTAATCTGAAGAAGTATGCTGCTCCATAATGATTGGAGATCTATACGCTACTTCGCCGCGGAGGAAGCGCGTATATACGCAGCTTCGATGAAGTAAAAGCGCGTATGCGCAATGAAATATGTACTGAGGTATACGCTCGGTTTGTGTGACGGAAGATGCCGTACATACGCGACACGTTAGAAGGGAAAGCGCGCATGCAAACTAGGTTTTCCAAGCAAAGGTATGAAACATCTCGATCTGTTCTCGCCGTGTTTCTGCCATCCGATCCGTGTTGTTACATCGTTGGTGATGTATGTTTGTGCTATGCTTGGAAAGGGTCCAAATTGGAACAGATGAAATGTGGCCTGAAATAGTGTTCTATTGAAGTTGTTGATCCAAAGGTGAAAATTGGATGTGAACGGGTCCAAGGTGGTGTCGAAGGTTGTGCTCAAATGGGGGGTTGTAGCCCTTCTGTGAGGTCAAACGAGACCTGGGTCGTAGCCTCCTTTCCAGAGAGGTCGGTAAACGAGCCGTGCTGGAGTTCCCTCTCAGGAGAGGTCGAAACGAGCGTTAGTGGTGCCTCGCGGCTGGTCAAGTCTGCACCAGCACATATGTTGTAACATGTTTTCTCTATAATAAAAATATTGAAGGCTGAGCAACTGCAGCGGTGGTTTTCTCCTGATTTGGGTTTCCACCTAAAAATTCTGGTGTTCATGTGTGATGCTTTGTGTGATGGTTTATTCTGTTCTTACTGCACATGTTTACTGTTTATTGAACATATGATGAATGAATAATGGAATAATATAAGTGTATATTTAATGACAGATCTAGATCTCTGTGTATACGCTAGTTTCATAAAAGGGATCCGCGTATATACGCTAGTTTATTGAAGGAAAGTAGCGTATGGGTTTTAAGGAATGAAAAAGTAAAAATATTTGACTATGCAGTAAATGCTGATTCACCCCCCCCTCTCAGTATTTTTCCCAACAGGAATCCCAAAAATAATTATCTCGAATAGCGACTTGAAGTTCACTTCAGCCTTTTGGAAGACGTTATTTACTAGAATGGGAACATAAGTTAATTGCAACACTTCTTATCATCCATAGATGGATGGATAGACTGAGAAAGTAATACAAATCCTAGAAGACATGCTACGCATGTATGTAATGCAACAACCAAAAAAATTGGAAAACTATCTACATCTGGTGTAACTCACTTACAATAATGGTTACCTAGAGTCTCCTAAAATGATTCCATTCGAAAACTTATATGGGAGAAAATGTCACACTCCCATTAACTGGAGTAGTCCCAAAACCAAATTAGTGCTTGGTGCAGAGATGTTGGCTGAAATGGAATTGGAAGTGAGAAAAATTAGACAGAACTTGAAACCTGCTAAAGATTGACAAAAGGTATACGCAGTTAAAAATAAAACCTAGTAGTAGTTTGAAGTGGGTGATCATGTCTATGTGAGAATAAAACCTAATAAAATTAATCTAAGTTAGACATCTTGTGCCAAATTGGCTCCGAGGTTCTGTGGACCATTCTAAATTTTGGAAAGAGTGGGACTTGTGGCCTATCAAATGGCATTACCGAGTCATATTCAGGTGCAAAATGTGTTTCATGTATTAATAGTGAAATGACATGTGCATGATCCTAGGCATTTAATACACTGAAAAATTTTTAGGTAGGATAAGATTGAACACCAAATCTAGAAAAGGAAACTTTTTTATGTTTATTAACTTTAGTCCTTGCTAAATTTAGGTCGAACCAAATGACGAATTTCTAGTAGGGCCTCAACGTACTCTTTATTAGAGAGAAATCATGCTCCAGAGGTGAGCCATCACCCAAGTTAATGTGCAATGGAAACACTTTGGCCTAGATGAGGCTACCTGGGAAGATAAAGGATTTGTGCGTAAGGCATACCCAGAGCTATTTTCTAATTTTGAAAAGAACACCGAGAATGATATTTACTTCCAGAGGGGGAAGATGTGACAACTGGATTAATTCCAAACTATTTTGTTAATTTGGTTTTAAAAGGAGACTATACATCTATTTATTTTTTAGATGAGATTAAATGAATGAACATGGTTATTATGTTTTGAATAAAAAAATAGTTATGGATTTTTTCCCATAAAAGAATGATGATAAAGTATTCCAAGTTCTAAGAGTAGTTAAGAAAAAGAAGTTAAAATAGTTACCTTTCCTCTGAGAATAAAAGGTACATCAGAGTGAGGAAAAGGGGTTCTGTGACTAAAGGAAAAACACTCAAATAGAAAGAGGGACTGTTAATATCGAGTTGGTGTTGTCCAATGGAAACTCAACATCGCTGAATTCTAGAAAGAAAAGAGTACTGGACTGGAGGTCCTGAGGTCTCATACAGAGTTACTAATAAATAGCCCCACTCAGGTGTGGAGCACGGGGGGAGATGAGGACATAATAGCCTCTCTCATGGTAGGGAGGACATCATCAACAGTTTCCAAAGTGGGATAAGTAAATAGTCTGCTTGAAAAGTAAGAAATAGGAAAAATTCTTACGAAATTTCTGTTTAGACATAGATGATATTATAGATAATGAAAAGGATGTTTAATTTTAGAAGAAGTAAATGCATTAATCATTATTTTATTTGGCTAAGGAATTTGTTATAGTCAAATAGTAGGAAAACTATATCTATTGAATTATATAATTATGTGCATATTTATTGATGGCATGATTAAAAACCTGTTGGTAAAGATTTACATCTATATTTCATAACTAGAGGTAGTGTACTCTCTTTAGTATAAGGGGAGGTAGGTTATAAAATCTAAAAGGAGAAACTATACTAGAGATAAACTATAGAACTTGTTATAAGGTATAAAACTATTAGTTTAGTCCAGGGTAGAAACCCTAGACTAAAAAAGTCATTTTCATTTCACTATTATATGCTATACATGGACAAGTGAGTTACAAAAGTAACTCTAAATTCTTGATGGTCCGGACAACAGTTACATTATTAACTGGAGCATAGAAAATTCACTAACAGAAAACCTAATGAAGTAAAAAATATCAGTTTTCCCATAACATTTATGATACTTCTTTCAGAAGGATACACACACACACACACACACACACACACACACACACACACACACACATTGTAAAACATTGTAAAATACTTATGGTCATGAGTTGAAGCCTCATATTAACTCATAATATAGACAGAATTATCTTATTGAAAATAAGGTAGAAATCATATCATGTCGGAAGAAGAAATTAGAGAAACAAATGTAGATAACCAATAACAAACTAAGACATTATAAATTTACTGAGAAACAGAGTGAAGTATAGATATCCAAATGGAAATGTGATGTTCCAAATACATAACAATATACAACCCAAAAGGAGAAGCTACCTTAAAACTATCAGTGTCTACGCTGAAATGAAGGTAACAGACCAAGACCCATAAAAAAGGACAATGCTTATATATATATATCCTGTCAGGTGAATAAAGAAACCCTTCTCATGTTGGACATGAAGCCTTGGACAAAGTAACAATCTAAAAGGGGTGAAATGATACAAATAATACAACCCTCAACTATGGAGAGGCCATTGTAAATTAACAAAAATAGAGAAACTCAAAAATAGTACTAAATAATACAAATGATAGCGAATGCTACGAGTTCTCAGAAAATATCTAGAGAGCAAAGCAAGAATGGTTTTGCATCTAGGGTCAACCACCAACTGTATTAGGGTTTAATCCTAACAATATTTGAACCAAAATAACCAGAAAATATTTCATTAATACAAGGCTCATAGGTATTACCTCAGCCATGAAGTTTGAGGTGGTTTGATGTCGAAACCCTGCATGGAAAATCACAAAAAAAGTGACACATTAACTTAATAATTGACAGAAAAAGCCCAAACAAGCCTAAAATATATGTTTGACAGATTTTGATTAACTCACTGGGCATTGTTGAAGCCGAAGGGTCGAAGCAAACTTCAACGAATGGAAATCTAGGAACCTCATAAAGGGATTTGCTCTACAGCCAAGCTACAATAGCATAAATATGATAAGTAAACATTGAACCCAACAGATGGAGTAATAACCATTTAACGAAGAGAAAACAAACAAATAAGTGAAGAAATTCCTGAAACATAGAGAAAAACGATGAATAGACAACACAGTCACCTCTTAAAAGACTTAAAAGTGAGAACTGGTGTCATTACCTCGCCATAGGGTGCAAGGAAAGTGAGTTTGATGAGGGCTCGAGAAAGAAACTAGGAATACGTAGCGAAGGAAATGGAGAGGTTACATAGTGGGCACCTTCAACCTTGTGAGATCAGAATGAATAAGACGGTTAGTGTTGGAAGGGTAGTCGATACCCTAAACTAGTAATGAAGAATGTGAATCGTAGATCTCGTACAATGGATCCAATGGGCGAAGGGTCGACATATATCAGAAGACTGTAATGTAAACCACGCGGAGATGATTTTCATATTAAAACTTATCATAACAAATCCAAAATCATTTAACACCTGAGAGGGGTAGATCATAAGCTTTTAATCAAATTCCTCTTGTATGTATTGTTGTGACCATAATATTAACTTAACAAATTAGGGTTGTTAGACCGATAGTTAAATCATTATCATAAATATGAAATGTAAACATAGCTTAGTTTATAAATTTATAATTTCAAGGGAAAGAGATCTCATATGGGAAGTGCCTACTCATAGGGTTAAACAATCATGTATAGGAATTAGATTGTGACCATACAAATTCTATAACTTATGTGTATGGTAATTAGAGTAATAATTACAATATACATGATAATTTTAAACATTTAACCTTTCTTAGATTGAAAGGAATCACGATAATAAGGGTAAAAGTAAATTTTATTTATTTATTTATATATGTTGATGCTACAGATGTCTTTTTAAAATAAAAATAAAATATTCTTTAAATTAAAAATTAAGTAATCAAAATAAAAAATAAATTACATATTTAGTTACTATTACCTAAAAGTATTATAAATTTAGTCCTACTCCAACTTTGTTTTCTTTATTGGTTGTTGATATTACCAGTATAGATGCATCTTAACAACGAATCTAACAAGAGAAGAGAGACATAGAATCTCTTGATATGCAAACCCTTTTTATAGTGTAAAATTTAAAACAATTTCCCCTACAAAGATTGTATCTCTCTAGTTACTTGATAGAAAATTACCTTATTTCATATGGACATGGAAATATATACGCTGTAAAGCATCTCTCTTTGAAAATAACTCCCCTTAACTAGCACTTGTATCATTTTGCACCTTTGATTTTGATGTCAGATGATTGATTTTGATGTTAGACGATTGAAATAATATCTACCTTGGGATTAAATATTGTTACTAATCAGTTATAGAAATAATCATGTAAAGAAAAGAGTGTTAGAAATAATCCAATTATAAAATAGGCTGCAACTTTTTCAAAGTAATGTTATTGTTTGGGTTGTTCAATTTGGTACAACCAACTCACTTCAATCAGGCCAGGAAACATTTTCAAGGTATGAAATCAAAACCCTAGGGAAGAGCAGAGATGCTGAGGCCATAAATCTTATAGAGGATGTGGCTAAACAACTCCAACCAATTATGATGAAGCACAAATTGATTGTGAAGGTCTTATCAAAATTCTGGTATTCCTTTAACACATTTTATCTTCTCATTTTTTTTCTGTTGGGTTGTTGGTTTACCTTCTCCCATGATTTCGATTCATTTTAGTTTGGTTTGTGAAAGTTTTGAATAATAAAACTCTTAAATTTTAGATACACATTCATGTCTAAGAGTTCAGAGCCTAAATTATGGATAGAGATAGACTAAAATTTTGGGATATGTATGTAATTCTTGAAATTTAAAATAGTTTTTATTTATATATTTTTAAATATTGTAAGTTTAATTTTTTTTCGGGTGGGGGGCAATCTTTTTCGTTAAATTTATTTTTAATTTTTGAATATTTGTTGGATTTTAGAAAGATTATGTCATTTCTATTGTGGATCGATTGCATTCTGCGTAATCCATATCTTTTAGGAATAAATGTTGGAGGAGGTGTAGAAGTAAAAATTAGATTGAGGAAGCCTAACCAAGAAATGGAGTTCTATCTGTACGAGTCCTTTCTCGGTACTATGTTGTGTGAACTCACACATAACGAGCATGGTCCACACTATGCCAAGTTTTACAAGCCATTGGATGAGACTACCAATGTATGTTTGAAAAAATTATTGTGGTTTATGGAACTTAGAAGTTTCGATATGAATTTGATTTAATGGAAAACTGTTCTGAAATAGCTTAAATTATGTCAAAATATATCAGTTTTGCTCTCTAAGAGATGCTATCCTTTTCTAAATGGTGTATAAATATATTGTTAGGGGCTTTTGAACTAGTGACCAGTTGAGGTAAACTTATTTGTGCATATTTAAAATAAGCTAGGTCATCGACACATTTAATATTCGAATGTCATTTTATTATTTCTATGAGGTCAAAATATCAGATCTATTTCAAATAAGCACTCGGGATTTGTGTATTCATGCTGAAAATTTAAACTTTAAACTTATTACTAATGGAAGTTCATGACATTGGTGTGATGGTAAATTCGTCGTAATTCATGCTTAAGATCAAAGGGAAAGGCCAGTATTTTATCTATATCTCTGAACAAATGAAATAGTTCTTTTACATCTCCCTATAGTATAGTATATATTAGATGTTTTGAAATGTTTTTCCAAAATATGTTTTTTTTTTTGGGGTTATTTGGTAAAAAGATTGATATGTGAGATAAATTTTGACTATTTTTTAATTTAACATACTAAGTTAAAAAATTTAATTACACTGTGTTCCTCTTTGAAAACAACTCCAACTCCCCCGCAACCACCACTTGTACAAAAAATCCAATTTCTTTATCCAAACGATTCTCTAGATCTATAATTTTTTTAATATAAAATAATTGATATTTATAAGTTAAATATTTAATTAATCACATAACATATCACATATTTTTTCTTCTATATTATTCATTTCCTCTATAATATTTCTTATGCTACATAGTAACTAGGTTATAAAAAAACCAATTTATTTACCTAAACAATTCTCCAAACCTATAATTTTTTTAAATAAAATAATTAATATCTATAAGTTAAATATTAAATTAAATCACACAAAATATCACATAATTTTTCCTCTATTCTACTCCTTCCTATGTTACTACTTTATAGCATTTCATTTGCAACATATGGTGCAATCGCTAGTTTCTTTATAAATAAGAATGAGAGTGAAATATTTACCATATCTCCTTTGTATTTGGTTGTAATATCATCAACAAATAAACCATGCACAATTAGAGTGAGACTACGTTTTATATTAATTTTAAGTAAAACTAACAAAATATGATTATTTTATTTATTTATTTTATTATATATTACATTATTTTAATTCAAAAAATATTTTATTTTTATTTTAAAAGGGACACATTTTTAACTCCATGTTGAGAAGAGAAATAATCACACATCATCCTCACATAGAGGTATAAAATGAGCTTCTCCACTAAATAACTAAGAGAGTGAAATATGTATATTTGTTTTTTGTTTTGATACACGAAGTTTAAGATGAATCTCTCTCTCTCTCTCTCTCTCTCTCTCTCTCTCTCTCTCTCTCTCTCTCTCTCTCTTCACACACACGCAAATATCTAGATATATATATATATATAAATTTTTAAATTTCATTTTTGAATATGTAAATGGATTCAAGCCCTTGAAAATCACTTAAACATCCAATTCCAAAAAATATTTGTTCCATCAAAAAATAACTCTTAATAAAAGGGTTAAAATGTAAAATAATGATTCTTGAAATACTATATTTGTTTTTAAGGTGATGTGAGTCCTAACATGACTGGACAATTAACTAGGCTACAACAACCCTTAACATGGTTGGATTTTTTCGCACTATTTTTTGAACCATTGACCTTCACATCATGAAGTGTGTCTTAATAGTACACACCATCTCTATGTATTCTATGCTTTGTGAGAATTATTTTATTTTTTATTATTTAAAATCATATATAATATAAAAATTGTGGATATTGAAATAATTTAGTTAACATGAACATTGAGATATTTTATTTATGGATTGGAATTTTTGCATTAAAGTTTGTTACTTATTTTATATTAATTAATTTTGTATATTGAAATATTTTAATTATGATGGATATGGAATTTTTATGCCGTAAGGCATCACTATTTGAAACAAATTTCCTGATGTACATCATGTCATAATGTAAAACCCTTATATTATATCTTAAACGATTAAAACATTGTCAACCCTTGATGGAAAAGCTAGTTTACAATGCAATTATGAAAAGGGAAAAGGTGGAAGGTAGGGCATTGGGCGACCCTTCACCTATACATTATCAGATTTCAGAGACGCATAAGTGTTACAATGTATGTGCCTCATTGTTGTTGGAAAATGCAACTGTTACAATCCTTGAGCCTCATTGTTGTTGGAAAGGGTGAAGCATCATTGGTACTAGTTTTTTTTCATATATGTGTAAAGCCTCATTTCTCACATTTACTCTTCAACTAATAATTTTGGTGTTTTCTGTGTTGAGAATAAGGGTTTATTTCTCAGGGTTTTTGTGATGTTTGTGTTGAGAATAGGGGTTTGTTTCTTAGGGTTTGCAGAAATGCATCTGGAATTGACCCTGGCCATGGATGGGCGGGAAGCAAAGGAGATAGTGGTGGATGTGGCAGTAGCAGAGGAAGAGGAGGAGCACTTTGAGCACCTCTTGGACGTGGTGGTGCTATGAATATTGAACAGAGTGGGGGAAATAAAGGCACTGGGGTGATGCTGTGTGGTGTCATGGAGGTTCAATGCTCTGGTGGTGTAGGTGGAAAACGTGGTGGTTAAGGTGGATTGCATCATATCAGGGGAATATGATGGCGGCCTCAATATGAAGAGGAAGGAAATAATCATCCACCTGTTGCGCTTCGTTGTGGGCAGCATCACGAAACCCTTGCAGGAGTTGCATCATCTTCTTGTGAATCCCAAGAAGGCAGAGACAATGGTGGTGGCGACTCTGGATGAGGTTTCTCTTCATTCGCCCAACAAATTTCTAAGGAATTTCAAGGAGATTCAGAAGCTTTGGATCGAGTTGCCTAGGGGCGAGCTCGAAATCGAAGATGGGGTTTTGCTCAAGTGGAAGGCCAAATTAGGGAGCACTTTAGAAAGCTGCATTATTCTCAGCACTTCTACGATTGTAAAAAAAGGAAAGGAAACCTCTGTTAAATGCTCGGGGACCTATTATTCAAGTGAAAAAACCCTTTTCCATGCAAGGGATGAGAGTGGAAGTATTATAGAGTCTTTTTACACCAATGGGGGTTTGAAGCTTAGGGTTGTGTGGATTATCAGTTCCTTGATAGCTTCATCTACCAGGCACTTTCTTTTACAATAGATAATTTCATATCACCCTACCTTGCAGAGCCTCATTCTCATTGATTCTAATGCCCAAGGGGTTCTCTTTATGGGCAAGGATTAGTTACAAGAGCTTCGCGATAAACCTCTTGCAGCTTCGGCTTCTTCAAATTGGACTCTGGTCCCTACCCTCAACATCAAATTGTGGTATGCTGCTTATCTTGATCTTCCCAGTGGCATGGCTTTGAAGGGCGAAACTCTGATTGAAATTCGACCTAGTGACCAGCCGGTGCAAAAAGAAAGCGATGCATTTGTTGCTAGTTCTTTCGATGAGCCTTTCAAGACCACAACTAGCCTTCTTGTCTGAAGACGAACATATCTCCTTGAGATGAATTCCTTCTAGGGCTCCAAGAAAAATATAAGGCTTTTACCTGATATGAATAGGGTCTCTCTGTTAAAGTTAATTATTCTTTACATCCTCATTCAACAAAAATGTCCTTGATGACCTATAATGTATCATCAGAAGGAGATCATGGATTTATGGAACTATATAGATCAGAGATATACTGATTTTACTGATGTCACAAATCAAAACTAAATATAAAGTTAAAAATACATTGTAAGCAGACCCTGATACAATTAACAAGTGTCTTCCTGAGGGAAAGGGTCCATGATGAGCTGGTTCAATTTAAGGATGAACTTCGCAGTTCAGGGGTGTTTTCCAAGTGGAATCAGATACTGCTATAAACCGGGATGCTTGAACAAAGTATTTGGTAGTTGGTGGATTTTGGAAGTCAACATCTCATGTATCACAAATAATTACAAAAATATGATGGTACATTCCATGAAACAAGATTCTATGTTCAACTCGTTTAGAGTTTGCAATGTTAAGCACTATGTATGGACATCCTCTTTAGCATCAGATGGCTCTCTTAATGGTATCTTTTAGAAACTGAGGGCGTGTTGTGATTTGAAACATTGAAAAAAAATTGTGTTGTAATTCCAGTTAAAATTTTGTTTTCTTGTTTGAAAAAATTCACAACAATCCACAGAAAATTTATCAGTATCGCTTTAAGGGTTTTTGGTTTTATAGACTATGGCTGCTACATAGGGAATTGAAATCCAATAATTCAAATCTCAATTCTAGAAAAGGCACACATTTAAAAAAAAAACAAAATCATTCTTTCATATTTTCAATTCCATTAATTTATCGGTAATCACTCTAAGGGTTTCTTTTTTACAGGCCGCCCCTTACTCTGCAACTATTATTTGAAATGATGCCCCCTTCTATTTTCTTTGGTTGGCCCCATGTAAATACTATTTATCAAACCTTTGTTTACTATTTTAGAATCCCTTTTTCTAGGAGTGTATTGAAAATAATTTACTATAGGTCTTAAACGATTATGAAATTCATCATCATTGATGAAAATAAAAATGGAGCCTAAATCTACTATGTAAGTGTACTTATTTGAACCTGGTCATTCATTCTTTAACTTATTTTATTTTCATTTGAAGATAAATCTGTTGAATCTTAATTAAACTGAGAGGGGGGGGGGGGGGGTGAATCAGTTTAATACATACATAAGCCTTTTAAAATTTTCACCAAAATTATTTACAGCTTAATATGTGAACAGTCTTATTTGCAGCCAATATTAATTTATTGTGACACCATACTTATGTTGAAAGAAACAAGCAATTAAGAAGATTGAAATAATCACATCAGCACATAAGAAGCACACATAGAGACAACAGATCTAAGTGGAAACCCATAAAGGGAGAAAACCACATCTTATTATTGTTGTGATGCAAAGCCAAGCTCCAACTCCCTCTCACCACTCTTTTCTGCAGGAACCAACCTACATGAGGCTCAATCCTCAATTCTGCAAACTACAACTTGCAAGGATGCACCAACTCCCTTCAATTTTCTGCGGGCACCAACCTACATGAGGCTCCAACCTCAGTCAGCTACAACTGACAGCTATCAAGCTGCAACTTGATAGGGAAGCTCCAACTTCCTCAATTTATCAAATTGAATGTTTGCTGATTTACCTCAGATATCAGCTCTGTTCCGTAGCTTCTCTTTCTGTTCTTCTTTTCTTAATCTTCTCTGCCTCACACTTCTATATTCTAGCTTCTCTCGATTTACACTCTCTCTCCACTCTTTGCATATCAAGATGATATAATTTATATATTTCCTCACATGACTGTTTGTATTCTACTTGGAATTCAAAATGGACAGTCATGTCTCTTTGCCTTCTACCTTCTCATTCCTTTTGTCTGCTTATTCATAAAATATAACTGTAGGTATCAATTCAACATTACGGTGGGAATTTTTTCTCTCTCGGAGACCTGCCAATGCATCACAAACAATAAAAAAAATTAAAAAATTTACATTCGAATTACAATGTGAATTCCAGCTCACTCATTCACCCTCTGGGCTAGCTACGCATTTGTCTTTTCTTTGACCGTGTTTGTCTTTTCTGTCCTCTATTCTGGTGTAATTGTTGCATATGTGTAACTGAGTCTTTTATCTGACTTTTAAATCAGGGTAGTTCCAATCATTTTCATGCCACGAGTGTATTGTTGATGTGGAACATTCTGCAAGCGGAACAGACATATATCACAGTCGTTGTATATTAAGAATCACTCTCCCGTTAAGCTGAGGCATATATATGTAAAACCCATTTGAGACAACGTTTAAACGCCTTTAATAACAGAAATATGTATATTTCCATACCACAGATCTTTCGAACCGACGTCTCTGATCTATTCATAAATCGCAGTTAGTAAAGCACTTCAACTGTCGATCACTTTCATAGTTCCGTTGTGATGTTTAATACATCCATCACAACTCCAATTACACTCTACTCTCCAAACGTGCACAGTGTAATATCAATCAGTGATTTCAAATCGCTCTGGTTGATGTCACCACTATTGTTCCGATGCGATATCACTCTACTTTCACAACTCTGATGCGATTACAGTCGGCGATAGAGGATCGCTGGTTCAACACCAATCAGCGATCGGAGATCGCTAGGACTGTATGTCACACCCGTCGGCAAACTCCACAAAGTACCAATGTGATATTCCCTGGACCCGATCTCAATTCAAACCAGTTTAATAACCTTTTCGCATCCAATTTTTATCCGATGTGATGCCAATCGATCGTTCACAAATCCGATGAAATAACAATCGGAGGTTGGAAATCACCAAACTGCAATGGTTGAACAAGACCTTTCTGTGGTGTTCCGATATTTCCGGACCCAATATCACATTAAAATAGTTCTTTATTATACTTTGCGTCCGCCAAATGTAATACTTATCGGAAATCTCCAGTCGCAAGGTTTAGATGTCACCTCTCATAAGTTTGAAATATTCACTGGATCCGAACTCAATTCAAACCAGTTTAGTAACCTTTTCGCATCCGGTTATGATCTGATGTGATGTTAATCAGAAATCGCCAATCGGCAATTACAATGTGGCTTTCCCTTTTAGCTCTTCAATGTTCCGATGTGATTGGGGAGGGGTTCCACCATATAAAATTCGTTTTGTGCGCTCCATAATATATATGCCTTGGACCTTTGGTTCTTTTGTTTTCGGGATTAATAATATGAAACTTATAATAAGCGCTCCTTATAACATACATGCTTTGGACCTTTGCAACATATGTAATGCGCGGAATTTATATGTATTGTAATGGATATATATATATATGTATCCTCCATCTGGGTAGGCAATTCCCGAAATTTATGTGCCTTGCCGCTTGGGGTTAAGCGATTCCCAGAATTTATGTGCCTTGTCGCTGAGGGTTAAGCGATTCCTGAAATTTATGTGACTTGCTGCTTGGGTTTAAGCAATTCCAAGAATAGGGGTTATGTATTATATGTAACGCCCATCGGGTAATGATTCTCGGAATTATACATATGAATGTATCTGCCAGCTTGGGTGATTCCCAAAATTTTATAACAGCTCTGCCTCTGCCTCTGCTGCTCCTGTCGCTCTGCCTCTGCTTCTATCACTCTGCCTCTACCTCTACTGTTGTGATAATGACTCTGCCTCTGTTATATTCGCTTCCTCTACCTTCATTTTCTTCTTTGTTGCCTTCATTGTATTTGTTGCTTCCTTTACCTATTTCTGCTTCAGCACTGCCTCCTTTGCCATCAATGACAACATTTCCAATAGTCTCCCCCTTTGGCATTGATGGCAATCCACTTTGTCTGTTTACCTTCTCTTTCTCTGGTTTCTTCCTCTTCCTATTTTCCTGCTCTTCCTCCTGTTGTTTGTTCTTCCTCCCCCTTTGACATCAATGGCAAAGGGTTGCTTTTTGCATTTCCTTTCTCTGAGTTACGTTTAGGCCCTCTTCTGCTGACTTTGTACCATGCTGCTCCAGAGTGATGTTCAAGACTTGTTGAGAGAAAATTTTAAGGATTATTGAACTTGAATATACGTTTTGTCTCTTATAGCTGTGTTTCATTTGTAGTGCCCGTTGTTTGTAATCTGTGCTAGATTGCAGACAAGGATGGTGCACTTAAACGACTGAAAGTTCCTTCTTGTTGTTGTAAACAATGAATCAAACCAAAGCTTACAGCTCATTATAAGAATGGGAAATATATTTCAATATTAGAAGCCAACTGACTTTTCTTTTTATATAATGTGTTTTCAAAACAAATCTTTCAATGTTTTGGTCAGTTTTACTTGTCAACCGTGCAGTTTTGTATAGATGGTAAACACAGTTATTCCTTTATTCTTCAGATATTTTGACTGTTCTATCAGAGTGAATTTCCGCAAAAGCATATTCATTATGTTTGATTGAAAACTCAGCAAGCAGCCTTCGCACAGTTTTGTAACTGATATTAAGAAAAATAGCTTTTTTCATGGTGAATGTTGATAATACTGAGATTATGCTGATCCTGTGGACTGGTTTTATGCTTCCCTTTCTTGCTGATTTCCTTTAGGAATGATATGTTCATTTCTGTTCTCCCCCTGAGGCTATGCTTTCTCTTCATATTAGAGAGTAGTATCTATAGATACTACCCCTAGTCTATCTCTCAAGTATTCGAATGGTTCTCTGGAAAGTGGTTTAGTAAATATATTTGATATATGTTCTTTTGTTGGTACATAGTCCAGTTTAACTATCTTCTCAGTCACTTGTTCTCGGAGAAAATGATACTTGATTGGCATATGTTTAGTTTTTGAATGAAGCACAGGATTTTTAGATATACTTATAGCACTTGTATTATCACATTTTATTGAGATAGGTTCATTAATGCTTACCTTCATGTCTTGAAGAGTCTGCTTCATCCACATGACTTGTGTACAACATGTTGCTGCTGCTATATATTATGCTTCAGCTGTAGACAGAGAGATGGATGTTTGTTTCTTGCTTAACCATGCTACCAATATTTCTCCTAGATAGAAAGCACCTCCACTTGTGCTTTTCCTGTCATCTACACAGCTGGCCCAATCTGCATCTGTGTATGCTATTAAAGTGAAGCTTTTTCCTTTAGGATACCAAAGCCCATACTATGTTGTTCCTTGTAGATATCGGAATATTCTTTTTACTTCCAAAAGATGGTTTTTTTTAGGCGTTGCTTGATATCTAGCCACTAGTCCTACTGCTAGCATGATGTCTGGTCTTGATGCTGTCAAATACAACAGACTTCCTATCATGGATCTGTAGAGTTTTTGATCTACATCTGTAGACCTATCATTAGCACACAGCTTGCATCTTCTGATCATGGGGGTTGTCATAGGTTTGTAGTCCTCCATTTTGAATTTTTTCAGCATTTCTTTTAAGTATTTTTCTTGAGAGATGAATGTGCCTGTGTTCTTTTGCTGAATTTGCAGTCCCAAGTAGAAACTGAGCTCTCCAATCATAGACATTTCAAACTCTGTTTTCATCTTGTTAGCAAACCCTTTCGCTAGTTCATCTCTGTTGCTTCCAAACATAATGTCATCAACATATACTACAACAATCAGGAGTTCATCTTCATGGGCTTTTATGTATAGATTGCTATCTACTCCACCTCTCTTAAAACCTTGTTTTTGCAAATATTTATCCAGCCTTGAGTACCAAGCACGAGGAGCCTGTTTTAGTCCATATAGGGCCTTCTTTAGTCTGCACACATAGTCTTCTTTGTCTGTCAATGAGAAGCCTTCTGGTTGTTCCATGTAGACTTCTTCTACTAAGTCTCCATTCAAAAATGAAGATTTTACATCCATTTGATATACTTTGAAGTTTTGGTAGCATGCAAATGCTAGAAACATTTTGATAGCTCCCATTCTGGCTACAGGGGAAAATGTTTCATCGTAGTCAAGTCCTTCAATTTGTGAGTATCCTTTGTAGACAAGTCTGGCTTTATTCCTGATTACCTGTCCTTCTTCATTCATTTTATTTTTGAATACCCATTTTGAGCCTATGACATTTTTCTCAGTGGGTCTAGGCACTAATTCCCAGGTATTATTTTTCTCAATTTGGTCCAATTCTTCATTCATAGCATTCACCCAAGACTTGTCCTTGCTGGCTTCTTCAAATTTCTTTGGCTCTATTTGTGACAACATGGCTATGTATACCTCTTCTGTTTTTTCTGTTAGCTTCCTTCTTGTTTGGAACCCTACTTTCTTGTCTCCTATGATCTGACCTTCAGGATGATTCTTCTGAGTGTATCTTGAGGGGGCTTTCCAGCTCAGTTCTACATCTTCTGTTGTCTTGCTTGTTTCATCATCATTCTGGTCTTCTTCTTCATGGTTTTATGATGGACTGCTGCAGTCTGTATTTCTTGTATTGTTTGGAAGTTCTTCATCAAATCTCACATCAATACATTCAACTATTTTCTGAAGAGTCTTGTTGTAGCACCTGTACCCTTTACTTTTGGATGCATATCCTAGAAATATCCCTTCATCAGCTCTTGCATCAAAATTTCCAATATTTTCATCATTATTCTTTATGTAACACTTACTACCAAAGATCCTGAAATGTTTCATTGAAGCTGGCTTTCCATGCCACAGTTCATAGGGTGTCTTGTCACTGCTTGGCCTTAAGTGAGCTTTGTTAAGGATATGTACTGCTGTGTGCACTGCTTCTGCCCAGAAGGTTTGAGGAATATTATTCTCTTACATCATGGCTCTAGCAATTTGTTGAACAAATCTATTTTGTATTTCTACAACTCCATTCTTGTGAGGTGTTCCTACAATAGTAAACTATTGTTCTATTCCATATTCATTATATAGATCTTCAAATTCATAATCTGTGGATTCACCTCCTCTGTCCGATCTGATGCATTTTAGCTTGCATCTTGTCTGATTTTCTGCTAATGCTTTAAATATTTTGAATTTTTCCAGAGCTTCTGATTTATTCTTGAGAAAAGCAACCCATGTCATTCTAGAGAAATCATCTATTATCAGCATGAAGTAGGATTATCCACTTGGTGTCTTAGTTCTAGCAGGTCCACTGAGATCCATGTGCACAAGCTGGAGAGGTCTTCCTGTTGATAGCTCATCTTTGACCTTAAATGATGTATGGGTCTGTTTACCCAATTGACAAGATTTGCATATGATATTAGAACGCCTTTTTATTTCTGGCATGTCTCTGACTACTTTCTTTTTGCTCAGTCTGATTATATGTTCAAAGCTGAGATGTCCCAATCTCCTATGCCATAACCATGACTCCTCAAGTTTTCTAAGATGGCATGCTTCATCTTCCTCTTTCACAATGTAGACATTGCTCTCTACTCGAACACCTTTGAGCAGAGTCTTACCTGTCGTGCTTGATCTGACTTCACAATCTTGTGCTCTAAAAATAACTTCACACCTTTTGTCACACATCTGACTAACACTTAGTAAATTTTCTTTCAACCCATCTAAAAATAGTACATCTTGTGCCTTTCCTCTACCATTTTCTATGCTGACTAAGCCTTTTCCTTTTATTTTTTCTGATTTATCATTGCCAAAGGTAACATTTCCAGATTTCTTTTCATCAAGAGTTATAAACTTGCTTTTGTCTCCACTAATGTGTTTTGAGCAGCCACTGTCCAGGTACCACTGACTTTTCAGGTCTTGAGCAGTTGGAGCTAAATCACACTTATTCTCCTTCTTTATCCATTGGAGGCATCCTTTTGTTTGGTATCTTTTGTGAGTTGATGAATCACATCCCTTCAAAGGACATTTGGAAGGTATATGTCCAACTTGATTGCATATACAACATTTGATCATGGCTTTTGCAGAATTATGAGTATGAACAAAATTTCTTTGATTCATAAACCTCCTAGAGGTGTTGAACATCAATCTTTGTCCATACTTTCTACATTGAATAATTTTGTGGCCAAATTCCTTACAATAAAAACAATAACCATAGAAATTATTTGCATACCTGATGTAAGGTTGTTTTCTCCATTTATTTGTTTGAGACGGTCTCTTCACTGTTTGGATCTTTTGCAAGTTTGAATTTCTCCTCCTTGCATGACAATATGTAGAAATGTGTCCCAGCTTATGGCAGACATAACAGGTGGCATTCTTCATAGGAGGGAAGAATATCCTTTGATGGCTTCCAAATTTGACATACTGAGGGGCATATGCTTCTTTTTCTGTCATTTTAGTATTTGTTGCATTCTTTGTTACTAGAGATTTCTTCTGATATCTGTCATCCTTATTACATGTTTCTTATTTTTTAGGAATTGGCTGGGCTACTTCATCAGTCTTCTTTTCTTTCACAAAAATTATATTTTTGTTTTCCTTTTCTTTGCCTTTACTTAATTCTACTTCATAGCCTATACCTATTTTTATCATTGGGGATCTTTGAGCAACCAGAATTTCATTCAACTTACTAGAGTTTTTTGTTTAAGAAGAGTTTATACCCACTGTCCTTTGAACATTTTCTAGTTTCTTCCTGAGACATACTACTTCTTCTTCCAGTTTCTCTTGTTCTCGGTGTTTATCCTTGATTTGTTGAAGCAACATGTCTTCTATCTTCTTGGCTTCTTCAAGCTCTACCTTTAGCTGCATGAGGACTTCTGCGTTTTTTTCTTCTCTTACATACTTGAGAAGTATGTCCTTTTGTTTTTTGCACTTGAGTTTGAGTCTGTCAATTTCCTCCAGAGCACTTCTTAGCTCCCCCTCAAAATCGACTTCCCCTTCTTCTTCTTCATCTTCTAGTAGGAGTCCCTCAAGATCTTCTATGGCCATCAATAAAAATTCTGAGGTTCCTTCTTCACTTGAGGGTTCATCTGAATCTTCAGATGTACTGCTATCTTGTTGAGCATAGAAGGATTTTCTGCTGAACTTCTTTCCTTCCTGCCAGTTCTTTGATTTATTTCTCTCTGGCTCTTCAGGCTGATTGCTTACTTTCTTGTGAGGACACTTAGTAGCATAGTTTCCAACTCTTCCACAATTAAATCATTTGAAAGGAATTTTACCTTTGTATTTACCTGAGCCTCTATCCAGTTTCTTGACAAATTTTTCTTCTTCTTCATCTGAGCAAGAGCATATTTCTTCCTCTTCTTATTTCTTCTTTTCTGTTTTAAAGACTGCTTCCCTCGTACTTGGCTTCTTCTGTGGGAGCGTCATTTCATATGTTGTTAGATTTCCAAGTAGCTGGTTCATGGTCAAGGTCTCCCAATTAGCTATTTCTTCTATTGCAGACACCTTGGAGTTAAACCTGGGTGGTAAAGATCTTAGAATCTTTTGCACAATTACAAATTCTTTTATGTTTTCACCTAGAGCCTTCATGTTATTTACTATTTCTGCAACCATTAGAAAGAAGCTAGCTATGTATTCATCATCTTCCATTTTTAAGTTCTCAAACTGGGCTCTATAGACTTGAATTTTGGCAGTCTTTACCTTCTTGTCTCCCTCATGGATATTCTCCAGAGTATCCCACATTTCTTTGGCAGTGTCTTTGTGCATTGCCTTGATAAACTCTGCTTCCCACAATCCATTTAATATGGCATTCATGGCCTTTGCATTTGCTACAAAATCTTGTTTGGTTTCTTTCTCTGTGTTAGTATCCTTTGGGGCATATCCTAATTCCACAGTACCCCAGACTTCTATTCCTAGAGACATTATGTATGCTCTCATTCTGATTTTCCAAAAAGCATAATTTTCACCTGTAAAGAAAGGGGATTTATTGGTAGAACATCCTTCTTTACTAGCCATCCTTAGAACCTAGGATCTCCTTTCAGCTATTAGACTGGTACAAAGGAAGCTGCTCTGATAGCAATTGTTGAATCTTAATTAAACTGAGAGGGGGGGCGGGGTGAATCAATTTAATACATACATAAGCCTTTTAAAATTTTCACCAAAATTATTTACAGCTTAATATGTGAACAGTCTTATTTGCAACCAATATTAATTTATTGTGACACCATACTTATGTTGAAAGCAGCAAGGAATTAAGCATATTGAAATAATCACATCAACACATAAGAAGCACACATAGAGACAATATATGTAAGTGGAAACCCATAAAGGGAGAAAACCACATCTTATTATTGTTGTGATGCAAAGCCAAGCTCCAACTCCCTCTCACCACTCTTTTTTGCAGGCACCAACCTACAGGAGGCTCTATCCTAAATTATGCAAGCTACAACTTGCAAGGAAGCACCAAATCCCTTCAATTTTCTGTAGGCACCAACCTACAGGAGGCTCCAACCTTAGTCAGCTACAACTGACAGCTATCAAGCTACAACTTGATAGGGAAGCTCCAACTTCCTCAATTTATCAAATTGAATGTTTGTTGATTTACCTTAGATATCAGCTCTTTTCTGTAGCTTCTCCTTCTATTCTTCTTTTCTTAATCTTCTCTGCCTCACACTTCTATAATCTGCCTTCTCTCGATTTACTCTCTCTCTCCACTCTTTGCATATCAAGATGATATAATTTATAGATTTCCTCACATGACTATTTGTATTCTACTTGGAATTTGAAATGGACAATCATGTCTCTTTGCCTTCTGCCTTCTCATTCCTTTTATCTGCTTATTCAGAAAATATAACTGTAGGTATCAATTCAACATTACAGTGGGAATTTGTTCTCTCTCGGAGACTTGCCAATGCATCACAAACAATAAAAACAATTAAAACATTTACATTCGAATTACAATGTGAATTCTAGCTCACTCATTCACCCTCTTGGATAGCTGTGCATTTGTCTTTTCTTTGACTGTGTTTGTATTTTCTGTCCTCTGTTGTGGTGTAATTGTTGTATATGTGTAACTGAGTCTTTTAAATAAATATAATGTAATTTCTGACTTTTAAATTAGGGTAATTCCAATCTTTTTCATGCCACGAGTGTCTTGTTGATGTGGAACATTTCGTAAGTGGAACAGACTTACATCACAGTCGTTGTATATTAAGAATCACCCTCCCATTAAGCAGAGCCATATATATGTAAAACCCATTTGGGACAGCATTTAAATGTCTTTAATAACAAAAATATGTATATTTCCATACCACAGATCTTTCGAACCGACGTCTTTGATCTATTCATAAATCGCAGTTAGTAAAGCACTTCAACTGTCGATCGCTTTCATCGTTCCGTTGTGATGTTTAATACATCCATCACAACTCCAATTATGCTCTACTCTCCAAACGTGCACATTGTAATAATAATCTGTGATTTCAAATTGCTCTGGTTGATGTCACCACTACTGTTCCGATGCGATATCACTCTACTTTCACAGCTCTGATGCGATTACAATCGGTGATCGGAGATCGCCGGTTCAACACCAATCGGTGATTGGAGATCGTTAGGACTGTATGTCACACCCGTCCGCAAACTCCACAGAGTGCCGATGCGATATTCTCCAGACCCAATCTCAATTCAAACTAGTTTAATAACCTTTTCGTATCCAATTTTTATCTGATGCGATGCCAATCGATCGTTCACAACTCCGATGCAATAACAATCGAAGGTCGGAAGTCGCGAAACTGTAATGGTTGAACAAGACCTTTCTGTGGTGTTCTGATATTTCCGAACCCGATATCACATTAAAATAGTTCTTTATTATACTTCGCGTCCGCCAAATGCAATACTTATCGAAAATCACCAGTCGCAAGGTTTAGATGTCACCTCTCATAAGTTTGCAATACTCACTGGATCCAAACTCAATTCAAACCAGTTTAGTAACCTTTTCGCATCCGGTTATGATCCGATGCGATGTTAATCGGAAATCGCCAATTGGCCATTACAATGTGGCTTTCCCTTTTAGCTCTTCAATGTTCCAATGCGATTGGGGAGGGGTCCCACCATATAAACTTCGTTTTTTGCGCTCCATAATATATATGCCTTGGACTTTTGGTTCTTTTGTTTTCAGGATTAATAATATGAAACTTATAATAAGTGCTCCTTATAACGTACATGCTTTAGACCTTTGCAACATATGTAATGCACGGAATTTATATGTATTGTAATGGATATATATATGTATCCTCCATCTGGGTAGGCGATTCCCGGAATTTATGTGCCTTGCCGCTTGGGGTTAAGCGATTCCTGGAATTTATGTGCCTTGCCGCTTGGGGTTAAGTGATTCCCGAAATTTATGTGCCTTTCCGCTTGGGTTTAAGTGATTCTCGGAATAGGGTTTATGTATTCTATGTAATGCCCATCGGGTAATGATTCTTGGAATTATACATATGAATGTATCTGCTGGCTTGGGCGATTCTCAGAATTTCATACCGGCTCTGCCTCTGCCTCTGCTGCTGTTGTTGCTCTGCCTCTGCCTCTGTCGCTATGCCTCTGCCTTTACTGTTGTGATAACGACTCTGCCTCTGTTATATTCCCTTCCTCTACCTTCATTTGCTTCTTTGCTGCCTCCATTGTATTCGCTGCTTCCTTTGCCTGTTTCTACTTCAGCGCTGCCTCCTTTGCCATCAATGACAACATTTCCAACAAAATCTTAGATTGTTTGTGATGTATTCTATATTTTAGAAATCCCTTGAGAAATCCCTCGAGGATCTAGAGAATTTAGACTTAGGGAAGCCACGGTTAAATTCATCTTTCAGTGCCAAGGAATGGTGAGCTATGAGAAAGACAGCAAAAGAACGAAAGAAAAAAAAAAGGTGATCTTTGAACGGGTTCACCTTTTCTTGTGTTTTAATGGATTGAGCTTCTTGTGGTAATTTGAAAATAAAAATTCAACCAGGTCTAGAATCACTTATTTGAATTGCAAGCCTAGAGAAAAGGATAATATGTTATGTTTTTTATTTTATTTTTATAAGAATGGACTGCTCCCATTCTCATATTCTTGTATTTCCTTTACTACAATGATGTCCAAGTGCTGGATTTTTTTAATACATGGTATTGATTTAATACTCTTGATCAAATGACCCATTTGATGTCCTAGATTAGTGTTACTATAAAATTATTTCCAGGAAATGCTGCATATTTCATTTTATGTCTTGAAATTTCCTGATCATTGGCCTTCAATTAGAAGTGTTGGAAGTTCAAATGCTACGCTTATTTTAAATTGTTTTTCCATTTAAAATTTTATGCAGTATTTAAGTTGGGTTTAGGTGACTTATGTTGAAAAAAAAATAACAATGAAAAATTCCTGAGCCTCGATTTAGTTCTCTTGATCAAAAGACCCAGTTGATGTCCTAGATTAGTGTTACTATAAAATTCCTTCCAGGAAATGCTGGATATTTCAGTTTCTTTCTTGAAATTTTCTGATCATTGGCCTTTAATTGGAAGTGTTGAAAGTTCAAATGCTATGCTTCTTTTAATTTTTTTTTCCATTTAATATTTTATGTGGTATTTAAGTTGGGTTTAGGTGATTTGAAGTGACAACTGATTTGAGTTGAGGTGATGTACATAACTTGAGATGGATATGCACGACTGAACCTACTTACCCTTTTCGATTCTAAATTTGAATATGTGATTACAAGTTTAATTTCAGCCTCTTACCTATTAGATCTACTCAAATTGAATTATTTTTAAATATATAATCATGAATTTCATTCAAACTAAATTGTAATTTTTTTTGGTTAAATACCTAATAGTTCACTCAAACTAAAATGTAATCAGTAAATATAAATGAAGAATGACACAAATATATACTTGCAAATCCTACTGAATCACGGGCTACCACAGCAAGAATATCAGCACATGAGACCACTGCAGGACATGCTACCTCCAACTTTCTTTTGATGTTATCAACTACATCAAAGATTCTTATAGAATTTATGTTAGGATTTGGTATCTTCTCCCCTGTGAAGCTAGGAGTGTCATCAAGCAGAATTGAAGCATCATAGCCCTGTATTGATACATTGCAATATTTTACATCAATCAGTTTATTTTAACTAACCCACATCTCAAATTTCAATAGTCAGTATTACATGGAGATCTGTAACAAAGCTAAATTCACATGTGATAGATACTTGGACATATACAGTTGAATCTAAAATATATCATGCCCAAAAATATATATATATCGCATAATCTGTAATTGTTGGAAACCTTACATCTACTATATATGTCCTAGGTACAGCTAATCAGGTTACTATTATGGAAAGCCATAGCTCTATCGAAAGTTTTTTCGAACATTGATGTAAAGAGATCACTAATGAGGGGAAGTATTAGAATATACTAATAGTAATGAGGCCTTCTATTATTAGAAAATTCTAATATACTAATATAATAGAATGGAGTGATAAATCTGAAGTTAAGAATTTTTCGAACTTTTAAAATAAAATATAATAATACTGTTTGATAAATCTGAAGTTAAGATTTTTAGAACTTTTAAACTAGAATAGAAGTGATTACAAAAAAATCTCAATAGTTAAATTTCTAGATATGTTTACCTAAAAAAAGCAGTCATGATAGCAACTAAGAATATTACAGTGTTTCCTTTGCAACATCTGATAATGGTGCAATTGCTAGTTTAATTATTGTTAATATTTTTTAAATGTCATATAGTAATTTTATATATAGATCTCCTTCTAATGAATAATTTTACTTTCAATTACTTCTTGACATGGATCATAAATCTAATACTAGAATAAATTGATTAACATGGATGTTAAAATGATTCAATTACATAAACAAAATATGAAAATATAAATTATATCAACTTTTTCTATTTCACGCTTATACGAGCTATATTTTGCGATAATGTATTTTGTGATAATGTTATTTTGAGATCAAATTTATTTGTTTTTGTTTTAATCCATTTAAAATATTTTTAAAATTTGATATAAAATTATATCTCCATATGAAATAAAATAATTTTATAGTAACTTTTAAAATTCTTTTAAAGTAATTAAAAGAAAAATGAATAAATTTCATATTTTTTTTACTTTGATATTTCAATTGGATATGTAAACAAATCATTTTAATATCCATGTTAAGTAATTTATTTTGATATAAACATTATAAAAAAATTATTCATATGTATATATGTCAACTGAAATAAAATATTTCAACTTGGAAAGAGAAAATGTAATTGAAAGTTAAAAGATTCATATCTAATTAATATAAAATTAATATGTAATATTTAAATAGTGTTAATAATAATTAAAAAAATCAATATATAAAATTAATTAATGTTGAAAATTACTTAAAAATATATTAATAATAATAGAAATGATTTAATGTCCACAATGTAATCCGTAATATAATATGTCAATGCTCATTTCCAACAAATAGAATATATCAATGTTCATTTCCAACAATTTTCATAATAATAATAATAATAATAATTTCCATAGAACATAGAATAAATGGTGATGATGTATACTCTTAAGGAACTTTGTAACATACCTCATTATACCTCGCGCAAAATACATATGATTATAATTTTTTACGGGTTTTACTAGAATGTAATATTCCCAAATGAATTATATGTATCCTTCTTAACTAATAATCAAACGATATAATCATGATTATTAAGTGAATCAACCTTAGAAAAGGAATAACAAACCTCATAAAGTAATAAATATTAATGAAAACTGCTAACATAATTTTTTTTGCTACAACTTTGCATAGACATTGTTGATTTAATCAAGCTTGTTGATAACACATTGAATGATGTAAGTATCAACGTCCTGTAAGGTAGAAATTTCATCGAGATATAAGAATATGAAAACACATAAAGGGACATGAATATACATTGGAAATCTCAAAGAGAAAAACAAACAAACAATTATTTTATTAAATATTTCATGAGGGAGTTTTCCCCTCACTCAATGTAAACAAGATATTTCATCTCTTATCTATTGTTGAAATTTTTACAAGAAGGAACCATAGTCTTTAGTTCAAGCATAATTAACCAGAGACCATTATAGTAAACATGATGTCACATTTCTTAAACACTTTACCCCACTATTCTTCAAGCATGATGTATTTGTGGGATGGTTGTTTCTTGTAGTAGGTTACCCCTTGTAAATTGCAAGTTTCCCCTTGTACATTGAAGTTGATGATCCTTCACTTTCCATGTAACAATATTTATGTGTAATGACCTCACTTACTTCCACAATATTAGCTAAAATATACCTTTCAATTGTTGAAAGGTAGTATTTTATAAGCTATCGATCCATTATTTATGAATTCCATAATTCTTTCATGCAAACACTATCATTAGAAACTCTATCATCATGATTATTCAAAATATCATTTTTTAAAAATCGTTAGGTTATGACCGTTTTCATCAGATAATGAAAGTGAAAGAATTAAAATATATCTATCTCAAATATTCAGTTTCTACCCATTATCATTTCTGAATCACTAATAATATTCAAAATATTATACCTCTTGGATTGGAAACACTTTCTTACCCATGCATAAAATTGAGTAAAATTCATATCCATATTTAACCTCTTACCCTTTCATGTGTCATCGAATACTTCACAATAACTATATATACGCCTTAACTTTTATCCAAAAAACACACTTTTAATGCATTTAGTCGAAATGCAAAAACATGGAAGTCAATTTGCATAAATATGGTATGGGTAATAATCTACTTATTCCCTTCAATACAAAAACATTGGTAAAAATATATTTATTTTGTTTTTTAAATTCATACAATTATAAAATTATGTTTATTTATCCATAAGTAACATTCATTAAATAAATTCATAAATATCCTAAAAACATTCCCATTCATCCATTTTCATGTGCATTAAAAAAACGAATGAAGATTATAAAATGTAAAAATGATCACAATATCCTTATTGTATTTCTCTAATGCTATGGATTTCCATATGTAACCCTCATTTATATTATCAACTTCCAATGCAAAGTGTGCATTCCATCTAATAATTCTCCATGCCAAGTTTTAAAATAAATGTAACATAAAATTCCAAAAGGCATTAATGCACACCATAAATTTCGAGACTGGCTTTACACCTACCATAATCATCCATTGTCCACAAATCGTTTCAACCTAGTATTCCACTTGATGATATTTTTCGTAATGGACTATCATGGAACTAAATAGTTCTGGTGCTAACGACCCAACTCCTAAACATACACAAGTGTTGGAAATCTATGAACATATATAGAAATGGCCTAGGATCTCCGTTAAGAGGACAACATAGAAAATCGATACTTGTAATATATGGGTAGCCACATTGATTTCCTTCAACGTTATAAATAGACCAAAATAAGTTAGAGACAATTTATATTATTTAGCCATTAATTAATAAATATTTGGGCATGTTTCTTTCTCGTTTAGTCGAAATTATTGGTGTGGAGAATATATACAAAACTAGTTGATGCAACACTATTCTACAATGTTTAAAGAAGTAAAAACCTTATCTCTATGGTTTATGGGAGCTGAAAGCATGTTTTCTATATTTAGTAATTTTATATCATATTAACAATGCTATATATTCATATTCATCGAATAAAAGTACCATAAAGTTCCAAGAGACGTTAATGCATACCTAAAAATATGCTCCAGTAACCTCTTCATAGCCTTTTCCTTGGAAATACATCGTGGTAGGTTGCAGAAGGGATTCCAGTTGAATAATTCTATAATCTTCCCACAATGAAACCCTATCTTACCCTAGAAAAATAATAGGGCATGGTAAAAACCTACCTTGCGTAAAGCCTTTCCTGTGTTAGTAGCATTGTCTTGGATACCCACATAGCACATGCTTGTAAGACAAAACCTCAAGAGTGCTTTTGATTCCTATGAATAGGGTGATCCTCACACTTCTGCTTCAAATTTGACCTTTAATTTTCTTCGATCTTCTCTATATTTCACCTTATTGTAATGAAAAGGCAAGTACATTCCCAAAGTATTTATAATATTGTGCGCAGAGAGAGAAACAAAATGTTGAGAAACACATGGATTAACTATTTTACAAATCCAGGATGTGATTCATATGGACGAAAAGTAGTAGTTGACATATCCTTATGTTGGTTGTTGAATACATTCGAACATAACAATAATATCAGTAGACACTACATATTCTAAAAAACTCTTTGACATGTCGTGAAGGTTCAAAATAATGCAACCACATTTTTTGTCCAACCTAAAATACATAAATATTTTTTGGATCGGTTACTAGCCATTTCCTAACTACTATTTCTTGATGCTTCCAACCATTTTGGATCACACATTAATAAATAATATTTGTTTATATATATTAATAAATCCACAATATCTAGTTCTGGGGATGAGAATATTTCTTCATCTAATTAAAGATAACACTGTCACTAATGTTCATCTTGTCATCATTATATTTTTTTCCAATTTTATCTCCTAGTAGAAATTTGTTTCTTCATTTAGATTGATTTTATTTCCTACAATCCTTTTTTTTTTATATCATCTTTCACTCATGACATTTATCTCTAGTCATGACAGTTTTGTAACCAAATACTAGTACAAAAATAGAGATTAATGATTAAGTGACTAAAACATCTGGTCACCCCAATAATTTCAAGTGATTTACTACTAAGTTTGAGAAATTTAAGTGGTGTAACTAAAAATCACTTGAAAATGTGAAGTTGAGTTATGCTTTTGGCCATTTTTTTAGAAACAAATATCATTTTTAGAGGCTTTTCAAGTTTCAACAAGCCAAAATATTTTTTCTATTTAGAATTTCAATATAATGTAAAAAGAAACTTTGTCAAAAAATTTGTTAACTTTCTATTTATTATTTTTTATATTTGTTTTAATTCAAATTTTATATGTCAACTTAGCAATTGTTTTAATATGTGTTCTCTAAAAATGAAGGGATTCATAAAAAGTCAATTGTTTTGGCACTAGTGTATTCTTTGTTAATTTGGTGTTTTTGAAAACAAATGAGTTCCAACAACCTAGGGAGACTATAGTTTCATATGGATATATTTACAAAACTAACAGATGCACATCAATTACTATAATTTTGTAATTGAACCAATATGAAAAAATTGCATATTTTGAAGATGTTTAACATAGCACCATGTGTTTGAACTTATTAGTTAAAAACTAAAAATATAAAAACTACCCATTAAAGAATATGGACCAACATAATGCACCATAACTTTTTCATATTTTTTCATAGCATATTTTGGAACATACAAAAGTTTGACTTCACTGAACTATAACGAACTTCAAAAAAAATTTGCACACATTTTACTAGAAAATTAGTTAAAATTAGCAAATATCTTTGCAATTCCATAAAATTTATATCTACTAAAAGTAGATTCAATTATGCAAATGCTAGTATTGGCTCCAAAAGAACATTCACCATATTTGATGGATTTTAAGCATTCCAAACTTAGATAAAGGGAAACAGAGTCAAGTTATTGTAAAGTTGTAGGTTTTTGACTGATTTTTTTTTTTCTCAGTCAAAAAAAAAATAACAGTTAGCTGAATTAGATTTTTCCATGAAATAATTTCAAAATAGATTGAAATATTTTTTTTGGTCAAACATTTTTAAAATTTGGGCCAAAAAACTTTTCCACATTTTTTTTTGGCAACGAAATTGTAATGATGTGACCCTTCGATAGGACTGTTTTGGTGGAAATTTATAAATAAAATCAGTCAAAACATCATTTTCACACTCATATTATTCATGTGCAGCTTTTGAATGCAAAAATTCTTTGAATCTAATTTTTGGATAGAATTTTCTTTTGAGTTGGATTTTTAAAGTTATTTTTTTGGGTTGAATTTTGAATGTGAGTTTTTTGGGCTGAATTTTACAAGTAATTTTTTTGCTGGATTTTAAAAATGAGTTTTGTTGGCTGGATTTTGAAAGTGAATATTTTTGGATTGATTTTAAAAATCTACGGAGATTGAATTATCATGGGAAATAAAGGAAATTGCAAGAGAAAATATGATCAAATTAGAGACATTGAGGCTTTTAGAGAATACTCAAGGAACAGTTACAAAAGAAAGAAGGAAGAACACTTAAATATTAAAAGAGAAAATCAATCTCTACAAGAATTTGAACGAGGTATGTAAATTCATATATTATAAATGATATTTAAAATTTAATAGTGTATTGTGGAATTTAATTTTTATTTGATGAACTAGTTTGAAAAATGTTTTGAATGTAAATAGAGAAAGATATTCCTCATAACATTGATGATGGGATTGAAAATGTTGAAAGACAGAGTGAACAAATAAAAATGAAGAAATGATTGATGATGTTGTTGAAGATGTTGAAAGAGATTCAAGTGAATAAGTAAAATCAGCCATAGTTATGCATACATATGTCATGTATTATTGAAATTATACATATTTATTAGTTTCAATTTCATGAAATCTATTTTTTAATTTAATTATTTAATGCATATTTTTACTCATTTACATTAAATTATGATATCTATAGATGAAATCATTATCAATGATCAGATGTTAGAAAATGTCGACATTGGCACATATGGAGATAAAAAATTTGACCATGTTATATGATACCATGTTAAGCTCATTATTGATAAGCTATTCAAAGATGAAAAGGTGATAGTTCAAGTTCAAATTTTGAGAGGTCTTATAACATCAAAGAAATTAAAACAAGCTAAAACACTACTGGGCATTCAAAAATCAATGAAATATAAAAATGTGAAGGAAAATGTGATTCATAATATAAATAGTGCTCTAAAATCAATTGGAAGATCTAAAAATAAAAGTGATCTGCATGAATATAGAGCAATACAAATGGAAGTGGTTTCATCAAGTACTAAATAATTTTTTTTGATAATATCTATGGAAAAAACATTAGGAACCTCACGAAAAGCATTAGACAAGCATAGGAAACTTCGATTGCAAATGGATGCAAATGATTAGCTTTCTTGTTGGAAAATTATTTGTAGGAAACCATACAAAGATAGGCTTCGAGAATATTTTAAAAAAATAATATATGAATATTGGGTGAAAAATTCACGTGTTTCACTAAAAGAAAGGGATGTGATGCAATGAATAATAAAATAAAATCAGTATGAAGAACCAAAAAAAAAAATTGCACGTCACTTGGATAGAGTTGTTAAATAAGTTCATAGAAGATAATCATGAAATTAATGTCTCAATGAGTTCTTTTGTGCAACAAAAGCCATGGTATGTTAAACCTGTCAATGTACGTGACACTTGTTGTGGTCGTTATCATTTGGAATTTAAAATATATTATGACACCTTCCATAATTTAGATTAAAAATTTTGGAAAAATTCACCTCCTCCTTCCACTATCCATGATTTTATATCTAAAATTCTATGTGGAAGAGAAAATCATGAATTGTTTTACCAAAAGAAATGTTTTGTTGGTTAAAAATGTGATCATTGTGGAAATTTGACTTTCTTTCATGAAAAATATCCTTTTGATATGTCTGATCAATCATTTTCCAACATAAAAAGTTAAATGGAAGAGATATGAATATATCCATACACCGATTGGTTCAAGTAGTAGTAAAGGTACTAGAAGAAGAAATTTCAATGATATATTCTTTGAAGAAGTTTCACTAAAAAAATTATAAATAAACCAAGAATTATCATAGAGCTTGATGGAATGAATTGCAATTCAAAAAATACTATAAATTTTTTCCACTAAGAACCATTTTGTCAATAGTTTATTTTGTAGAAAATTACACATTTGTTGCACAAAATTAAATAAAAAGTGAATATTATCATTCTCACCAAGTGTCTATGCTTTTTCATGTTCTATATAGACATGCTAAATAAAATGTTGATCATATAGAAATCACCAATGAGAATCGAAAATTAAAGAATAGCATTTATATATCATCGATACTTGTACACATCATACATATTTTGTACAACATTTCTTTGATAAGATTTATGAATTGATAAAATGTCATGGAATAAAATTCAATGAACATTGGATATGGTTAGATGGATGTGTAGGTTAATTCAAATATTCACGATCATTATTTTGGTCCTGTCTTCTTCATATGCAAACCAATATTAAACATTTTTGTAATTTATTTGAGACCGATAATGGAAAAGGAGAACATGATACTGCAGGGGCATGCATAAAACAAGCACTTCAAAGATATCAGATAGAATGCTTTGCAAACCAAATTGTATTAGCTGAACACATTTTTAATGGTGCATTGCTACACTAAGCTATGAGACTAACCCATCAGTGGAGGTACATAGGTATGCACCTATACATTAACTTGTATATATTTTTAATATATGATAAGTTTTATTAATTTTATAATTTTAAACATGTATAAATTATATAGTATAAATAACTAATTGATGATTATATTTGATATAGAAATTGTATTTTAAATAACATTTAAATTCTTGTTTGAATTTAATATATATATTTTTTTCATATTGGAGTCCAAGATGTAGATATATCTATTAGATATGAAGCTAAAATAGTAAAAGGGACTAAAAAATAGCTTTCAATTAAAACAAAAGAGTAACGAAATCTATCTACATTTGATAAATGGAAAGAATATTGTTTTCTTCTTGCATGCATAGAGGAAAAATAATCTAATGATGTTTGTGGAAACTTGGTGATATACAAAACTTAATACAAAGGAGAAAATGTTGCTTGTAAGCTTCAAAGAGATGGAATCAAAGCAGCCTATAGTTTCATCTGAAGATGATCGAGTTTCTGATATTGTTTGAGAGGGTAACATTTCAATTGCTTTCAAAGGATATGTGTGTGTGTGTGTGTGTGTGTGTGTGTGTGTGTGTGTGTGTGCGTGTCTATTTGAGTGTTTAAATTATTGTGTACGCATATCTAGATAATATTTAAAATATAGATCTAAATAGATAATAAAATGAATTACATCTTGATAACTCATTTCTTATTAATTATGATATGAATTTATATTTTTTTTTAATTGTGCAAGAGATGTTTTTGTTGTAGTTTTGATGCATTAACAACATAGAAAATGTCAATTATTATTTGATGCGGTGCATTGAACAAAAGACGAAGTAATTGGAGGACTTTGATGATAATGATTCTATATATGAAAGAGGGTCTATTATACTGAAAGGATATCTTTTCCAAGAAACTCAGCAAACCAAGAGTCACGTTTACTTTCAAGACTATCAACTTGATGCCATAAGTTGGAAATATATTCACTTGGTTTGTGGAGTGCACATAAAGTTGATAGAAGTTCAATCAAGAAAACAATCGAAAGTTAAAAAATGGAGAATGTCAAAATATGATCATGAATGGATAACTAAGGATGGCATTCGATTAGAATTTTTTTTAATTGAATTTCCCAACAATTTCTTCTCGTTGTATTCATCTTTGAGAAAGGGTTCAATTAGATCGCTAGGCTTTCTTTTTGTGCACTCTTAATGTGTCCATTCTAGCTAGTACTAAGTATTAAAAAATTATTTTCATTAATATGGTGCCTTTTTTTTAAGTTAAAAGAAATTCAAAGATCCCAAATACTACTATAATGTAACGGTGTAGCATATCACAATTTTCTTGTTTGTCGTTGATTATACACCTATTATGTTTGCACTGCATTTTTCTTTTTAAATGTCATCATTTTATAGTTTCAAATATTTTTATTGTTATATTAGTAGCAATATTTACTTTATTAAAATCACATTAGCATAAAAAATACATTATTAAAAAAAATCATTATTAAAAAAATTCATTTCATTTCGTTTGTCCTATAGATGCAATGCATGAAGAACCCATTAAAACTAAAAATGCATTCTCCACACATAGTATTTAATAGTTGAAAATTTCATTTACCATAGTGCAACTTTTGAGGTTCATGCAACTTCAGTTGATTCAACATTGCAATTTTTAATTCTCAATCTATAAGCTTTCTCAAATTTTCATGTTTTATAATGAAATTTTATAGTATGTTTTCATAGAACGACTTTATATTAAAATTGAAGTATCAACCCACATCTATAGTATCTCTTCTATACAAAATGATGATCTATTCATGAATGCAAAATGTGTACATGTACCACATTTTATAATGTGAAATTTTAAGTCATATGATTGGTTTACACATCTACACCATTATAAGATTGATGAATGGAAAATATTCCATGTTTTGGAATTTGCAATTTTACAATTCATTAAAAAACTTGGAAATACAACTTCACAAAGCATAAGAATCAAACCAAATCCTTTTTATCTTCTACTAACATTATCATGAAAAATGTACCAACTAAATGTAAATTTACAAACATTGCTTCATATTCATGAACTTGGATGCAAAACCTTTAAGCATCAAACCATGCATCATGCAAAATGTAACATGTTTTAAATAATTCTTATTCTTCATTAAACTCACAAACTATAAATTGAAACCTACATCAAACAAAGAGTTGGAAGTTAATTAGAAAAACCGAGAAAAGGTTGTTCCATGAAAACTTTGGTGGGTAATAAAGAAATAAAAAATGACATGCATTCTACTTATCATTTAACTTAAAAAATAAATCACTTGAAAATTTGGTATGGGGAAACTGTAACTATTACAAAGGGTATCAAAATTTGGTTTGTAAAACTCTACATATGTGAGTCGTACAAAGTAACAACTAAATGCAATTTTTCTATAGTATGTTTTCTTTGAGAAAAATTATATTAAACATAATGTATCAATAGCCCTTCTATACAAGATGATCATCTACTCATGAATGGAAAATTTATACATGTACTATATGTTTTATAATTCAATTTTAAGTTAGATGATTATTTTAGACATCTACACCATTATAAGATTCTTCAGTGAAAAATGTACCATGTTTTGTAATTTTGCAAATTTACAAACATTGCTCCATATTCATGAACTTAAATGTAAAACCTTTAAGCATAAAACCACACTTCATGCAAAATGTAACATGTTTTAAATAATTTTTATTGTTTACTAAACTCAAAAACTATAACATGAATCCTTACATCAAATAAAAATTTGGAATTTAACTAGAGAAACCAAGAAAATCTTGATCCATGATAAATTTGGTGGGTAATAATGAAATCCAAAATGATGTGCATTCTACTTATCATTTAGTTTAAAAAATACATCACTTGCAAAGATGGTATGGGGAAACTGTAACTATTACAAAGGTTATCAAAATTTGGGTAGAAACTTTATATTAAAAGTTAAGTATCAACCCACGTCCGTAGTATCCATTCTATACAAGATGTTGATATACTCATAAATTCAACATGATCTATAGTTATATGATTGTTTTAGACATCTAAACCATTATAAAATTCATTCAAATGCAAAATGTACCATGTTTTGTAATTTTAAATTTTACTATTCATTAAATAACTTGATAAAACAACTTTGAACAAAAAGTAAGAATCATCTACTAACATTATAAGAATCATCATGCAAAATGTGTCAACTAATTGCAAATTTACTTTCATTGCTTCATTTTCATGAACTTAAATGTAAAAAATTTAAGCATCAAACCATGCATCATGAAAAATGTACCATCTTTTATAATGCAGTTCTATAGTATGTTTGCAAGAACAACTTTATATTAAAAGTTAAGTACCAAGTCACATCCATAGTAGCTCTTCTATACAAGATGATGTTTTATTCATGAATGAAAAATGTATATCATATTTTATAATTCAATCTTAAGTTATGATTGTTTTAGACATCTACATCGTGATAAGATTCATGAATTAAAAATGTACCATGTTTTTTAATTTTCAATTTTACTATTCATTAAATAAACTGACAAAACTCCCGAATGCGGGTGTCAATTAAGGGTGATCATAAGGATGGTTTACGGCTAAGATCAAGGGTTGGCAAGTGGCATGGCCACAGTGCCACCCACAAGCTCACGTGAATTGCAATAAATGGAGCCAACGGTGAATGTTATGGCTTAGTTACTTTGCACTCAAGCCGATGTTATCTCTGTCTCTACAAGATGAGCTCTCAGAGTCGGCCTTCTTCTCTGTCTACTCCACTGCATCGAAATTAATCTTCTCCTGTTGTACCAGGTTGCACTTGCCCCCCTGGTATCTTGGAGCTGAGCTCCCAAACGTATACTGGGAAGTGTTGCAATATTCTATGTTGCATTGAGTTCATACTCGGTTTACATTTCTCACAGAGCTTGCATTTGGCCTCTGCATTTTGGCATCCTAAGTCCTTCAATTCTTCTGCATCTGAGCATCATAGTCCTCATCCCAAAGCTACCATGCCTTTCCTGTGGCATCGAATGCGCTACCGTCATGACAATATCCATGGAAGAGTCGTTCACATGCTCCCTTCATCCCATTCTTATACCTCCTCCTCTTCACTAGAGCATACCCATGGGCGCTACCCTACAACGCGACGGTCTCACCCCCTACCCTCGAACATTGCCTCTTATTTGCAGCCCTATTCTCAAATTCCAAATGTTGCTTCTCTAATGCTGCCCCAAATGGAAACAGCTGCCTCCACTCCACCCTCTCAGTAGGTTGTTCTCAACTAGACCACTTATTCCGCCCAGTTCCATTATTCCTATACTATGGATAAACCTTGTATTATTGCTTTCATCACAGTGTATTTTAGGGAGGAACCTTCTTGTTCTGATGTCCTCTGTGCCACCAAATTGAAGAAAAATTAAGGGGCCATGGTGCTCCCACTGCCATAGAGAAAGGCACTTCTAGTCGTAGAATCAAAGTTAGGAACAACAATAGCGAGGATTGGCCGGGGGCGAACACGACCACAGCAAAATTCGCCTCTCTAAAGCTACCATCAATGATGAGGACACCACCTGTATTGAAGCTGCCACCTATGAAAAAAATGCAGCAGAAGATGCCAGCGACAAATACAGATGCTTAATCATGGAAGAGCCTCCTCCTTCACCAAATGAAAATTAGAAACTTAGGTTTTAACTGGTTTTTGGTCTTCGGCCCTAACTTGTTTGGGTTCCTTTTTGATTTCTTAGATAATAATGTTTTATTGGAAATGAAAATTGATGTAGGTGTTGGCTTGAGAGGTCCTGACCTAGGTTTGGTATGCAAGGTTTTCCAACAAACCCCTATAATACTGGCCCTTTCGGCAGTGACCTGCTTGTACAGGTCAAAGTCTCACCCGAAGTAGTATGGGTGGGTGCTAGAACTAGGTTTCTACACCCTGCAAAAGGATGGGTAAGGCAAGAAAATATGTGCTAGGTCCTGTCATTCGTAGGTTATCTTGTTCTGTCCAGAGTTAATTAAGTCTCTATTCACATCCACGTGCACTCGGTCTATAGTTATATGCTTTATATAACATTAACACAACATTACGTAAACAGAACATAACAGATCTAGATCCAAGAATGGAGTACAAAAATATTTCATAGCTTAAGGACATAAACATACAATACAACAATTATTTGTAATTCACACAATAGTACTCACAGATTCAGTTCTCTAACAATATTTCACATTTATTCATTCATCAATTCTTCCTTGCAATTCCCTTCCCAACTTGCGCACACAGTAGCAAGGTCCCCACACAGCTGGACTTGGATCTCCGTGCACACAACCAGCAGGAGTTCGTTCCCCAAAACCCAAACATATTTCTTAAACAACAGATCGCATCAATAGCTCATCATTTCTTATCCTTTACAATAAAAATGCATCTCTATTTATAACAATCTAGCCTCGAATTTCCTATGGTCCATAACCCATGGTTTTCAGACCCCTAGTTTACCCTTTTGACCGATTACAATGCATTTGGGGCTTTGACCCACCCCAAAACCCATGTGCTAGACTAAATATAATCCAAAATATTCAAAATGGACTGGTTTCGCAGCTTGTTAGGAGACCTTGTTCCAACAGTCCGCTAACAAAATCTTGTGACTCGTCTTAATTCACTATAGTGGTGCAGCTTCAATTTATGTGCGCAAGGTAGCCAGAGTGCGGAGGAGTGGTGGGATAAATTCCTTGCTCTGGGCCGCAGCTTTTTGCACAATGTTGACCAGTGTTAGGGAGGCAGGGCCATCTGGAGCCGCGGTAACCCATTCTAACAGCCGGTGGAGGCACGCAATGGCAGACTGAGTGTCTTCGGTGAGATGGAGGGTGGTGTCAGCCCGCGGTTTCAACAGTTTTCAGATTGCATGCTTTTTGTGGTAAAGGTTCTCAATCCTGTCCAAGATGGCTAGACGTTGCACAGAGACGGTGGAGGGTGAGGAAGCTCTGACTTGGTCTAGAGTAGCTTCCGCCTGAGGTAATTTCATCTGGATATGCTAAAGCATGGAATGGTGCCACACTTCCATCCATAGTTGTGTAGCTGTTTAGACCAATTGTGCACCCTACATTAGGTTCTCCTGAATAATATGTGTTGCATATGTGACCACTCCAATCCGCTAGTCCCATACTTCCAGAGGTATATTATACTGCTAGTGCATGGCTCGAGCACGATTGTGAACTTCGTGCAACACTCTAGTGTACAATCCTCGTAGCTCTATGCAAGATAGCTGCGCTAAATCTATTTGGATGTCCCTAGTAGTTGGATCAAGGGTGTTGACTAGGGAGATGTGAGGGAGTGAACACATATTTATTCTACTAGGTGGTACTCTAGAGTTGCGGAGAAGTTGCAACATGTCCCTGTAGCGCAACGCTCCCTTTGTGTATGGCTCGCAGACAATCCTTTCTGTCGGGAGCCAGCGCTCACCTCTGTGACTACATTCAGCATTCCCAAACTCTCTTAAGATGATATTTGCAGGTACTTAGTAGCCTGAGACTGGGTCATTCGGTATGCTAGGGTCCATCTTAGCAACAATAAAATGGGCATCCCAGAGAATGTTAATGAGCATAAAAAAATAGTACACATGTAGCAGAAGCATGTTGTAGGGCGAATAAATAGACAGGTGCAAAGTCTTCCAACCATCTGTACACCGTCCAAAGCTATTTAATGGAAAAGTAGCTCATTCGTGGCACGTACCATCGATCACTCGGATCGTTCTTACCTTAAATGGCTGCATTGATGATTTTCTACCTATTTTTCGTATTTGTAAGGTTCTTTTCTTATCAAATTGGGATCTGTTGATGGTCATCCTTTGTGCTCCTAGTTGTGTCCATAGAATGTTAGACCATGGATGACGCCTGTGTGTCATTCGTGTACCCTGAATTAAGGTCGACGCAAGGTGTTGCTGCAAGTTGGCCATCAATATTTTCGAGCCATGTACTCTGCCCTTGGTCGAGACATTCCTGCACGGTAGGGCTGCGTCATGCCTCCTCATTCCATTTATTACTTGAGGTGTTTGCAAATTCACCCAGTTACACATGGGTTGTTGTATTTATGTAATCCAGCGCATGCCTAGGTCAGTGGTACCCCGACAAGTCTGTCCGGGCAAGCTTTGATTGCCCCTTTGATTGTTGCATGTCGGTAAGTATCTGTGTAGGTCGACTGACCTCGGAGCCCATCTGGCAACTCGAGTCCCTATGCGCAGGATCACCTTACTCCAATACTTCCCCTGAGTGAAGAATATCAGTCCATGCATAGGTTCTCCACGTAGTGTTAGTGGTAGTGCTCCTAGCCTGCATTTTGTGGGAATCTTAGGTTCAACAGGCTTCTGACTATCACTAGCATCCTCCTGGTAAGGTAGGTTTCTTTTCATGGTAGAGATGCGATGAAAATTCCTCATGGTTTGAATACATCGAAGCACTGAGACCTCCTGTAACTGACCTTGCAAATTTTCCAGATCCTCAGTAGAGTCAGACAAAAATTCACTGTCCTTTTCCTAAGAGAGCATTCCTTCATCCGTGGGGTTAACTCGATCTTCATCCTGCGCAGTTAATTTATAAATGTGATCTAATTCCTCCTTCTCATAGGCTGGCTATGTATACCGCACACCCTCTGTTGGATCTAGTGGTACTATAACACACGTACGTTTGTTTTCAAACACCATGTTGTGCTTCTTAAGATTGATGACAACCCCCATGTCTATTTCCCAGTCTAGTCTGAAGAGCACAGGGTAGGGGTCTGCGTCTTCCACAACTTCTATGACTTCAAAATCAGCCAACACCCTTACCCCCATGGAAAATTTTAGGGGCTAATATTCATAGGTGGGCTAATTTTCCATGATTTTTCCAAAAAAAGATTCACCCATTTCCATTTTTTCTAAAAATGATTCACCCAAATTTTACATTATAAAATTATTTTACCTTTAAAATCACCAACATTATATAGATACTATATATAAAATCATTATAAATTATAATAATTTTACAAATCTATTAATAAATATATTATAATTTACATATTAGGGACTAGTGAGATTCACCAATGTTTTAAACTTCAAGATAATTGTCCATCCTCAAAATTTTCCCTGCTTACCCCTACGATGTAAACCCTGACTTTTGGTAACCTACTCAGAGGGATGATATTTTGTTGATTTTCCATTTGCATTTGGATGGTGGACCATTCCAATTTTGGCTCTCCCATTCATTGCCATGTCTGCTTTGGTAGGACGTTCGCATCTGATCTAAGATCTAAGATAACCTGAGCCATCTCATAGTCACTGATCTATGTAGTTAATCGCATCTCTCTTCTAATGTGTTTCTTATAGCTGTATAGTTTGTGTACATCCTTGGTTTCAGGGATCAAGTTGGGCCAAGCTGCATAGGTATTCAGTAGTGCTTGGAGATTTCCTACTGTTGGCAATATGTTTCTTGTATTCTGTCATATTGAATTGATTATACTTGATGGAAACTATAACCAGCACCCGAACCAGCAATAAGGCTAAATAGACAGGTAACAAAGGCAGCAAAGAGATAGCAGAGGCAAGAAAAGAGAAGTCAGTTTCTGCAGTGAGCGCATGAAGAACCTGTATGGTTAAATCCGTGTTAAGGACTTGATAGATGAATGTGTGTGAACCTACGCTAATTGTGTATATGTTGAAAGTTTTTAGTATGCATGAGAATCTGAGGAAGGTCGAATTACAGTTGATGGTTAGAATACAGGGCAGGATTGTTATATGCGCCTGTGTAGAATTAAATTAATTGTGTTCATGGTTGAGTCGTTGGTAATTAACGTATGGAACCAAGAGATATGTGTTTATTTCACATAAAGGGCAGAGTTCATATGCAGACGTAACCTGGAGTATGGAGCGGGAATTTGATTGGATGGTTGATTACTGTGTAAAACCACGAGTGGATTTACGGAAGCATATTGCCCATATCGCACTGCTTTTGGAGGATAAGCAATATTTCCTAGTTGGGGAGCGATTCCATCGAACGGGTGACACGCGTCCCTGTACAACTCCACAAAAATGCTTGTCACTGTGCGCCATCATGCATTATTTTTCGATCCAGGATGCCCAGTGATATTGATGTGCACCATCGATCTGGAGAAGAGCCATTGGACGATGGTCATTCGAGAAAGATGCGCGAAGGCTACCCAGTGTATAGTAGGCCATCGCATGTTAACGATCGGCATCGGAGGTCAAACGATATGCATATACGCCGTTGATCTGGAAGCTTTCTAATCTAACAATGATTGGATGCTGGACTTGTGCGAAGTTTACTTGTGGTACCGTGCGCATATTGGATTGGCTATTGACTATATTTGTGGGCCTGGGGTAAAAGTTTTATCATAAGGTTAATTGTTTATTTCTCTAAAGTACGAGGGGTTAACCTTAATCCTAAAGTTAAGCTCAAAAGTATTAGATTAATTATTTAATTGGCAAGATCAATAGAACAGTGTGAGTTATGGAGACCCCACTGGATTATCTTTTTTTTTTTTTTTTTACCCCGTCTAGGAATACCATTAGCGATTCATGGTTTTGACTCATGGTATTAATAAAGGCAGAAATATATAAGGAGAAGGGAATTATTGTTTTAGGTGTGCACGAAAAATGTTTGTTAATGAATAAATCTCTTTAAGAGATATATGCATGATTGAACTCTGATAGATCTGAATTGGAGATGCACCTGAGAATATGATAAAGGGTCAAGATCTCTCGATCTAGAAATGATGCATCTTTAGGAAGATCTGCAAAAGAAATGATGAAGACCTGATGCTAGTCTGATGAAGAAATTGAAGAAAGTTGATGAATCTAAGGGATGAAGCCTTCTATATGAAAGTGGAAGTATCCTGCCAGCAGAAGCTGGTGTAAAAATCAGGGGGTTGGAGCTCCCTTCCAGTAGTATTTGGATAATGAGAGAAGGTTGTAGCCTTCTACACGTGGGTGCCTGCGTGCTTGTATGAATTTGCGCCAATACAAATTGTAAGATGTTTTCTTTATAATAAATATTGAAGACAAAGATGACAGCAGTGGTGGTTTTCCCCTGAATCGGGTTTCCACCTTAAATATCTGTGTTCATATGTGTTTCTTATGTATGATGGTTTATTCTATTATTACTGCACATGCTCACTGCTAACTAAACATCTGGTGAACGAATGATTTAAGTAAAGAATTAAATGTACAATAAGATCTCCAGACATATGCAAGTTTTCCTAAGAATATCCACATTTATATACGAGTTGATTTCAGTAAAGTAATGTATGAGTATAATAGGAACAAAAAGTGAAAATTTTTCAGTCAGCTCAGAATACTGATTCACCCCCCCTCTCAGTATTCTTCCTAACAATTGGTATCAGAGCCGGTCCTTCTGAAAAAGCTTAGCCGCTAGAAGGAAGATCAATCACGATGAGCAATCAAGATGGAACTGCATCTATCAGGCCTCCGCTCTTTAATGGAAATAATTTAATCTTCTAGAAAAAAAGGATGAGATCCTACCTTCAGTCTCTGGGAGTATATGTATGGGCTATAGTTGAAGAAGGATATCAATACCTAGTCGCAGTACCAACAGATCCAATGGAAAGAAAAAATTATGAAACAAATGCAAAAGCGGTCAATGCTCTATTGGGAAGTCTAACTGAATCAAAAATTTTCAAATTCATGCAGGTGAATACAGCTAAAGAAATATGGGAAAAAATCATTCTTATTTATGATGGTGATGCCAAGGTAAAAAGTGCTAAACTCCAAACTCTTAGAATTCAATATGAGAATCTAAAAATGCATAATGAGGAGAGCATTGCAAATTTATTTTACATCTTGATGATATTGTAAATCGTATGATAAATATGGGAGAAACAATAACCAAATCTACTTTGGTTGAGAAAGTTTTAAGATCACTAACAACAAAATTTGAGTCAAAAGTTTCTGCTCTTGAAGAAAAATAGGATCTTCAAAATCTTACTGTGATGCAACTTCATGGCATACTAACTGCATATGAAATGAGAAGAGGAGGATCATCTAAAGTCAAAGAAGTAGTCTTTAGATCTTCTAAAAAAGGGAAATAAGTGCAAGAGATAGAAGGATCAGGGTATATCTTAGAAGAAGATGAAGTAAATTTTGTAAAGAAAGTCCAACTTGGTACAGGACGGTTCAAAGGTAAGCTTCCTTTCAAATGTTTTGCTTATGGAAGAGTTGGTCATTATGTTGCTAAGTGTCCCCAGAAAGAAACACATGAAAAGGGAAAGGAATTAGCAAGAAGGAATAAGAATCAGTTTAGCACTAGAAAAAGTTACTATACTCATGAAGACAGTGATGGGCTATTTGATAGTGAGGAAGAATGTGAACAAGATCTTAGACTTCTCATGGAATTTGAAAAAGAATCTAAAGAAGGAAAATATACTTTTATGGATGCTTTAGAGGATAATGATTTTCTTGATGAATTCAATAAACTCAAGATATGCTTAGAAGAAAGTAAAATATCCATAGAAACTCTGAAAAATCAGCTTGAAGAAAAAGAGAAACACACTGAGAAATTAGAATATGAAATAGTAAGTCTAAGAAAAGAAATTGAGAAAGTGAAGACTTTGAATCTTAGATTTTCTAAAGGATCTGAAACCTTAGATGAAATTATCAAGGTACAACGTTCTCCATTTATAAAGACAGGTCTTGGATATATCGAAGAATCTTCTCAGAATTCAACACCAAATTATATAAAAGTGGCTACAGCCAGTATACAACATTCTTCCACCCAGCAAGGGTATAAATATTCTTCACAGATAAAGCATGATCATCTCAATTAAAAGAACACTAACAGGAATACATTTCAAAGAGACACCAATCAACAAGTAAGTTCAATAAAAGATTTCATGATCGCAGAAATTTCTTCTTTAATGGACAATGTTTCTCATGTCACAATTTTGGTCATAAAGTTGTTCAATGTGTTGCATATAAAATCATCATGACAAGAGAAGCAAGAAAGAGAAGGACTGATATTGGAACAAAGAAGAATACATATAACAACTTTTCTCCTCTTCAAAATGAAGTTGAATGTGCTTATTGTAATAACTTTGGCCATGAAGAATCGGAATGCAGGAGCAAAGCCCAGTCAAAAGAGCATTTTCCTTCAAACTCCAAAGTGTGGAAAAAGAAGGAACTATAGGTTGAAAATTGTGGCATAGATTTATTTGCAGAAGGTGAAGAAAATCAATGGTACATTGATATTGGATGCTCTAAACACATGACAGGTGACAAAAACAAACTACTTTCATATAGTGCTTTAGAAAAGGAAAAGAATGTTACATTTGGAAATGATACTCCTGTTGTCATTAAGGGAAAAGGGTCTGTTTTTCTAAAATAAAAGGTGAAAGATAATAATGTCATGTATGTGGATGGATTGAAGCATAACCTGTTAAGTGTAAGTCAAATGTGTGATCATGGAACTGAAGTTGTCTTTAGCTCAAAAGAATGTGTGGTACGTGATCTTGCTACAGGTAAGACAATTATAAAAGGAAAAAAAACTCCAAGAAACCTATATGTATTAGAGAACTGCAAAGAACAATGTTACTTGAGTAAATCCTCAGAAAAATGGTTATGGCATAGAAGGTTGGGGCATCTGAGCTTCTCTCAAATCAACAAATCAAGCAAACTTAAAGCTGTTTGTAATCTTCCCAATATTACTCTACCTGAAAGTATCATATGCAAATCTTGCCAATTTCGTAAGTAGACCAAAGTGCAATTTAATGCCAAGGAAGGATTATCAAGTAAGCCTCTTGAACTCATTCATACTGACATATGTGGACCTGTGAGGAAAAATTCACCACGTGGTGAACAATATTATATTTTATTTATTGATGATTTTTCAAGAATGTGCTGGATTGGGTTGCTTAAACACAAAGATGAAGCATTTGAGAAATTTTAGATCTTCAAAGCACTAGTTGAAAACGAATTAGATCTAAAAATCAAGTGTCTTAGATCTGATCGACGAGGAGAATATACATCAGATGAATTCCTTGAATTTTGTGAACAACATGGCATAAAAAGACAATTTTATGTAGCTGGCACTCCACAACAAAATGACGTAGTAGAAAGAATGAATAGAACAGTTCAACAAATGGTTAGAGCTATGATTGATGATTCCGGAACACCTGACACATTTTGAGGAGAAGCAGCACATACAACAGTAAATATTCTTAACAAGGCACATGTTCGTGTAAATAGTGATAAAAATCCATATGAACTATGGCATGGTAATCCTCCCACTGTGAAGCATTTTAGAGTTTTTGGAAGAAAATGCTTTATCAAAAATAATGATGAAAAACTTTTCAAGTTTGAACCCAGAGCAGATGAAGGAATACTTCTTGGTTACTCCACTAGGAGTAGAGCATATAAATGTTACAATAAAAGACTTCAAAAGATTGTCGAATGTATTGAAGTTGTTATCGATGAGTCTCCTGCAGCTCGAAAAGAAGAAAAACAAACAACATACGAAGAAGATGATGACATATATCCTTCTACATCAAATAGGAATGATATAGATAGTGAACCCAATGAAGAACTCGAAGACAATTTATCTGAAAAGGTTCCATCTATATATGTTCAAAATAATCATCCAGAATCTCAAATTTTGGGAGATAAGGGATCAAGTGTATAAACAAGAAGGACTCTTGTAGGATCTTCTAGTTATCTGGAATTTCTATCCACTATTGAACCACACAATGTCAATCAAGCTAGCAAAGATGAATGTTGGATTCAAGCCATGAATGAAGAACTTGATCAAATTGAAAAGAATCACACTTGGGAATGAGTACCAAGACCCCATGACAAAAATGCCATTGGAACTAAATGGATATTCAAAAACAAGTTAAATGAGAATGGGGATGTTATAAGAAATAAAGCAAGACTTGTTTGCAAGGGGCATGCTCAACAAGAAGGTATAGACATTGAAGAAATCTTTGCTCCTGTAGCTAGACTTGAAGCCATAAGAATGTTTCTTGCTTTTTCAAGCTTCCAACAAATCAAATTTTATCAAATGGATATTAAATCTGCTTTTCTCAATGGAAATCTAGAAGAAGAAGTTTATATAGAACAACCAGAAGGATTCATTTTGGGAAATGATGAAATTCTTGTTTGTAGACTTAAAAAGGCTCTATATGGTCTCAAACAAGCTCCAAGGGCATGGTACTATCGTCTTGACAAATATCTTCATCAACAAGGGTTTTCAAAAGGGTCTGCTGATAGAAACTTATACACAAAAACTAAAAATGATAAACTATTGATTGTGGTTGTATATGTTGATGATATCATTTTTGGAGGTAATGAAGAGTGTATAAGTCAGAAATTTTCTTCTGATATGCAGCAAGAGTTTGAAATGTCTTTGCTTTGGGAACTAACATTCTTTCTTGGCTTGCAAGTGCAACAAGCAATAGAAGGCATATTCTTATCACAAAAAAAATATCTTAAGAAAATCCTGAAGAAGTATGGCATGGAAGAGTGCAAACCTGTAAGTACACCAATGGTAACCAGACATAATCTCAGTTCACATGATGATTCTCCCACAGTGAATCAACCAGAATACAAATCTATGATAGGAAGTCTACTTTATCTCACTGGGACTAGACCAGACATTATGCATGCAGTTGGGATTGTTGGACGATTCCAAGCTAATCCAAAAGAGTCTCACCTTCAGGCTGTCAAAATAATATTAAAATATCTACAAGGAACTCAAGACTTTGGACTATGGTATCCAAATAATGCTGATCTCACTCTTCATGCTTACACTGATGCAGATTGGGCTGGAAATGTTGATGATCGGAAAAGCACTAATGGTGGTGCATTCTACATGGGGCCCCGGTTAGTATCTTGGTTCAAAAAGAAGCAAAGCTCTATTGCCTTATCTACAATAGAAGCAGAATATGTGGCGGCCGCATCATGTTTCACCCAACTTCTTTGGATGATGCAAACCTTACAAGACTTTCAAATCAAATGTTCACCTCCTATATCCATTATGTGTGACAACACAAGTGCCATTAGTATCTCAAAGAATCCTGTTATGCATTCCAAGACCAAGCACATTCCCATCGAGTATCACTTCTTACGTGAACAAGTGCTTCAAAAAAAGGTGAAGTTGGAATATGTGCCCTCCAAAGAACAATTTGTTGATATATTTACCAAACCTCTACCCAGGGAAGCATTCAAATATCTCAGAGAGAAGTTGGGAGTAGTCTCTTCCATGCAGAAGATCAGATTTACTTAAATACAGAAGATTAAAATTGGCTACGTGGTCTTTCTGAAGGATAGTTGTGTATGGGTAGCTATTGTTGGAATTTCCGAATACTCACCACTATTCTACAACGACGATTTATTTGAGGATTGAAGTCTGGGTTAAAAGTTCATTGAATTTTTTATCAAGAGTAATATTACGGGGGCAGTGTAAAGTTTTAAAATAATAGGAATGGGTGCCTCCGCAGAGATAAACGACAGTGCCAACGCTTTGTGATTGGCTAAATTGTCGGGGCCCGCGAAACTAAAACAAAGCATAACCAATGAAACATGATCTCAAGGGGAGCATGGGATTTTCGGTACAAAGGATCTCGATCTACCCTTTTCCCTTGATGTCAAAGGGGGAGAATGGTGTTACTGAATCTATTTCTGATCATGGTTGCCATCAAGTCCAAAGGGGGGGATTGTTGGCAATATGTTTCTTGTATTCTATAATATCGAATTGATTGTACTTGATGGCAACTATAAGCAGCACCTGAACCAGCAATAAGGCAAAATAGACAGGGAACAGAGGCAGCAAAGAGATAGCAGAGGAAAGAAAAGAGAAGTCAGTTTTTGCAGTGAGTGCATGAAGAACCTGTATAGTTAAATCCGTGTTACGGACTTGATAAATGAATGTGTGTGAACCTACACTCATTATGTATATGTTGAAGGTGTTTAGTATGCATGAGAATATGAGGAAGGTTGATTTACAGTTGATGGTTAGAATACAGGGCAGGATTGTTATATGTGCCTATGTAGAACTAAATTAATTGTGTTCATGGTTGAGTCGTTGGTAATTAACGTATGGAACCAAGCAATATGTGTTTATTTCACATAAAGGGCAGAGTTCATATGCAGAAGAAACTTGGAGTACGGAGCGAGAATTTGATTGGACGGTTGATTACTATGTAAAATCACGAGTGGATTTATGGCAGCAGATTGCCCATATCACACTTCTTTTGCGGGATAAGTGGTATTTCCTGGTTGGGGGGTGATTCCATCGAATGGGCGACACACGTTCATGTATGACTCCACAAAACCACTTTTCACTACATGTCATTGTGCATTATTGTTCGATCCAGGATGCCCAGCGATATTGATGTGTGCCATCGATCTAGAGGAGAGCCATCGAAAGGTGGTCGTTCGAGAAAGATGCGTGAAGGCTAACCAATGTACAGCGGGCCATCGCACATTAACGATTGGCATCGGAGGTCAAGTGATATGCATATACGCTGTTGATCTGGAAGCTTGCTAATCTAACGATGATCGGACATTGGACTTGCGCGAAGTTTACTTGTGGTACTGTGCGCGTATTGGATTGGCTATTGACTATATTTATGGGCCCGGGGTCAAAGGTTTATCATAAGGTTAATTTTTTATTTCTCTAAGGTATGGAGGGTTAAAATTAATCCTAAATTTATGCTCAAAAGTATTAGATTAATTATTTAATTGGTAGGATCAATAGAACAGTGTGAGTTATGGAGAGCCCGCTGGATCATCTTTTTTTTTTTTTGACCCCATCCAGGAATACCATTAGAAATTCATGGTTTTCACTCATGGTATTAATAAAGGAAAAAATATATAAGGAGAAGGGAATTATGGTTCTGGGTGTGTGCGAAAAAGGGTTGTTAATGAATAAATCTCTTTAAGATATATCTGCATGATTGAACTCTGATAGATCTGAATCGGAGATGCACCTAAGAATATGATAAAGGGTCATGATCTCTCGATCTAGAAATGATGAATCTTTAGGAAGATTTGCAAAATAAATGATGAAGACCTGACGCTATTCGAATGAAGAATTTGAAGAAAGTTGATGAATCTAAGGGATGAAGCCTTTTGTATGAAAGTGGAAGTATCCTGCCAGCAGAAGCTAGTGTTAAAATTAGGGGGTTGGAGCTCCCTTCCAGTAGTAGATGGAGAATGAGAGAAGGTTGTAGCCTTCTATAGGTGGGTGCCTGCATGCTGGTATGAATCTGTGCCATTACAAATTGTAAGATGTTTTCTTTATAATAAATATTGAAGACAGAGACGACAACAGTGGTGGTTTTCTCCCGAATCGAGTTTCCACCTTAAATATCTGTGTTCATATGTGTTGCTTATGTATGATGGTTTATTCTGTTATTACTGCACATGCTCACTACTAACTAAACATCTGGTGAACGAATGATCTAAGTAAAGAATTAAATGTATAATAAGATCTCCAGACATATGCAAGTTTTCTTAAGAATATCCACATTTATATACGAGTTGATTTCACTAAAGTAACATATGGGTATAAGAGGAAAAAAAAATTGAAAATTTTTCAGTCAGCCTAGAATACGGATTCACCCCCCCTCTCAGTATTCTTCCTAACACCTACAGTCTGTGGGTTTCGTAGCAGCTTCAAACATGCTTTTAAAAAGGGCTTAGCTCCTTCCTCTATTTGAGGTTTCCTTGGCAGTTGTACAGGGGAAGCCAATAGTGCTTGTTCCTCAAACTGTACTCTTTCCTAAGAGGCAAGCCCCTCTTTCACTCCCTGGGTGACTAGCCCAGTCCATGTCATAAATTTTACACTTGGATCCCCTTGTCTTAGCTCAGTTTTAACTCTTTGTACATTTTGTGTCAGGGTGGGTTGCTTTTCCTGCATCTTTGCTATTAAAATTGGGCAGTCCTCCACCTCATGGTCTAGCTGCCTACAATATTTTCACAATGGCCTAGTGGGATTTGGGCATTCTCTGGCAAAGTGCCCTATCTCTCCACAGTTATAAAAAATTATCTACCCATGTCCTCATCCTGTCCTTCCTCCGTGACCTCCTTTTCCTTTGGCCGGTGATCCTCTGAAGTGCGCAGAAATTTTCAGTGGCATAGGGTTCGATTTTACCCTATATAATTTCACTCAATCCATCATTAATTCATAAGTACGATAGTTATGTTCATCATGTCCCACTGATCGGTAGAATCGACACCATTTTTTCTTTAGTTCTGGGACATACACACCTATCCGAGGGCAATGGTTCGTATCATGTAGTCTGGCTACCCGATAATCATCACACCATATTGTAGGTCCACTTGAACCTGGTCGTAATAGGACATGTTCCCTACTTGCCCCTGAGCATATCGGACTAGGTCCTCCTGCTTGCATGTAATCCATCAGCAGAGGGCACTGATCCTTCGCATGGCTAGACAACTGGCATCATATGCACCAGAGTTCATGCATGGGTGATGTAATAACAGAGTGATGAACCACTCTGTATGTTTTCTATCATCATATTTGAATCCTCCTTCCTTGATTGCCTTCTTCAATCGTTGATAATCCTCCCATACTGATTCAAACACACCTTATTTGAAGTCCTTTACTTCTGCTACTAGCCGGGAATAAGATTTCGGCTTTCGGAACTGTTACTTTAGAGAATATTTGATATCTTGAATGGATGCATTCCTGTTCTAGGCGATGTATCACATATACCAGTCCAGGGCTCTGTCTTTGAATGCTAAAGACAACTATGCCGTCTTTATCGTGTCACTCACCACATTCTGTGCAGTCTAGATGGAGTCTTCCATGAACCAAAACTAATCCATATCCACATCTCCTACCCCCTTGAAGGTAGGCAGTTTCAGAAGTGCAACCATATCGCTGTCCAGGGGAGGTGGTGGTATGTGTTAATTCTTACCTTTGTGTGGCCTAGGCGGTAGTGTAGCTGGGGGATATTGCGTAGTTGTTTCTTGCAACAAATTAAAGGTGGATCTCCCTCTGTCAAGGTTGGTTCGATATTATTTACCACTGTGAATCGCGATCCCATCTAGAACTGAGGTCATTCAGTTGGTATGGCTACACAGAATGCTCTTTTCGTACAATAGTTTCTTGATCAGCAACTAGCATCCTCAAAAATTTTCCCTAGAACCCTTTGAAGAATTGTCGTTCAGCCTCAGAGTATGATACAAACTGATCAATGCAAATTTTGCCACAAATCCTCCCAGCACACTATCCAACCAATGATTCATTATGTGTGTGATAGTATTATCAAATTTTTCCAACTGTTCGAGCAATTATGGGGTCCACTGAGTGACCCACTCATCCTTCCAGTACTTTTGGAATTCCACCAGTCTACCAGCCACTCCTGGAGTTCAATCACAAAGGTCACAAAGAATATTTCGTAGCTTTCAATAAGAACGTACCTATTTTTCCACCTTTTTGCCGTTAGCTTTTTACTATGATTTTATTTTACTGGGAACTCCTAGATCTATCTTTTGAATCAGTCTTTGATTTATTTTCTTTTAGGCTTCCAGTATTCTCTGGTCATTACCCAATTCCTCTCTTAGAGTTCTTTTGATCCCAACAACAAAACCATTTGTTGGCTTGAGGGGTCCTGACCCAGGTTCGGTGTGCAAGGTTTACCAACAAACCCCTATACTATTGGCATTTTAGCAGTGACTTGCTTACGCAACTAAAAGTCTCACCCGAAGTAGTATGGGTGGGTGCTGGAACCAGGTTTCCGCACCCTAAGAAAGGATGGGTAAGGCAAGCAAAGTTGTGCTAAGTCCTGTGATTCACAGGTTATCTTGTTCTTTACAGAGTTAATTAAGTCTCTATTCGCATTGGTGTGCACTAGGTCTATATTTATATGCTTTTTATAACATTAACACAACATTACATAAACAGAACATAACAGATCTAGATCCAAGAATGCAGTACACAGATCTTTCACAACATAAGGAGAGAAACTTACAATACAACAATTATGAGTAATTCACAAAACAGTACTCATAGATTCATTTCTCTAACAATCTTTCACATTTATTCATTCATCAATTCTTCCATACAATTCCCTTCCTAACCTGCGCACACAGCAGTAGGGTCCACACATTGCTAGACTTGGATCTTCGCGCACAGAACGAGCAAGAGTCTATTCCCCAAAACCCAAACAGATCTCTTAAACAACAGATTTCATCAATAGCTCATCATTTCTTATCCTTTACAATACAAAATCCATCTCTATTTATAACAATCTAGCCTCCACTTTCCTATGGTCTGAAACCCATGGTTTTTTGACCCCTAGTTTACCCTTTTGACCCATTAGAATGTCTTTGTGGCTTTGACCCGCCCCAAAACCCCTCTGCTAGACTAAATATAATAAAAAAAATTCAAAATGGACTGGTTTCGCAGCTTGTTAGGAGACCCCGTTCCAATAGTGGGTAGTTAAAAACCTCTCTGAAGGATTGGTTTCCCTAACAACGGTAGTCCAATTTTCTGCCTTTTTGATGAATTTTTCCCGTGACTTGGGCTAGCACTGTAGAGGCCTAAGCCTCCTTGTATCTTTATGTCACATTAACAGAATTAGACTTAGAAAAAAAAAAACAAATTGACAAAACAACTTCATGAAACATAAGAATTTGAAGCCAATTGCATATTGTCTTATACTAATATCTTCAGAATCATTATGAAAAATGTACATAAACTCCAAAATTAGCATACTAAATATCAATTCATAATAAAGAGTTCTATTTAAAATATGTCCAAAATTTATATCATTATAAAAGTAAATATATAATAAAAATTTGTCAAATAAAAATATGCATCAAAGAGATCAATCCATAATAAATATTTTTACATTAAATATGTCCAAAATTTATATCATGATAAAAGTAAATATGAAAAGTATTTTGAAGTAAAATAATTTCATCAAATAGAATCTCATTGAAATATATTATCTATCAAAAATGTCATGCTCTCATGATAATCATGGGTTCGCTGCACAACATGTGTAATATTAATGTATGAATAATATTGTGTACTTTGAAATTATATTTTAATGTTTTAAAATTAAATGATAATTAAATCATAAAAAAAAATTATAAAATGGTTCAAATTCCATTCAGCACCCCATGGTGTACCCCCTCTATTGTGCGCTTGTGGTGTCCACCATGCATTGCACTCTCATGGATACCCTGTGAAATACCTGTATATATTAAAAATTCAAAATTTCACATGAAAGTGAATAAACTCACAATTTTTAAAAAAGGAAGTAATAACTTTTTCAAATTGTCGAGACGATTCAATCCTTATAACCAAATCGTGTTTTAAATTACATGTTGTACCTCATGGTGTTCCCCATACATTTCACCCTCATGGATGCCCTATACAATATATGTACGTATATATATCAAAAAAATTTAAATTACACATGAAAATGCATAAACTCTAAATATTAAAAAAAATGTCACAATTTTTTTAAATTGTCTACTGACGATCCTATACCCATAGCTGAATCCATCACTAATTTTCATGGAGAAGGAAAATTGTCTCCACAAACCTAAAATTCAAAAATTTTAAAACTGTAAGTTAGAGATATAATTTTTTATTGAAAATTTCTCTAATTTATAACAAAACAAAAGTTAAATATTCAATACTTATGACAAGCGAGTATTTTACACATCTCCTAATAGGGAGGAAAAGGGTGGTGCTATGTCAAAAATGTCTGATCTAATCAAAATCTGTTAACATTTTTAATTATATATGTAATTATTTCTTTTATAACTATTTCTTCACAATATCTATATAATAAAAGTAAAATAATAGTATCGACATCAACTCTTCAAAACAAACTATCATCTCTCAACATCTTGATTAGAAAGTGAACCCGGGATCGTGATATTATCAAAATTTTCATTCAAAAAATAAATTAATGATGAGTAGATGATATATTCGTGTTAGATTTTATTTTAAATGTTTTACAAAACGTATGTGCATCAACATTAACACATATATTATATTACATTAAAATGTCCACCCTAAACAATAACACATACCAATCCCATGCCCTCTTCCTCATGACCAATTAGTCTTGCCAACAATCACAATGACCCTTCTCATATGATTTAAAATATTCATTATTTATAATATCTATATCCTCATCTGATTTATATAAAAAAATTAGCACGTGCACCAACTCGTGATCTTTGGCGATTTAGATCGACATCAATTCAAGTCAATGTAGTTTGTATCTTTTCTATAATGGGATCCCTTGCTTTTGGACCAATATGAGAAGTGAAATCCTTCTTGGACTACGAAGATACTAGACTTGGAGGTTGAGGTATCAAAAGTGGCGGAGGGTCAGGAAATTCACTATCCCTTATTTCACCCTTACGTTCATATGTCCAACCTCTCCCAGTACCATAAAAATCAAATGGAAGGTAAGTATAATCAAGTGTCATACCCAAAAATAATTATGCATAAAGTAATTTTGAAAAACAATATGGAACCTCTTCATTCCATGGAAGCTTTCCATATGTTGTAAGGAACCTATCATACAAATGGGGGCTATTTCAGGGTGCTTGAAATAGTTCACCTTGAGTATCTTTATTTTCAACCCTTCTCTGAAATTAAAGATAGATTTTGGCATGCTCTTTTGAAACCCTTCCACTTACCTTTGCCCATTTATTAGGACCTGTCACTACTTCCCTTCTACGCCTCACCATATATATAAAGAAATCAGATATTGGCCCAAGGTTCTTGTAAATGTGAATAAATTAACTTAGAGAGTGCACAATTATTTCTAAGATTTGTCAACTCTCTCTAGGGAGCTCCACACTCACAAGATATTTCCTCAATTTTGAATAATGAGATATACACCTTTGTAAAATAAATTGTTTGAAATTTGTTTCCCAAGGAAGCTCATCAAGAATATCATATGGATAGGTGGAATTTGTATTAGGGTATTCTTCTTGAATTTCCCTGTATTGCATATGTTTACTCCGATCAACATTTTCACCTCCTACTTCAATATAATTACATAAATATTAAAACATGTGAATTTAGTTATAAATATGAAAGATATACATGTACACGTATATGTCCATAAATTTCATTTACATGTACAAATGTGTTTAAAATAAAAATAAATAAATTATATAATTTACCAATGTGATGAGGATCATGATGATCCGATTGAGATTCATGGCCACAGGGAGATGGTTGAGCACCATCACGCCCAAGTACATGAGTTGATTGAGATTCTTGACACCAGTCTAATGTGGACCACAAAGAGAATGTTGACCACCCACATGTGATGACTTAGGGGGAGATGTTTCTAAAAAAATAGAAACTATAAGAAATTAATTAAGTTAAATTGACAAAAATCTATTCAATATATGCATGTACATATTATGCTAAATATTTATCATTTAAGTGAATTCACATAAACATATATATACCATACCATGTGTTAGCTCCTTGTAATCAGCAATATTGGCAAAAGTCTAACTGCAGGGAGGAACATCGTTTCAACCACTTTGGGATTCTAGGATTTAGCTGTCCTAAATCCAGAGAGGGATCTCTCCAATAAGTGCAAAGATGGATTTGTCTTTGAAGTTTGGGGTAATGATATTAGGCTAGTTATGAAAGCCAAGGGTTTGTTTTTTTTTGGATGGTTGAGCATGATTACTGTTTGAGGTGGAAAGTCCTAAATGCAAAGAGTTTCAAAGGTGTGAAGTTGCAAGCAAATAGAAAAAGCTTTGGCCAGGAAATATAGATATTTGAAGGTTTTAGTCCATTGGGCTATGGAGTCATAATAGGGTTTAATTGGAATAGCAAGAGGCAAGAGTGGTCCATGGGGCAAGTCATCTATGTCTAAGTATCTATTTGAAGTTTGATTTATGGAATGAAATGGTACAATAAGAAGGAGAATTTAAACAGATGGTGAACAAAGAGCAGCCCAGGATCTGGTAAGTACTTTTAAACTAGCCAGCTTTTGACATACACTTAAGAAAAACATGAAAGCAAACTAGGATCTAGTAAGTACCTTTAAACTAGCCAGCCTTTGATACACTTTCAATAGAAAACACTTTAAAACAAAGGGAAACTTGAAGGCAACTGTTGGAGTAGAAACTAGTGGGCCGGGCTCACCACAAATCCTCTCCTAGCTCTGCTTTACGTGGTTACTTTCAAGACAAACACAAAGATAACACAGAATGGCCTAAGATCTGATAAGTACTTCTAAACTACCTAGCTTTTAACACATTCGAAGGGAAACATTTAAACAGTCTTTGGGGATAAAACTAGGACCAGGGAACACCATGTCTTGATTAGTTCATCTATACTTAACTAATACTGAACATAACATTCAAGAATAATATTTAGCTAAGGAAATAAAATGAGGGAACACCAGAATTCCTATGCTTAAACTGAATTAAATCATTCCCAAATAACACAGATTGGAAGAAAACATGTAAATAAAGATTTTCAGTCAGATAAGGATACTAATATACAGTAGGTCCCAATTCTATGCATTCTTTTCTTTATAAGAGAAGATGAAACATAGTGAAAACATAAACAAAATGACAAGTTACAATGAGAAAAACATCACCGTCAACATAGACCAGGATCCCATAAATCAGCTTGTATTGATGCTCCAAACTAGTTACAACTTTAAGTCCAATGCTTTAGTTTAGCAATCACCTACTCGTCCCAACCCAACTTATCTATCACAAGCAGAGCTCCAAGGGCCAGTAAACACTATTTAAAATTAGAAGTTTAATCTCAAATGTATTTCAAAGTTCTACAACCAACAATTTATCATCTTCTACAGAAGTATTTATAGAAGAATGAGGAGGTGAGATCTGATAAAAGATCTCTGAGGACAATTAATATAGATTAATGACTTCTCGGCCTTTGAGTGGCTCGATGGAGAATTTTATAGGTGTGTTAGTGTATTAATTGATTTACATTTATGAATTAATCTTGGTGGGAGCTTTTGTTGACCTTTGAGGCTCTGTTTTATATTAAAGTAACTCAGCTGATATTTTGTGCATTAAATTCTCTTGCAGAATTAACTCGTTGGCTGTGCTAAGGAAAATATCTTCATTTAATCAATAACTTCGGCCTCTGTTTGGATGTTGGTGGCTATAGGTGGCATTTTGGTAGATGAGAAGAACCAATTTTCCTTAGATTTAGCGGTGGAGGCCTTTTTGTCTGTTAAACACTTATGATTCTCCTTTAATTGTGTTTTTAGTTTGGGGGATTAGGCTTTTGATAATCAATCTTAGTCGTGATCCCCGCAAATCTATCTTCAATATTCTATTCTGTTGTATTATATCTTCAACACTGATACTCTTTTAATTTTGATTCAATAACACTGTGTCTTGTTGATGTGCAGGCCACGCAGGGCTCATATGGCATCAATGCCTCATGAAACATTGACAAAACATGGAATTTGAGCCGTGTGAATGGTTCCCTTTGATAAATCAAAAGTGTGGGAATTGTCATTCCTAGCCGTTGGCCCTTTCTTTTAACATAATGGAAAACCATTAATCCTGAAAAAAGCACACAAAATATCAAGAAATCCTACATTGTGGGTTTAACTGTTGTAGAGGATGTGGGGAGGAGCATAGCTATTAGATGGCAACATCCAACGGTGGAGATCGGCTAATAGAAGGTCAAAGAAGAGCAGAGGGAAGAATAAGATGGGAATGATCTAGGACCATCCGATATGGAAACATGGATGGTCCAGATCCAATCAGAGGATCGCAATCGATGGAAGAATCATGTCAATGCGCTCAGTAAAAAACTTGCGATGCGATGTAGCGCAAGCCATTGATTTGAGGATCAGATTAATGGTGGAGAATGAATCAAAGGGATGGCCAATAAAGGGGACAAAAAAATGTACCAAATGGAAAATGTTATGTGATTGAGCAATGGCCATCAATCTAAGGATCAGTTCGACAGTGGGGAGTGAATCAAAGGGTTTCAAAAGGCAGAGGAAAGGTTGATGATCATAGAAAATTAGGACCGTCGGATCTGAGGAAGGTGGGGATGAGATCAAAGGTAGAAAACTAATCTGGGATCGGCAATTGGGGGTGGAAAAATAAATGCATCAAATGAAAATTGTGATGCGATTAAGCACCGGCTATTAGATCGGCTCCAGATTGACAGCAGATATTGCTTTAAATTTTTCACTAGCAGAAACCCTTTATGACATAAAAAAACCAAAAATTTTAATAAAACAAAGGTTTTGGGGGCAGAATATATATATACGAATAGGATGACACCCGAATGTGGGGCCTTTGGTCTTTGTGAAATAAAATATGCCCAAGGCGTATACAACAAAGGGCCAATCGCAATCGGAGCCTCGGGCTCGGTCTTTTCAATCTACCCATTGAAATTTTGCAATGTGATTGTGCTTCAGGTCTTCATGAAAATTTCTGATGTGATAAGTGTTAAAAGGCTCTAGCACCTAGTTCTAGGGTGCGGGCATGTGGGGGAAGTGGTTTAAGAGTTAGCCCAAGGGGGCTTAAGTCCTTAGTAGTAAAAACTTGCTTTTTATGAAATTTTTCAGAGTTTTCAATGGTTGGGGGTTTCGGTAAGGTTAAAAAGTGAGTTCTTAACCTTGTAAAAATGATTTTCATGAATGGAATAAAATAAATCATGAAAATAGAGGATTTTTATTGAGAAAAGGGGAAGCAAAATGAACGTTAGTTTTAAGTGGAGGAAGGGGAAAAAATGATGATTTTGGAGCGGTCTTTTCTCATGAAATCAACAGAAGTTACGAGTATATAAAAGAGGGAACAATAGTGAAGATTTTGATAGAAGCATGAGGCCTTCAAGAGTCTTCAAGAGCCAACACTTTTTAGCAATAAAATTTTTTCCTTGAAGGCTCCAAAAAATTTTAGCCACCTTTTTATATAACAAATTTTATAGGTGGCTAACAGTGGCTCCACTGGGGGATGGTGCCTTCTTGAAGGGATCAAGAACTTCAAACTTGCATTCTTTGGGAGGCTGATTATTTTCCTCATCCATTGGGCTGTGCTTCCTATGCTGGGATGATCCTGGTCTAAAAACATATTAGTAGTCATAACAACAATGGATCTTTCATCGACAAGCTTTCTACCTACCCAATCCTACTGATCTAAAATTTTTTCTTCATCAGAGTGTGCTTGGATTGGAAAACTATTTTCACAACATTTTATTCTTTTGAAATAAGGAAAAATAATCTATTTCTACCTCTTATTTCTCCATGGACTCATATTAAAAAATTGATCCCATATGATTCTCTACCTAATCTACTGTCTGTTGGGATTAAACTGTCCAACACACTTTATTCTCTAAATTCTACAACAGAAATTCAAAAGCATTCAAGTAAGGATTGAACAGTGAAACTTGATGCTAGTTGATGGCATAAAAACAAGCTGCACATAGACATTATTTTGCAGAAAATTTAAAACAAAAATTGGAAGGCCTGAGATATGAAATTTGAAAGCACTTCCTTCATCCTTTACAGCTCTTTTTTTACTTTTGTTTGAGTTGGTGCTTCTTTGTTCTCTGGTTCAGATTTTGAGCTAATTAGAACTAGATTTACATCTTTTTTGACTAAGAAAATAAAACAGATTTGAGTTATCTCTCTTTGGAAACTTAGGTTCAGGTTTTAAGCTTGTTTGAACCTTTAATTTCTATCCTAAACTATCTACTGATAAGCCAAGATTAAACAGTTTGGAGAATCAAATTCACTATCCTATCAGTAGAAAATTTAAAGCTTATTACTCAATATTAAGCTGTTTGACTATCTAGAAGTGTGTTCTTCAGGAATGGCATTTGAGCTTGCACACTTTTAGATTTGTTTCTCTTTTTTGGTATGGGGCTATACCTTTCTTTTTTTCACAATTCGCGCTCTTTTCTTTGTTTTACTGTTTTTTTACTTATTTTTTTCTAACTTTGAATGCAATAGTGGATGAGATATTTATAGTGGAAAAAGGATGAAAATGCTTTGAAACATAGCATGGATCAAAAGAACTAATGTTTGAGCATCCTGCCAGTGACAGGACCCCCAAATAATCCTGCTCCATTCAACTCTTGTAAGAAATAGACATTGTTACTGGCAGCTGAATGAATAAAGTAAGGGCTAAGCCATAAGTTGTCATATTTTCCATGCTTGCCCTTGTCTTCCCTCCTTGAGTCCCATTTCAAAAATTTGTCCCAAATTTTGAAATTGCTGGCCTTTTCTCTCCTATCAAAAAGATTTTTGATGCTGATCTGCTTTTGCAATGCTTTCGTATATACCTCTTCTCTGATTTGCTGAAGATGAATGGTCTGATTTATTCTTCTGATCATGTCATTATCTTCAGTTTTCAACTCTTGAATCAACTTCATCACTGGTACACCAAGGCTTGAGGGTAATAGGTCATGGAATGCCCCAATGTTATCTAATATCTATGGCAGAACTCAACCATCCTCTTTGATCCAAATGTTGCTGCATTATCAGTGATGATCTTGATAGGAAAACCAAATCTGGAGAGAATGTTGGTCTCCATGAATTTTATAATAATTGAATCATTGGCCTACCTACAAGGTATGGCTTCTATCCACTTAGTGAAATAGTCTGTGGCAGTGAGAATCCATCTATGTTGGGAAGAAGATGGTGGATGGATTTATCCTATGAAGTCAAGTCCCCACTGTTGAAAAGGAGCTTCAACAGTGATTTGATACAAAGCCAAGGGTAGCAGTTTTGTTTTGCCTTCAAAAAGTTGACATTTATGATAGGAAATGATCATCTTGTGCACATGTTGTGATGCAGTTGTAGCATTACTAGCATCATATAATGGAATTTTGGACTGATAGTCCTATGGAAGATTGACTAATGGTACATGAAGGACTAAGGGAGTATACCATGTTGCCATGATATGTGGTGTATGTGGATTTATAAGAGGTGGATTAACAAGAGGAAAAGTGGGTTGAAGTGGAGTGGTTTGGACAGTGAGTGAAGGATGAAGGGATGTGGATGGAACAAAAGTAGATTTTTGAGCTGATCTTGGATGAGAGACACCTAAATTGTGAAGGAAATGCAAATCAGGAGGTGTTGTTTCTCTACTTCGAGGATGCTCACTTGTCTCCAGGGATGAAAGTGAAGACTTGGAGTGTAGCTGAATTATATCATCAAATGACCTAGTTCTGAATGGATTTACTAAGTCAACTTGTGATTTTTGTAGAGATGAAAGATTTTCAGGGACTGAATTAGCTCTCAAGGGTGATCTGAAAACAATTGATATTTTAATCCTAGGATAGTTCCTAAGAAAACTTTTTAGATTATCAACTATCTCAGGTGGATCAGGCTCAGGATAAGCTCTAGTGTGAATCTTTCTAGGAGCCACTATGCTGTGTTTTTTAGACCCAAATAAATAGGAAAATTTCAACCAGGTATGACAGTCTTTGAGAGGTTAACTAGTCTTTTTACACAAATTTTAATCCTACAGTCCTCTAACTGTGTTTAAATGATATTACAATGACAAAGGTTCTTCCCAGTGGAGTCTTAAGGTCTGTTAATAATTGTGGATTCGCCAAGTGGAATTTCTTAGCTCTTTTTAGAGGTAAAAGCTTTTATGGTCCACCACCACGTTTATTAAATACCAATCTAAAATATTTTTAAGTTTTTTGAGTTATTTTTCAATTATTTGGTTTCAAAGAATATCCTAACTCTGTTTCAAAACTTAGCTATGGTAATGAGACAAAGACAGTCTACTCTTATGGCTAAGCCAACTGATCTTTCAAGGTTAGATAAAGGCTTATGAGAATCCTAGGGTTTTCCTAGTTTGTCACTGATTCAAAAAGTTTTATCATGATTACCATTGTTTGGTAGTGCTTGAAAAGGTTAATTTTTAGTCACTGCACAATTTTCTTGAATCAAGGGTTTTACGAGGTCTTTTAAAGGTACGTATACCAAAAAAACTCAAACTCCCCAGTGAAGTCGCCAAAAATGTTAGCTCCCTATAATCATAAATATTGGCAAAAGTCCAACCGTAGGGAGAAACATCATTTCAACCACTTTGGGATTCTAGGATCTAGCCCTCCTGAATCCGCAGAGGGATCTCTCCAATAAGTGCAAAGATGGATTTTTCTTTGAAGTTTGGGGTAATGATGTTAGGCTAGTTATGAAGGCCAAGGGTTTGTTTTGTTTTTAGATGGTTGAGCATTATTACTGTTTGAGGTGGAAAGTCCTAAATGCAAAGAGTTTCAAAGGTGTGAAGTTGCAAGAAAATAGAACAAGCTTTGGCTAGGAAAGATAGATAATTGCGGGTTTTAGTCCATTGGGCTATGGAGTCATAATAGGGTTTAATTGGAACAACAGGAGGCAAGAGTGGTCCATGGGGCAAGTCATCTATGTCTAAGGATCTCTTTGAAGTTTGATATATGGAATGAAATGGTAAAATAAGAAGGAGAATTTAAACAGATGGTGAACAAAGAGCAGCCCTAGATCTGATAAGTACTTTTAAACTAGCCATCTTTTGACATACACTTACGAAAAACATGAAATCAAACAAGAATCTGGTAAGTACTTTTAAACTAGCTAGCCTTTGATACACTTTCAATAGAAAACACTTTAAAACAAAGGGAAACTTGAAGGCAACTGTTGGAGTACAAACTAGCGGGCCGGGCTCACCACAAATCCTCTCCTAGCTCTGCTTTACTTGGTTACTTTCAAGACAAACACAAATATAACATAGAATCACCTAAGATCTGGTAAGTACTTCTAAACTAGCCATCTTTTAACACATTCCAAGGGAAACATTCAGACAGTCTTTGGGGATAAAACTAGGACCAGGGCACACCATATCTTCCTTAGTTCATCTATACTTAACTAATACTGAACATAACATTCAAGAATAATGTTTAGCTAAGGCAGTAAGTCGAGGGAACACTAGCATTCATATGCTTAAACTGAATTAAATCATTCCTAAATAACATAGATTGGAAGAAAACATGTAAATAAAGATTTTCAGTCAGAGAAGGGTACTAATATACAATAGGTCCTAACTCTATGCATGCTTTTCTTTAGAAGAGAAGATGAAACATAGTGAAAATAGAAAAAAAATGACAAGTTACAATGAGAAAAACATCACTGTCAACATAGACCAGGATCCCATAAATCAACTTGTATTGATGCTCCAAACCAGTTACAACTTTAAGTCCAATGCTTTAGTTTGGAAATCATCTACTCATCCTAGCCTAACTTATCTATCACAAGCAGAGCTCCAAGGGCCAGTGAACACAATTTACAATCAGAATTTTAAGCTCAAGTGTATTTCAAAGTTATGAAACCAACAATTTCTCATCTTCTACAGAAGTATTTATAGAAGAATGAGGAGGTGAGATCTGATAAAAGATCTCTCAGGACAATTAATACAGGTTAATGACTTCTCGACTTTTGAGGGGCTCGATGGAGAATTTTACAAGTGTGTCACTGTACTAATTGATTTAAATTTATGAATTAAGCTCAGTGGGAGCTTTTTTTGACCTTTGAGGCTCTGTTTTATATTAAAGTAACTCTGCTGATATTTTGTGCATTAAATTCTCTTGCAGAATTAACTCTCTGGCTGCGCTGAGGAAAATATCTTCATTTAATCAATAAACTCAGCCTTTGTTTGGATGTTGGTGGCTACAGGTGGCACTGTGGTAGTTGAGAGGAAACAATTTTCCTCAGTTGTGGCGGTGGAGGACTTTCTGTCTGTTAAACACTTATGATTCTCCTTTAATTGTGTTTTTAATTTGGGGGATTAGGCTTTTGATAATCAATCTTAGTCGTGATCCCCGCAAATCTATCTCCAATCTTCTGTTCTGTTGTATTATGTCTTCAAAACTGATACTCTTTTAATTTTGATTCAATAACACCATGTCTTGTTCATTTGTAGAATGCGCAGGGCTCATATGGCATCAATGCCTCATGAAACATTGACGAAATGTGGAATTTGAGCCCGGTGAATGGTTCCCTTTTATAAATCAAATGTGTGGGAATCGTCATTCCCAGCCCTTGGCCCTTTTTTTTAACATAATGGAAAACCATTAATCCTGCAAAAAACACACAAAATATCAAGAAATCCTGCATTGTGGGTTTAACTGCTGCAGAGGATGTTGGGAAGAGCGTAGCCATTGGATGGCAGCATCCAACGGTGGAGATTGACTAAGAGAAGGTCAAAGAAGAGCATAGGAAAGAATAAGACTGGAATGATCTGGGACCATCCGATTTGGACACATGGATGGTCCAGATCCAATCGAAGGATCGCAATCAGTGGAGGAATCATGTTAATGCACTCGGTAAAAAACTTGCGATGCGATGTAGTGCGGGCTGTTAATCTGAGGATCAGATCAACGGTGGAGAATGAATCAGAGGGATGGACGATTAGGGGGACAAAAAAATGTACTGAATGGAAAATGTGATGCGATTGAGCAATGGCCATCTATTTGAGGATCATATCGATGGTGGGGAGTGAATCGGAGGGTTTCAAAAGGCAGAGGAAAGGTTAATGATCAGAGCGAATTAGGGTTGTCAGATCTGAGGAAGGCAGGGAGGAGATCAACGGTGGACAACCAATCAAGTATTAGCAATCAGGGGTGGACAAATAAATGCATCAAATGAAAATTGCGATGCGATTAAGCACCAGTCGTTCGATCGGCTCCAGATCGACAGCAGATTTTGCTTTAAACTTTTCACCGGTGGAAACCCTTTGTGACACAAAAAACCAAAAAAATTTAATAAAGAAAAGGTTTCTGTGGAGGAATATATATATACGAATAAGCTGGCACCCGACTTCGGGGCCTTTGGTCTTTGTGAAGTACAATATGCGTGGGGCGTATACAACAAAGGGCCAATCAAAATCGGAGCCTCGGGCTGAGTCTTTTCAATCTACCCATTGGAATTTTGTAATGTGATTGCACTCCGGGTCTTCATTAACCTTTCCGATGCGATAAGCGCTAAAAGGCTCTAGCACCTGGTTCTAGGGTGCGGGCATGTGGGGGAAGTGATTTAAGACTTAACCCAAAGGGGCTTAAGTCCTTAGTAGTAAAAACTTGTTTTTTATGTAATTTTTCATACTTTTTAATGGATTTGGGGGTTTCGGTAAGGTTAGAAAGTGAGTTCTTCACCTTGTAAAAATGATTTTCATGATTGGAAGAAAAGAAATCATGAAAATAGAGGAGTTTTATGGAGAAAACAGGATAAAAAATGAAGGTTAGTTTTGAGTGGAGGAAGGGGAAAAATGATGATTTTGCAGCAGTATTTTCTCATGAAATCAGTAGAAATTCTGAGTATATAGAAGAGGGAACAACAATGAATATTTGGACAGAAGCATGAGGCCTTCAAGAGTCTTTAAGAGCCAACACTTTTTAGCAATAAAATTTGTTCGTTGAAGGCTCCAAAAAATTTTAGCCACCTTTTTCTATAACAATTTTTTTAGGTGGCTAACACCGTGATGATGTGAATGAAAGCCCTCCATTCATTGATCTGATACTGTCTTCGACCTAGTGAGAGATGATTATAAAAATGATGGAATTTATTATAAATTAATAAAGCTAAATTGAAAAAAAATCAACTCAATATGTATGCACATATTATTCTAAAAATCTCATTTAAGAAACTGTACCTAAACATATATATACCATGATCATGTTGTAACGAATGATTTCCATCACACGATTCATCTAATACTCTCCTACATCCATAACCAAACTTATTTGCATTCATAGAAGGTTTCCCTTTAGTCGATCCATTAGACTTAGTTGATTGTCTATCCCATTTACACCTCCAAGAATTAGTTGGTAACTGCTCATGTGATGATCCAGAACCTTGATCCATATATATATCTATATCTATGTGTGTGATATTTAAAAATAACCCAAGTTACATGCATTTAAAAATATTTAAAATTTCTATTTAAAAATATCAAGAAATCAAAAAATTTAAGGGTTTCCTCAAAATTATTTGATGTAAATTATTCATTTCAAATATAGTCAACATTAAAAACACAAATGTTGAAGTGCACATTTTGAAAATTAAACATAAAATTTTTGAATACATGTCAGGTTCACCATTTTGTGCTAACATAATGGGAGCACACTTATTATAGTATTGAAAGAAAGACATGGTCATTAAAATTACCACATTTGTAACTAAAAAACACACACATATCAAAGATATCTTACAAAGTCCATGAATAAATTTTGATGGAGATGTCCTTGACACTAATTCATATTTCACACACAATTCTTGAATTGGAATTGCCCCATACAATAGATCACTACACAACCTATTAACTTGTGCACAATATCTTATGCTAAATGATTGAAATTGACTAGCAATATTTCTTTCTTCTCCATGCAATTGTTTTAAATTGTCATTAATGACTTGGTACATGCCTTTCATCTGGTTACACACAAGTTTAAAATTGGTGAATGCTACAGTTACATTGGATCCATACTCCCTACTTGTTCCTAAGCCTTCTATAAGTGTAATTTAATATGCTTCATTGTTTCTTGTCCTTCCACGTACATTCTTCTTCCTTTGGAGGACTTTGTTTGTCAAAATATTTTATAGCACATAAGTAATCACGACTTGTCCTAGATTTGGATAACATGAAACTTCTATGCATAATGTCCATCTTTCAACCATGTTTAATGGGTTTTAAAATCCCTATAAAAAAACAAATTAACTAAAATGAATAATGTATTTTTTTTCACAAATGTCTTAGATTACGGGAGAATGATGAAAAAGATTATATATTGTGATGGAATGATGGAATATTACATTATCTATTGTGATGAACTGCCCTATTAGAATAATAATCGAAGTTTACAAATCAATGCAATTGGGAAAACCTCTTAACAAATGTTCTCATGTTGGAATGCATAAGAATAACATTCAAACACATGCTACACTACATTTATTTTCGATGATGAGAAAATATTTCATTATAAAAAATTAATGTGATTTTGAACCCAAGCTAGGGTCTTTAATCCTCTAATAGTTATTCCCATGAATTTTCATACCCCTAAGACTAAAACAATTATTCGTACTTCCATCCCTAATGAGATTCCTTCATTATTGAATGAATATTTTACTTATCATGAGAATACCAATCCTTCAAATTAGATATATTTTGTCATGTTTATCAAGTTTGGACTATACTATACTAAAGGTTAACCTATCAATGGATATTTTCCATCATGTTATGTATGCTTTTGTTGAATAAATTTCCACATTTAAAAAGTTGATACCCACATTCAAATCAATAAAAAAGTAATTTGTAAGTGATTTCATCTTCTATGTAAGTCATTCCATGATTTTCTATTAGGCAATAGGGGTTGATTGTTGATCATGCCACTAAGTACACTAACATCGATAAATCCTATATATATGTTCAATATTAAGAAAAAATACATTTTTCATCTTCCATAAAAGTCATTCAATTATTTTCTATGAGGTAATAAGGGTTGATTGTTGGTCGTGCCACTAAGTACACATATATCCATAAATCCTATATTTATCTTCAATATTAAGATAAAAAAAAAATATATAGCTTTCATAAGCATAAGATCATTTTCTTCCTTGCCTAAATCCATGGATTAAATATCAACCAATATTTCTACATATGGATGTTATTCATGGCCAGGACAAGTGAATAAGTCAAAAATGTGAATTGGAGAGCTATTATGGCTTAACACTTAAGTATCCCATTGTGTCACTTCATGCTAGTGATCCTACCATTTAAATATCATTGATCACTTATGGTTTATCACTTAAATAAATATAATAAAATACATGAAAAGAGGTGAATATAGATCACTTATCACTTATCTATAGAATATTTGAAGGGGAAAATAAGTGAATATATAGTTTTAAAAGAGCTGAATATATATAATATTAAATTTAATTAGATTGATGATAGAGTTGAAATCAATAATAAACAAATCTTATTATTATAATAATTTTCTGTTGCATGATCCAACCAACATATAGTTCAACCACTTGAAGGATAAAGATAAATCATGAGTTTCTTCACTGATATTAGTTGTTGCCAAGAATTTTTCACTAATTTAAATAAAAAATAAAATCTTAAAAAATATATTTACAATTATAACATTGAAATGAAAAATAATTGAGGCTATTTTATAAATATATAGAAGCACGAATATAAGATCTAATTCACTCTAGTTTATAAGGTAAATTTAAAAAATTGGAAGCAACTTTACCAATCAGTAGGTAGTAGTTCCTACATCTATAATGTGATGAATATGCAATAATTTCATATCATGATTATTACTTGTGTACTCTACTAGGATCAATTGTACATAGATTATGCCCTTTTCCAAAGGCTTTCAATCCAATTTCTAATGAAAGTGCAAATGACTCCCCTTTTTACATGATCCTCTGAAGCATGGAGATTGGTGTTAACACATAAGAAAAATTTGGGAATTCATACAACTAAGTTCTAAACCATCCTCACATATAATTAATATATATACTTTTAAGTGACTATAATATAACTTGAAGATTTGTGTTGTATATTACATGATTACTTTAACAACCTTGGGGTGTTAATTTTTCATATAACCTTTTATTACTTTGGCCTGCTAAATTTGCACCTTATCATTTATGAAACTCTTCTTTTCTTGTACTTAAAGTGCCATCTTCATGAACCATTGAAGATGCAACTTGTTGGTTGCCAAAATTGTCCAATTTTTACCCCTAATTCCACCCTAACCACACTATCCAAATCCCTTTTTTTACAAATCAAACCTAACCCTTCAACCAATTCTTGTACTCACTCATGACTTTGAAATCATAGGTTATATAAGCTTAATTACTAATTAAAAAGGTAAAAATAGTTCATTTGTCTTTGTAACTTATATATTTTCCTTCCTGAAGAGCATGTTAAAAAATAATTACTAATTGTTATGAATATGGTTGGTGCAAGAATGTTGTAGTATTGTCTGCCATTCCTGCAATCAATGGACATCTGACAGTATTACTATGAACAGTCATGAAAACTCACTCACCAATGCACACTCCTTGGTAAAGAACCAATTTTTCAGTTTGATTAGGCTCGGAGCATTGAGGAGAATGCAGGAAGATGGTTATTGGGGTTTCGGCCAGTACCCCCAATTCAGCCTCTGCTAACAGCTGAGAGCCCAAATTTACATGTTTTTTTCTTTTTTGTTGCATCCAAGAGCCAATTGTTGTATTTAATAGGGTTTTTAGGATAGATTAGTTAGCGACACTCTAGAGCTGTGATTTTTTATCTCCCCTTTTCTGGGCTGGATCCAGGACCTATTGATGTATATTGTCACTTATTGAAGTTAATATAAGGAACCATGCCATTTTATTCATCTGTTGTTTTTAATCTCAAGTAAATGAGCTACCTGTACGTTTGATTTCCTCACTTTTGTAAAGGGCAATGAGTTGGTTGGATAAGGCCTAGCTAACATAGCTTGTTCTCCCTTAGTTCATAAGAGTGTGTTAAGTATTTCATATGTAGATTTAGAGCATATGGTTATTTTTTTTCTGTATCTAAACCTACAAATTTACGTTCTCTTTATGAACAATTGTGTCACTCGAATTGAAGGTTTAGAAGCTTGATTTTATTCACACCTAGAATGATGTAGTATTTCATTCCTTTTCAATTATGCACTGTGTGGATTTCCTTTCCTTTCTGCAAGTGTGTGTTTTGATTCAAATTCATGAATATGTTTCATTTTGCAAAGCATGGTTTATCTCAAGAAAGAACCCTCTATTTCTGCAAGTTGTTTTATTTTTATGATGCAACAGTGTGTTTCATTCCCAAGAACTAGTTTATACTTCCAGAATGTGTGTATAGTTTAGGGATTGGATTGTTTGGACCATTAAAATTTTGTGTACATTCACTAAACCCTTCTCACACAATAGATTTTGTACACGTACAACTCTCTTGTGGAAACAATTAAGGTTTGTTATGGAAACATGAGACATTTATCTTAAAAGGGCATAAATATTATTCACATCGTGACAACACTCTAAGGGATGATCTGTCTCTAGGAATAAAATGATTAATTATCCATAAATAAACTATATTATGACACAATTATCTTTCAGTTATTGCAATGCTTTTATTTATTGAATGAGTGACTAGTGAGAATCATGTTGTTTTGAATGGTTCATTTACAATTTCATATTTTTCTCTAATTTATCTTCAATTGATTTACAGTTGTCACTATCTAAGTTTTATACAAGTGATTAGGAACATTAAAAAAAATTAGTACAGGAACCGAATACATTTCTAGTACAGGAACAACGTTTTAGTGTAGGAATATTGTTCCACTACAGGAACTTTGTTTGAGTACAGGAATTGTAATATTCCTAATTAGTGACAGCTAATTGGAATATCCGATTTTGTATAGTTTTGCCATCTATGGTTTGTAAATAAATAAAAAGTGAGTAAAGAGGGTCTAACTCACTTAATTATAATAAAACATCTTCCTAGTAGCACAACGTTGTGACTCAAGGGGAGTCAAGGGGGCCAAACACCACGTAGAGGAGGGGGGCCTACGTACACTCTAGAAGCTTGTGCATAGATAAGGATGAGTATGTGGAGGAGAGAGAGGCTACGTTGGGTTTTGGAGGGAAACCAATGCTATAAAATATGGAAGAGCCTCCTCATTTGGATCATTCTAGAATTGATGATTTTTGAGTGAGACTTTTGTCTTCTTGAGCACGCTGGCTGTTTAGCCTATTTGCAGCATTGTTTAGTACATTGAGTGTCTCCAATTGGAGATTTCACCCTTAGCCCCGCGGGACTTTGAGTTCCTGTTTTGGAAAGGTTTTTTTTTCAGTATTTTGTGAGTCGTTTCTTTGTTTGGGTTTGTTGCGGAGCTAAAGCTTAGAGAGACTGTGCAGTCACTGGGAGAGAGGACGCAGTCCATTGTGGAGGAGCTTCAGATTAGGGTTTCTGTAGGTGATTTCACCAGGATTTTGAGCAGGGGGTCAACCTTTGCCCCTAGGAGACTTTTTTCGGAGTTTGTGGTAGTATTTTATTTGTTTCTATATAGCCACTGTGTTGTACCTTAGAGGCCAACGTAATTCACTGGGGAGGCAGTTTCTGGTGATTTTTGGGGTTGGCCATTCTTGGAATGGTTTATGGATCTTGTCTGGGTTGTTGAGGAGAGGAGATTTGGCAATTTTTAACTCATTCTGGCAAGGGGATCAGCCCCTAATCTTTATTCCACTCCAGCAGTAGTAGCTACATGACATTTTTCCAGCAACTAGGAGACAGTTCACAGAGAAGCCATTTCTTATCTTTTCTAAGAGTGTTTTCTTACCTGCTTTAGGCAAGATCACCTCTTGTACTTCATTACATTTCTCAGGGTAATAAAATGGCTCAACATTGTCTCTCTATGTTTTCTGGTTGAGTTTCCATAGTTTTTATTGTTACTGTAGTTGCTGTATTCTCTTTCTATTATATGTCTACTATTGATTTTGAGCATTTTGGTTCTATACCACTCGGTGCATTTATATTTCACTCTTAGAAAAAGCTTGGAAAGGGCTAGGTAGCCTCTAGTTCTCGTCCTATGTTAGAGGGTAAATATCTGGTAAATGCCATCCCAGTATATCTCTGGTTGGATTTTTGCCGTGTCTTAGAGATATCCCCAAAATAAGATATTATAATGGTATGAGAGCATAGTTCTGGCTCAACCTGTGGTCTATGACATCGGGAAAGAGACCATATAGATGCAAGAAGTATAGATACCGTGAGCGTAGGTTGGAAGCCACCTACGAAGAAGAAGACTGTGCCCAGGTAGAGAACGTAGATCAGGAGAGAGAGCCTATGACAGACAAAGATCAGGTGGATCTTGTAGTAGATTTAAGAGAGAAAGAGCCGATGGTAGATGACACAGAGGCCAAACAGTTTGGAGAGGCACTCCTCAAGTCTGTGCAGGATTTAGCTAGACAGATTGAGGTGATGGGACAGAGGTGCACAGCTATGGAGGCTAGGCAGCGTGAGACTCTAGGGGTTTTCTAGGTCAGAGAGGGATCATGCACATCCCATCATTTTCTAGAGCAAGGTGCTTCTTAGCATGATACTCCTCAGCCAATGATTTCATGTGCACCTACCTGCTCTACCATGCCCACTTTCTTGGGTGCAGATACAGGGGCAAGAGCCTTGCAGGAGGCATAGCCTGGACACTTAGATGACTATTTTGTAGAGTATCAATCCTACTGGTAGGAGTTCAGGGATGCTCTCACATTCAGAGATTTTGTGCATCTCGAGTGGGACAGTAGACCCTGCAGCCATCATAGATGGCATCGACGTTACCATGATGGAGATTCCCATCATGCCTCTAGTATATTTCATTTGCCTACGTTTGATGGATGATCAAATAGCTCAACAAAATATTGGGTGGAGAAGCTAGACATCTATTTCTAGCTTAACGAGATGTCGGAGACAGAGGCCATCAAGGTGGCGACATTACATTTGGATGGTGAGGCCCAGGACTGGTGGTTCCATGGGATGGTGACACTTTGGAATTCCACAGTGACGACATATGCTGAGTTTACCAAGAGATTGATAGAGAGCTTTGACCAGAGGGATTTGGAACAACATTTTGTTGAGCTGACGAAGCTCAAATAGACAGGGATCCTAGAGACATACATTGTAGATTTCTTGAGGGTTTCGGTCATGGTGGTAGATCTATCCATGACATGGATTATCTATATGTTTGTGGAGGGATTGGTAGAGCCACTTCAAGGTCTAGTCAGATCCACTAGACCAGCTACACTCTAGGATGCTATCAGTAGGACCAGGGATTTGTAGGATGCATTGCCTAGGACACAGACACCTTACCCCCAGAGACAAGGTTTCCATCCCAAGGGGAAGGATGTGAGGGTTCCTCCTTCCAAGGAAAATCTAGGATGGACACAGGTAGATGATGAGGCCAGGGGGAGTTGAGGAAGAAGCGGCTGTGCTTCACTTATCAAGAGCCATGGGTACCAGGGCATAGGTGTGCTGCTGGCAAGGCACACTTCATTGAGGTATTTTCCAATGATAGCAGGGAAGAGGATCAGGAGGATGATGAGGAGGTAGGAGATAGTCAGATGGCCTAGGATTAGTTGTTGCTTCCACCTCTAGGGACAAGAGGTGTAGCTTTTGCACCCACAGGAGGGGCCCTTACAGCTTTGCGAGGAGTTCCTAAGTATTTGACGTTGCGTGTATGAGGGACACTACGTGGCCAGTGAGTATAAGTCTTGGTCGATAGTGGGGAAACCCACAACTTCATTGATGCACAGATGGTTGAGTAGAGAGGTATACCGACTGAGAGTTTTGACGGGTTTTCAGTCTTGGTCCCAGGAGCCCAGACGATGCAGTGTGCCTAGTATGTTCCAGAGTTAGTAGTGAAGATGGGTACTTACACTATGACTGATCACTTTTTCATGGTCAACATACCAGATACCAATGTGGTACTTGGTATTCAATCATTGATTACTCTGGGAAGGTCACCACGGATTGCAAGGCCTTAGAGATGGAGTGAGATGACAAGAAGACCGAGAATCATGAGAAGATCTGTGGGATGCATACTTACCCACCTCAAACAGTTTTGGCACACCAGATGGAGGCATACTTCCAGAAGGGAGACATAGAGTGGGCGATTGAGTTGCGGGCATCAGAGGCAAAGACCACCGGTCGAGCAGTTCATCCAGAGATACAAGCTATCCTTGACAGGCATGAGGTAGTGTTTGGGGACATACCACCAATTCGGCCACCAGATAGAGGGTTTGAGCATACCATCGAGCTTGAGCAGGGGATCTAGGTGGTGATCACTACACCCTATAGGCATCCCAAAGCCTATCGAGATGAGATCGAGTGGGCCATCCAAGAGTTGTTCCCTCTTAGACACATCAAACCGAGCACGAGTCCGTTTGTTTCTTCTATAGTGCTGATGAAGAAGAAGGACAGCACCTTGAGGATGTGTATTAACTACAGGGCCCTAAACAAGAAGACTCTGAAGAATAGGTACCCTATACCCAGGATCAATGAACTGATGGATGAGATGAGAGGAGCTAAGTTCTTCTCAAAGATTGATTTGAGATTAGGGTACCATCAGATTCACGTGAGAGGATAGGACATTCGAAAGACTATCTTCAGGTGTCATTATGGGCACTTTTATTTTTTGGTTATGCCTTTTGGGCTGACCAATGCACTAGCCACCTTTCAGCCTTGCATGAACCATATCTTCCGCAGTCATCAGAGGAAGTTTGCATTGGTTTTATTTGATGACATACTCATATATAGCAGGACGTGGGAGGAGCATCTCTAGCATATAGAAGCAGTACTACGCATCTTGGAAGAGAAATAGTTCTATGCTAAGCTCTCCAAGTGTGAGTTTGGGATGACAAAAATGTTGTATTTGGGCCACATCATTGGAGTGGACAGAGTGAGGATCCACGAGGAGAATATTAGAGCCATTGGAGCTTGGCTGGAGCCGAAGAATGTGACGGAAATTCGAGGGTTCATTGGGATATGTACCTATTATAGAAAGTTCATCAGAGGGTTCTCACATCTTGCTGCACCCCTTACAGATTTAACAAAGAAAGGGGCATTTGGTTGGATAGATATGGTGCAGCAACCCTTTTATAGGCTCAAGGAGGTGATGAGTAGCTACCCAGTGCTTGCGTTGCCAGATTTTACATAGCCATGTGTCTTGGAGTGTGATGCATCAAGAGAGGGGATTGATGTAGTACTGATGCAGGAGGGACACCCTATAGATTTTGAGAGCCGAAAGCTCCTTCCGCATGAGAGGTTGTATTCCATATATGACAAGGAGATGTTGGCCATCATGCATGATTGGCCAAATTCCGACAGTATTTGGTAGGGAATAGATTCAGGGTGAGGACTGACCACAACAGCCTCAGGTTCTTTTTGGAGCAGAAGCAACTACAAGAGAGGTAGTAGAAGTGGATCAGTAAGATCCAAGCATATGAATTTGAAATTGAGTATGTCAAGGGTAAGAATAATGTGGTAGCAGATGCCCTTTCATGTATAATAGCCATGTTATCTCTTATGACCTTGGGCACAGATTGGAGGGATGACCTCTTAGTTGAGTACTCCAAAGACAGGTTTGCATGTTAGGTGCTGGACAGACGAGTAGAAAATGACAAATATAGGGTGGTCGACGAGATCATCTATTATAGGGACATGATATTCTTGACTAGGGGATCTCAACTTAAGAAGATGATACTCCAGGTTTCACATGATTCTCCATTGGCAGGCCATCAGGGGTTTACCAAAACCTATAGGGCCGGTAGGGAGAGGTTCTCATGGAAGGGCCTCAAGGAGGATGTACTCCAGCACATCACGGAGTGCGATGTTTGTTAGAGGAACAAGGGGGAGATGAGCCATCCCGCAGGGTTGTTGTAGCCTCTTCCCATTCCAGAGGGGAAATGGGAGAGCACATCGATGGATTTCATCACAAGGTTGCCCATGGTGTAGGGCAAGGATTGTATCTTTTTCATCGTTGATCGACTGAAAATGTATGCACATTTTTTTGCCATATCTGTGCATTACATAGCACCACCGGTGACTGAGCTATTCTTTCGAGAGATTTTCAGGTTGCATGGTCTTCCTAAGACCATCATCAGTGACATGGATAGTTGCTTCATGGGAAAATTTTTGCAAGAGCTTTTCCAGCTAGTAGGGACAGATTTGAAACCAAGTACCAGCTACCACCCATAGATGGATGGATAGACAGAGATAGTTAACAAGTGGCTGGAGGGCTACTTGCGTAACTATGTCAGTGGGTAGTAGCGAGCATGGTTGAGATGGTTGCATTTGGGGGAGTACTGCTACAACTTGACACATCACATGTCTATTGGTATGTCACCATTTTATGCTTTTTATGGGTACCATCCTTTATCATTTTCTCATGTGATGTTCGATGCAAGTAAGGCTCCTAGAGCCAAGATGTGGATCTAGGAGAGTCAGTACATCCTCCGAGTTCTCGAGGACAATATGGCTACAACACAAAACCAGCAGAAGTTGTATGCTGACAGAGGTTAGGTGGAGCAACAGTTTGAGGTAGGGGACTTGGTATACCTATGCTTATAGCCATACTGACAGTCATCGCTGAAGCAGAAGGGAGATGAGAAGCTCAAGCCCTGTTTCTACAGGCCATACAGGGTGATACACAGGATTGGGAAGGTTGCATATGAGTTGGAGCTGCCCCAAGGCAGCAAGATTCACAACATTTTCCATGTATCATGCCTGAAGAAGGCGCTAGGACAGCAGGTGACAGTGACAAAAGAGCTACCACCTATAGATGATGAGGGTCACTTGGTGTTGTAGCCGAAGGCCATTATTGATACCAGGGAGAAGCGGTTACGGAGCAAGACGATCTGAGAATTCTTGGTGAGGTGGAATAATTTTCCAGATGAGGATGCCACTTGGGAGAACGAGAAGATTTTGCAGCATCTATCACTTCAATTGCTTGAGGACAAGCAACATTTTTCTGGGGGGGACTGTAATATTCCTAATTAGCAACTGCTAATTGGAATATTCAATTTTTTATAGTTTTGTTGTCTATGGTTTGTAAATAAATAAAAAGTGAGTAAAGAGGGTTTAACTCACTTAAGTAGAATAAGACATCTTCCTAGTAGGACAACGTTGTGACTCAAGGGGAGTTAAGTGGGCCAAACACCATGTAGAGGAGGGGGGCCTACGTACACTTTAGAAGCTTCTGTGTAGATAAGGATGCGTATGTGGAGGAGAGAGAGGCTACGTTGGGTTTTGGAGGGAAACCAATGCTATAAAAGATGGAGGAGCCTCCTCATTTGGATCATTCTAGAGTTCATGATTTTTGAGTGAGACTTTTGTCTTCTTGAGCACGCTAGATGTTTAGCTTGTCTGCAACACTGTTTAGTGCATTGAATTTGAGTGCCTACTTGGGCAAGGTTTGTTTCTCATTATTTTGTGAGTCATTTCATTGTTTGGGTTTGTTGCAGAGCTGGAGCTTAGAGAGACTGCATAGTCACTGGGAGAGAGGACGCAGTCCATTGTGGAGGAGCTTGGAATAGGGGTTTCTATAGGTGATTTTGCCGGGATTTAGAGCAGGGGGTCAACCTTTTCCCCTAGGCGACTTTTGGCAGAGTTTGTGGCAGTATTTAAGCTGTTTCTATCCATCCACTGTGTTGTACCTTGGAGGCCAGCGTAATTCACTAGGGAGGTAGTTTCTGGTGATTTCTGGGGTTGTCCATTCTTGGAATGGTCTTTGTATCTTGTCTGGGTTGTTGAGGAGAAGAGATTTGCCGATTTTTAGCTCATTCCAGCAAGGGGATCAGCCCCTAATCTTCAGTTCATTCCAGCAATAGCAGCTACATGGCATTTTTCCAGTAGCTGGGACGTAGTTCATAGAGTAGCCATTTCTTGTCTTTTTTGAGAGTTTTTTCTTACTTGCTTTGGGAAATATCACCTCTTGTACTTCATTACATTTCTCAGATTAATAAAATGGCTCAACATTTTCTCTCTATGTTTTCTGGTTGAGTTTCCGTAGTTGTCGTTGTTACCATAGTTATTGTATTCTCTTTCTATTATATGTCTAGTATTGTTTTTGAGCATTCTAGTTCTATACCACTTGGTGCATTTATATTTCACTCTTATACTAAGTCTGGAAAGGGCCAGGTAGCCTCTGGTTCTCATCCTCTGTTAGAGGCAAAATATCCGATAAATTCCCTCCCAGTCTATCTTTGATTGGAGTTTTGCTGTGTTTTAGAGATATCCCTAAAACGGGATATTACAAGAATGTTGTTCTAGTTCATCAATGTTGGTCTAGTCAAGAAATGGAAGACTTGTAACAAATACAGGCATCACTATCAACCTAATATTTCCTTTGTCTCTTAATGCATTGATACTGAATCAAACAGATTTGTTGTCTCTTCTTTCATTACCAGGATTTCTTTCTATTTACTTAAGCTCCTTTCATTTGATTCTTGCAAGTATTTCCTTTTATTTATTCTAGTACCAAAATTCCTTTGGTGTTATATGATTTCCATTATTTTTATTCTGCAAGTGTAATAAAAAGGCTATAAATAGAGATAATGAAATTTTACACCAATATTCTTGGCATTTCCCATGCTATGCCTTGAAGCTTAAAAAGCCCCAGATTGACAATTAAGTGTTGACAGAGTTTGTTTCATTATAACTCCGACACCCAACATTTTGGTGCCATTGTCAGGGAGGCGTTGAAGATTTGGTAAGAGATTTATGATTTTTTTGTAGTAGGGATAAGTTTGTCTTATTTTTTATATAGTGTGCTTCTATCTCATGAAGGGTTCTTGTTATTGTTGATTTTTTTTACTTGCAACATTTGATTTCAGGTTATTTTTCCTGTACTTTTAAGTCTTGTCATTTTTTTTCCTGACTATTTTAAGATGAATTCCTAAAAAGTGTAGGGGTCCGAAGTCCAATAAAGTTTGAAGAAACATTGATAAATCTAAAAAAATTTCTCATATTGGACCTTCTTTTGCAGGCAGAAACTCGTAACAAACATAGACCCATCATGCGGGAACTGTTCACTTGGACTCTGTAAAAAATTGTTTGAGGGTGACATGACCAACCAAGCAAAAGAAGGGAACTATTGGAATTCAAAATGATTTAATCCATATTCAACCTTCTCATTATGTTGAGAGTGGATTGATTGGAGGTACAAAAATGGCAGATCATAAGGACCATGTTGAGGGGATTGGTGAGAATTAGGTAAATGACGAGCAATCCACCTTTGGATTTCTAATCGTGGATTGAGACATAGTTTTGAAAATGAAGAACATTCCACCATCATCTATTCCTAATTTCCATGGTAAGGTACACAAAGAGCCAGATTCTTTTTTATTTTAGTTTGATATATTATGTAGAAGTTATGATTACTCTACAGATGCCTAGAAGTTAAAATTATTTCTTGCAACTCTAAAGGATTAATTCTTAAGCTAGTTCATGGGGTTGGGGGGGGAATACTATAGCTTCTTGGGAACAAATGAAGAGAGTATTTTTTTTCAAATATCAGGAATATTGCAAAACTAGAGAAATGTAGGATGAGATATTCACTATTGTACAAAGTGATAATGAAACCATGGAAGAATATCTAGAAGGATTTATATATATCCTCTAAAGGTAAAAACACAAATTTGATCCAAGTACTATTAGAACCTTGTTCTTACGTAGGCTTACTAATAGTTTTAGAAACAATTTGAACCTTTTAGGACAAGGCGATATTGCTTAAAAATATTTTGATCATATTTGTGACTTGTGCAAGAATATCTCATGTAACCAATCTAGATCCGTTAGAGGAGTTCAAAGTAGAAATAATAAACTTTGATCTACAGATGCTATGATCATTTGTTTGGATCATGAAATGGACAACATGAAAACTGAAATAATGAAAATTGTTAGCAAATTAATATACTCTTTGAAATTTAAACAAAAACTTGTAGAAGAATAGGAATAATTGTCTATTTATTGTCCAAAGTGTATGAAAAAGAATCTTCTAAGAGAATGTCCTACTGATGTTAAAGGTGCTAATAAATTTCTGATTTCTATAGGGAAACATAATGTCGAGGAGTTCCTTTCTACACTAGGTTTTGAAAGAAGCATGAGAAGGAGAGAAATATAAGCCTGAGACATTACATGTTATGGGAGTGCAAAAAAACTGGCCTTAGGTAGGTGCAGGTGTTAGGTCCCTATATTATTAGTATAGTCCCTTATTGTTGTTAGTGTAACCCCCTTATTGTTATTATTGTACCCCTATAACCCCCATATTGTTATTATTGTGCCCTTAAATTATTATGTTAGGTTGGCTAGGATTACACTGTGGCCCCACGAGGATTACAATGTGGCCCCATGGACTCCTATATATAGAAAGGAGGTTTTGTAATTTGTATCATCCAAGAATTGTTCATTCATTTAATGTATTGGAGGTTGCCCCTCGAAGTGGCTTATTTATAAGGTGTTGATATCTCTTTTCTTCTATTTTTGGAGTTGGTTTCACAACATTTGGTATCAGAGCTTTGAGATTCTAGGGTTTCACTGCTCCAAATAGGTCAGCGTGGCATTTTCGCTATAAAAATTTTTCTACGAATGTTAAGAATCTGAGATTTTTAGAGTACAAAGCCAAAATCTGGAAGAACATCATTGCAAAATTTTAGAACTTCGTTCACAATTTTTCGGAGATATGATCTGTTTAAGTTGGGTCATTTTGTAGGCTCATGAATTTAACCTAAAAAAGTCATCGTGGTATTTTCGTAATAAAATTTTTTATAAAAAGGTTTAGAATCTAAAATTTTGAGAGTGGGAAGCTAAAATCCTGAGGAACATCATTGCAAAATTTCAGATATTGGTTCAGAATTATTTCAGAGATGTGATCTGTGGAATTTAGGGCTTTTTGAGGCTTCTGAATTTCATCTCAAAGAGGTTATCATGGGAAAATATTCATAGCTCTCTCTCTGAGCATCGGATTGGAATGCTGTAAAACGTGGCTGTAATAAAATGGACTGTAGTTTTATATCTATCAATTTTAGAGACAAAGGAAGAAACAATGACACGTGGCAAGTCGTACAAGTTCACTCTACTGAACTAGTCCAAAATTGGGTCATTGTGGGAGATTGGACATAAATTTGTATTGAAAAATCCAAATAAAATCAACCTTGTGGAATTTTAAAGAAGCTTCAGAGGGCTACTACAGGGCTGAATTTTAGATATTGAGGATTTGAAATTATAGAGATAATTCAATTTCAATATCGAGCTCCTCAAAAGAAAGTAAAGGTGTGTATTTGTTTTCAGAATTGCATAAGTCTTGTTTGAAGAATCAAGTTGAATTGATTCCAAGGGCATATTGTAGAATAGATATTAGTATTGGATTCTAAAATGGCCCCTAAAAATAATTCAACACCCATTAAGCCTTTAGAAGGCTCTACTATGACTCATGAATATGAATAATGGGAACATGAAATATCAAAATTACAAGAGCAAGTGCAACAAATTTCGCTCTCACAAATAACAATAAAAAATGAAATGGAGGTTTTGAAGAAAGGAGTGGAAATTAAGATGGATATTTTGAAGAAAGGCGTGGAAGCTGAGATGAATGGTTTGGAGGCTAAGATGGATGGCATGGAAGTGGGCATGGAAGCTAAGATGGATGACATGGAAGCTAAGATCGATGAAAAAATGAAAGAAAACATGGAAAACATGAAGAAGTATCTAAAAGTAGACATTGAAAGTTTGGAAAATTTGATACAAGAAATGTGTCCTAATGGTGAAAATATAGTAGAGCAAACTCATGATGAGAACAAAATAAATGTTAATCGTGATTTCATAAACTCTACCGTTGGAGGGAAGAACCGCCATATTCCAAAAATGGATATGAGGAAGTTCGATGGAAAGGATCCTATAACATGGATACTTCAGATGGAGCAATATTTTCATCTCAATAATGTGCAAAAGACACAAAAGGTACGCATTGCAACTTTACATTTAGAACAAAATACATTTGTATGGTATCAATAGCTTATCTCCTAGAGAAAAATTGTCACTTGGTCAGTTTTTATGGAGGAAATGGTAGCACATTATGAGGATATGAAGAGAAACACCTCTTCTCTCCAATCGATAAATCTCAAACAAAAGGGTTTAGTGGGGGAGCACATTCAGGACTTCCAAAAATCGAATATAAGGGTAACTGATATTTTAGAGGAACACATGATTGATCTCTTCATAGGTAAATTAAAGGATAACATCCAACATGAAGTTTGCATTTTGGAACCTGACCCATTGGAGAAGGCATTCAAGTTGACCAGAAAAATTGAATGTAAAATTTTGGCGAGAAGGAAGCTTACCACTCACTTCTATAAAGAGGTAAGTGTTGGTAATCCTATATTTTCACAAACTAAAAGATTGAAACCACAACAATTGGAAGAAAAAAGAGCAAAAGGGCTTTTGTATAATTGTGATAGCAAATACACTAAAGGTCATAAGTGTGCTGAGAAGAAATTATTTTACATAGATTGTGAAGAGGAAGAAGAAACTGAACAAGAATCTTCAGAAGAAGAGGATATACACCACCAACTAACCCTAGAAGAGGAAGAAATGAGTCTGACCATATTGTATAATGCATTGGAAGGAATTACCTCTCCTCAAACTCTCAATATAGAAGGACATATAAAGAAGAAAAAGGTAATAGTGTTGATTGATTCAAGTATTACCCATAATTTTATTCATTGTAAGGTAGCCAAGGAATTGAATTGTTTCCTATACCCAACACCAGAATGTCAATTGATAATTGCAAATGGAGGAACTATAAATTGCTCTGGAAAATTCCATAATATCAAGTTAACCATGGGGGAATATGTATTGAATAGTCGAATGCTTTCCATTCCTATGGGAGGTGTTGATGTTGTACTAGGAGTACAATGGTTACAATCCTTGGGGATGATAGATTTTAATTTTCAAGAACTTTTCTTGAATTTTTTTTTAGAAGGAAAGGAAGTTGAATTATGGGGTATTGTAGGGAAGCCAGGAAAGAGAATAAGCTCTTATGTCATGAAAAAGCTTCTAATGAAAGAACAACAAGGTGTAAATGCACAATTATGCTCACTAGAAGTTCCAACATCAAAATCATCTATTTTTTTAGATCTCCAAAAAGTCTTGGACAATCATTCCAAGGTGTTTGAAACTCCCAAATGGCCTCCACCTATTTGTTATCATGAAAATACTATTCATTTGATTCTAGGAAGTGTTACTCCAAACATCAGGCCTTATAGATATCCTTATGTCCAAAAGAGAGAAACTAAATGTATGATTACAGAAATGTTAGAGGCTAGTATAATTCAACCTAGTCAAAGTTTTTTCTCTGCTCCTGTAGTATTGGTACACAAGAAGGATGGATCATGGCACATGTGTTTGGATTATAGGGAGCTAAATAAGCCCACCTTTAAAGATAAATTTTCCATTCCTGTGATTGATGAATTATTTGATGAATTACATGGAGCAATTTATTTTACCAAGTTGGATCTTCGTTTAGGATATCATAAAATTAGAATGAAGACTGAAGATATTCCGAAAACAACATTTTGAACTCATGAGGCTCATTATGAATTTTTGGTCATGCCTTTTCGCCTTACCAATGCGCCTTCTACATTTCAAGGGTTGAGGGATTCCATTTTCAAACCCTTCCTTAGAAAGTTTGTGCTAGTATTTTTTGACGATATACTAATCTACAGTAAGTCTTGGAAGGATCATGTTCAACATGTTGACAAGGTGCTAAAAATATTGCAAGAGAAACAATTATATGCAAAAACATCCAAATGTTTCTTTGGATTACAAGAGGTGGAATATTTGGGTCATATTTTATCTCATGAGGGTGTTAAGGTAGACCCTAAAAAAATTAAAGCCATTAAGGAATGGAAAGTCCCAACAACCATAAAGCAGTTGCAAGGATTTCTTGGGTTAACAGGGTATTATCACAAGTTTGTTAAGAATTATGGGAGAATAGCAGCACCTCTAACAAAATTATTGTATAAAGATGCATTTTCATGGAATCCTAAAGCAACTAAGGCCTTTGAACATCTTAAAGAAGCAATGTGCCTAGCACCAATCTTAGCTACACCAGATTTCACAAAAACCTTTATTATGGAATGTGATGCCTCAAGAAATGGAATTGGTGATGTTTTAATGCAAGAATGAAGACCCATTGCTTTTGAAAGTTTTCTAATCAAAGGAAGGTATTTGCAAAAAGCTATTTGTGAGAAGGAAATGTTAGCAATACTGCATGCACTAAAGAAATAGCTAAGTTAGCTAATGGGAAGACCTTTCAATGAAAATACTGATTATGATAGTCTTAAACACTTTTTGGAACAAATACTATCTTCAAAAGAGCAGAAAAAATGGGTCACAAAGATGTTGGGTTATGACTTTGAAATAATCTACAAAAAAAGGAAGCTAAATTTTGTGGCAAATGCACTCTCAAGAAAGAATGAAGAGGTGGAAGCATTGCTTTGTGCCATATCTATTATCCAACTAGATTGGATAACCAAAGCAAGGGATGAATGGAAGAAGGACAAAGGAGTGTAGAGACCCATTCAAAAGTTGCAGCAAGATCCTAGTACAACTGATACATTTAGTTGGAAAAATGATTCCTTATGGTACAAAGATCGCTTATATCTTTGTAATAATTCCCAACTAAAACAAAATATTCTTTTGGAATTGCACACTTCTCCTTTAAGAGGACACTCATAATTTTTGAAAACATACCACAGGGTAAAGAAAGAATTTTTTTGGGATGGCCTTAAATCTGATATTCAAAATTTTGTGGCAGAATGTTTGGTTTTCCAGTAGAATAAAGCTGAGAAAATTAAGACCCTAGGTCTTCTACAGCCTTTATCCATTCCAAGTCAACGTTGGGAGGAGATTTCAATTGATTTTATCATAGTTTTACCTAAGTCTAAAGGAAAGAGTGTCATCGTGGTGGTAGTTGATAGACTTACCAAGTATGCACACTTTTGTGAATTATCTCATCCATTTAAATCAAGTACAGTTGCTACTACATTTATGGACACAATTCAAAAGCTACATGGAAACCCAAGGGTTATTGTGAGTGACAAAGATCCCATTTTTACTGGAAATTTTTTGATGGAGTTATTTTCTTGTTTGGGTACTCAATTAGCTCATATCTCATCTTATCATCCTCAATCTGATGGTCAAATTGAGATATTAAATAAATGTTTGGAAGGGTATCTTTGTTGTTTTGTATCTAATAAAAAAACACAATGGGTTAAGTAGTTACCTCTCGCTGAATGGTGGTAGAACAATTCCTTTCATACTGCAGCAAAAATGACCCCATTTATGGCACTTTATGGATATCATCCACCATCCATCACATCATCTTTAAGAGAAAATTCTAAGTTTCAAGCAGTGGAAGATCACATTGAGCATCAAAAGGAAGTTCTCCAACTCTTAAAGGATAACCTGAATTTGGCACAAATTTGAATGAAGAAATAGGCATATCAACATCATAGTGAGAGAAGTTTTAATGTAGGAGACTGGGTATTTTTACAGCTAAAACCATACAAACAAATGTCCCTCAAGCAAGATAATAAGGATAATTTATTATTGCCAAAGTACTATGGTCCTTATAAGGTGTTGCAAAAGAATGGTACTATGGCATACAAATTGGAGCTTCCTACATCTTCATGAGTGCATCTAGTTTTCCATGTTTCATGCTGAAAGAAGGTTATAGGTGAAAATCTTCCTGTTCAAACAATATTTCCAAAACTCGACGAGGAAGGAAAAATCATATTTGAACCTGAAGTGGTCATAGAAACAAGAACTCGATAGCTACGAGATTTACCAATTTCAGAGTATCTCATCAAGTGGAATAACTTACCTACTGAAGATTCTACTTGGGAGGATGAGAATTTTATAGAGAAGCATCTAGAGCTACTCAAGAATTGAGGAAAACACATTTTTGAAGGAGAGGGGCATGTTAGGTCCCTGTATTACTAGTATAGTCCCTTATTGTTGTTAGTGTAACCCCCTTATTGTTATTGTTGTACCCCTGTAACCCCCATATTGTTATTATTGTGCCCTTAAATTATTATTGTTAAGTCGGCTAGGATTACATTGTGGCCCCACTAGGATTACAATATGGCCCGATGGACTGCTGTATATAGAAAGGAGGCTTTGTAATTTGTATCATCCAAGAATTTTTCATTCATGTAATGTATTGGAGGTTTCCCCTCGAAGTGGCTTATGTTTAAGGCATTGATATCTCTTTTATTCTATTTTTGGAGCTAGTTTCACAACAGTAGGTATGGTTCTTGAACATGCACCACATTTTTTCAGTTATAATCCACCACCATATTCCTATCATAATACAAATCACTCTCAACCTTGGGATCATGGGAATCAATTTTTGTATGGGCAATCTCATCAACCTTGGAAACAAGGATGGAAGGGATCAACCCATTCTCATTATTCCTATCTTTGACCCATGAAATCATATCCTCCTACATATGCACCTTATCTGATGCCACAACCATATTTTCCAACCTTACCTAGAAAAAGTCAACCAATGCCACCATTACCATTACTCCACCTTTTTGACCACCCTAGCTACATGCTCAATCGACAACAAACCCCAAGAATAAGGTGGTACAAATGATTCATTCCTTTGAACTGCTCCCTCCACCCTTTTATCATACCATGCCAATTGGGGTTAATGACCTTCAATTGAGATATGAGAGGGTAGTAAAAACAAAAAAATAAAAACAACCTATGGTGATTATAGAGGAGAAAGATGAGGAGGAAACTCCCAATCATTCGAAATGATATGTCACCATTCAACCTATCCCACACCTTCGAAGATTTTTCCATATTATTCAAACTGGCTTCCCTATCGAGAGAGGATAGTCATGGAGAAGAATGACTGGGCACTCCCTAGTCAAGTCTCGCTTCTAATCTTAGGAATATTTTTATAAATTTCCCTTTGCTTAGTTTATCAAAGAAATCCCCATCTGTAAAAAAAATAATTAGGGAACTTTATCTTAAGAGGCCATGAAGGAGAAGATTAGAAACTCAAACCATTTAGTTCATTGGAAGAGCAACCAAGTTGATGGCATGATGTGTACAAATGGAAAAATGTACTGACCCTAGACACCCGCTTGTTTCTATTAAGATAGGTGAATTCCTTGTCTCCAATGTGTTAGTATACCCAGGGGGAGCCATTAATGTTATGACTAAGAAAACCGTGGATCAACTTGGGTTGGTTCATATTCGTCCTACCCCTACTATGCTTGAACTTGCAGATAGATCTAAAATCAAGCTAGAAGGTGTGTTAGATGATGCGATTGTTTCAATTGACTCTTGGGAATACCCTACATATTTTATTGTCCTTCAGCAAAAAAAATCCTTTTGGAGGGCATCGCTTGATCCTTGGATGACCATTTCGTGCCATAGCCGATGCTTATATTGGGTTTTGTTGTGTTGATATGTACATTTATCATGGAGATTCTAGGAAGAAAGTCACTTTTTATCCACCAGTTATATCTATATAGGAGCTTTGAGATACCTTAGGGCTAGACTATAATAGTGATGATGAGACTCAATATGTTTTGTTGATACATCATCACACAGAATCAAATCAAGAGGGTGAGATACAATACTTCTTCAAAAATCTATATACAATGCCAAATTTTGGCACACTTCATCAAATATTTAGCCTATATTTTAAGGAAAGTTACAATTACCAACATTATTCACTATTGACTCTAGCAGCACCTCCCTGTTCTCTTGAACTTGAAACCACTCTTGTCGAGATTAGTCTAGGGAAATCCTTACACGTCATCTCAGACCTAGATTCATCCCAATAAGAGAAGCTTGTGAGTTTGTTGTGAGACCATCTTGATGCCTTTGCATAGAGTTATGAGGACATGAAAGGCATCCCTCATTAAACTTTTACTCACCATATTTATATTGAGGAAGGAGCCCAACCTATTAGATCACCCTAAAGGTGCATGAACCCAACTCTAAGAGAAGTTATCAAAAAGGAATTAGAAAAATTCTTAGACGTAGAATTCATTTATCCTATATCTCACAACCAATGGGTCTCTCCATTGGTGATAGTCCCAAGAAAAGATGAGAGATGGCGCATTTTCATTTATTACAGAGAATTGAATAAGGTCACTATCAAGGATTATTTCCCCCTTCCTTTTATCCATCAAGTGCTAGATACCTTTTCCAGTAAAAAGTATTTTTTATTTTTATATGGCTTTAGCAGTTACAGCCAAATAAAAATTCCATTAGAGGATAAAGACAAGACTACCTTCACATGTCCATGGGGGACATTTTCCTACCAAGTGCTCTCCTTTGGGTAGTGTAATTCCCCAACTACCTTTCAAAGGGTTGTTTTGGGTATTTTTTTTACCTTGAGTGTATGGAAATTTACATGGATGACATTTCAGTATTTGGTGATTCATTCCAAGGAGCCCTCAAAAACTTATAAAGAGTGTTTTTTTCATTGCAAAGAAGCTCACCTCGCTTTGATAGATACAAAATGTAGATTAATGTGAAAATAAAGAGTATTTCTTGGTCATCTTATTTCTGACAAAATTATCTAGTTAGACCCATCTAAAATAGAGGTTATTATATGTCTTCCTGGACCCAAAACACAAAGGGAAGTGAGGGGATTTCTAGTAAATGCGGGCTATTACCGAAAATTCATTGAGATTTTTTATATGATAGCCACCCCAATTTTTCGATTGTTGGCTAAGGATAGTGAGTTCTCTTGCACTATGGCTAGCCAACAAGCTTTTGAGGCACTCGAGGAAAAACTAGTGTAGGCACCAATTTGTGAGGACCTGGTTGGTCCCTTCCATTTCACATTTCCTCCAATGCGTAAGATACTACTATTGGCACAACTTTAGGACAATAAGAGAACCAACAATTATTTGATATTTACTTCATCAGTAAAATATTGTCACCTAATGAATTAAATTACATAGTAACTGAAAAAGAGTTTTTAGCCATTATTTTTGCTATTGATAAATTTAGACATTATATTATGGGATATGAAGTATTTGAACATATAGATCATTCGTTCATAAAATATTTAATTAACATATCACTGATGAGTGGTAGGGTAACTAGGTGGTTAATTTTATTATAGTAATTTAATGTTACTATTATTGATAGACCAAGAAAATCTAATGTTGTGTTTGATTACCTTTCTAGACTAAATAACCCTGGTGAAGCAATTCCTGTAAACGAATATTTCCATGACAAACATATTTTTGTTGTGTCAAAAAATCGCCCATGGTTTGCTAGCATAGCTAATTATTTAGTGACAAGAAAAACACCACCTCACTTATATTCTCGTGATCAAAAGAGGAAAATCATCTAGAAAATTACTTCATACTCCTGGATCCAAGGAGATATTTTTTACACTGGGTCAAATCTTATTATTCGTAGATCTTTCAGAGAGGAAGAAGTGTTTGAGATTTTGAAATCTGCTCATGATGAACCTTGTGGGGGGCATTTTGCTGGAAAAGGAATTGCATATAAGATCTTGAAAGTTGGATATTTTTTTCCTTCCTTATTTAAGGATTCCAAACAATATGTCAAGTGATGTTATAGCTATCAACGAATGGGCCAACCTATCCAAGAAAATGAAATTTCTTTTTGTCCTTAGGTTATGATTTATCCCTTTGTAAAATAGGCCATTCATTTTGTATGACCAATAAATCTAACATCTTTAAACAAATATCATATCTTGGTCTATACAGATTTTGTGACAAAACTAGTAGTCGCTAAAGTTTTTTCTTTTGCTACTCAAAAGGTTGTTGTTGAATTTTTGTTTATTGAAATTTTTACTAGATTTTGTGTTCCTAGAGAGATTGTTACTGAAAATGGACCACAGATTGTTTCTAATATTTTTCAAGATGTTATGGATCAATATAAAATTCGGTACAGGAAATCAACACTGAATCACTTGCAAGAAAACAACTAGGTGGAATCTACCAATAAGGTTATCAAATCCATCCTCACCAAAACAGTAAATATGCATAGGAAGGATTGGGATAGTAGGTTACATGAAGCTTTATGGGTTGATCGAACCACCTGGAGGAATAGTGTAGGTCATACACCTTATCAGCTAGTTTATGGGAAGAAATTCTTGTTTCAAATTGAATTTCAGATAAACACCTTCTGAACTACAATTCAAGTAGGACTGTATTTCTCTGAAGCACAACAACAATGTCTATTGTAGCTAAATGAGTTGAATGAATTCAGAAGATATGTTTTCAACAACATATGTTAGTGTAACAAAAACATAGGAAGTGGCATGACAAGTTGATAAAAAAGAATAAGTTACAAGTAAGTGATTGGGTAGTCCTTTATGACTCTAAATTCAAAAATTTTTAAGGGAAATTTCACACATGTTGGATTAGACATTATGGCATAATTAAATTTTTGGAAACTGGAGCAATAGAAATTAAAATTATTGATGGATGAGAGTTAGTATTATGTTATCACAAAATTGGACCTTGTAGGCTGCTTGATCAGACAATCTCATCTAACTATTTCAAACCAATATTTTGACTGAGGCTTAGCCTCCTAAGCCTGAGAGGGCTCTCTCAAGGGTTAATGTTATGGAATAAAGATATAGATGGACAACTCTATTTAAGAAATAAAATGATTATGATAGATGAAGGTTGACAATAACATCAACATGTATTCATTGGGCTTCTGGAGTCAAATATTTCAGTGATTCAATGAGTCTACTTGACATGGCAGTTGAGGCAGATCAAATTTTTTTAATAATAAGACACACACACATGAAACATGTAAAAACATAGTCCAATCACTTATAAAGGATGACGGAGCATCTTATAGATGAATTTTGAGTAATATAAATGAACACCACTTCAAATGAAACATATGAGAGATACATATAAAATAATAAAACACTAAAAACTCCTTTAGAATCTTAAGTTGTTCGAGTAAAATCTCTTTTTATTAGCCGAAATAGTCAATTAACAATATGCTGCAATTTTGCCAAAAATGGTCCAACGCTTGAAAAATTAGACCCCATGGCCTTTAATAGACATATTACATCCTAATATGATCTGCATCTAGGCTAGATATGTTGAATTTCTATCCACTAACACCTTGCATAACTATAAAACATGAAATTTATGACAAACATACACCTATCCTACTTGACAGTGCTATTTCAAAAAGGACTCAAACTGCTCATTACTATATTTAACAGCCTTACATATTTATATAAATTACATAATTGACAAGTATGTTTTCACATGGTCAAATTTTGATAAAGTCATTCATCTCTTTTATGACCATTTAACTGACCTCCTCAAAATTAGGAAACAAGACCATGTTTTTTAGCCAATTAGTCTTCTTCTTATTTGAATATCTTGGCTGTTAGTTAATCTCCAATTCATGGTCCTTGAATTTAGAATCATGACTTTACATGATCTATTATTCTTCCATAACCGCCATCTGTCCAAAAATCACTTTAAAACCTACTCAAAAGGATGAAATGTAGTGTGCTACAAAATTAAGATAATTTCATAGCGCTGCAAAATAAGCCTTTATATTCAACTATTTCAACTCTTTCCTTCTAAATTATATTTATCATCATCCAACACATGTTTCATACCAATTTCATCTCTCAACACCCTCCATAACTGGTCAAAAAGACAAAAATGTAGCTATAGTAGTTTCGTAGCACATTGTTGCCCTTCAAGCCTAGAGGCACTACAAAACTGCTAAAAGTGAAATTTTTTGCATAATTTTGAAAGCTGAAACCTATGAGTGGAAAAAAATTGTAGCTAGTCATATCATCAACCTCAAACAACCATAAATCAACTCACCTAAGAATCTTGAGGTGTCAATCTCACCTTTCATATTTAAGGCATCCTTGCAGATTTTTCCTTCTTTTTCCTCAAACATATGTCTTGAAACAGAGCCTATATCTTCTAATAAATGTTGTATTTTTCAAAAATTAAGGACGTTATTTTATCTTAGTATTTATTCAAGAAAAAACTCTCTTGGTTTTTGGAAAACATCTCTAGCTTTCCCAAAACTACATTTGTAAAACATGTGTGAAACAGGAAAACTCTGTTTTCTTAAAATAGTGCTTCAAATAAATCCTTATATATCCCAACCAATAACACCTGTGAGAAAATTGAGAGAATTTTTTATCATTTGATATTATTTTGAAAATAAGCTCTCTCGGTTTCTTAAAATACCTTTCTATTTGGCCAGAAATCACCGTTGAAATTGACTTCTCAAAGTCAGAAAGAAGAATTTTGCTTCATATTTCGCTACGAAACTTTCAAAAGTTTCGTAGCAAAAAGTGACTCTTTATAGTGTAATGTGCTATGAAACTATGGTTTCTTGGCTAATATGGCATTTTTGGTACAAAAACATTTGGAAAATGAAATGAATCATAAGATTTGAATGATGTGACATGAAGGAGTTTGAAGATGAGTGTGTTTAAACCTTAAGGTAAGCTCAAACTATAAACAATTTAATACTTCCCTTTATCAAACTTAAAATGTCTCCTAAAACCCTATTTTGACTGTTGAACCTATATAACCTTTTCAAAATGATGTTTAAATTTTTTTAGTGATAACGATGGCTCGACTTGGGATGGTGTGCCCTTGTGGTACACCAAAGAACATGTAGTTCCAGTGCTATCCGTCTTCTTGAAATAAAAAATCTGAAATTTATGAAAACTTCGCCAAGCTCTTATGGCCTTCACCTCAAGCTTAAGCTTGATGATTACTACTGGAAAACCAACTTTGTACCAACTGAAAATATGCTCATGCAACTTTGAGCTTATTCACACACTTCTACTTACCCTAACAACTACAATCTCCATTTTTAATTCAAGCAACATGAAACTTCCAATGAAGCCAGTCATTGGTATATTCTGACATTTGAACCTCTTGACTACACTTGAACCAAAAATAAACATCATACTAAGATTACCAAGGCAACATAAAATATATCTAATCTTCAAAATGAAAATATAACTGGAAATCTAAACTGTAGAACTCTTCCATGTAGTCAGCTAAAGGATCATAGAAGACATAATCTGTTTGATAATTCTGAAGACATTCTGCAACTTTGGACAAGTCATATATGCTTTGCTCATCCACACAAGATTTCAATTGTGTGTTATCAAACTGTTGTTCAAACTTATTTTCAAAAATAATGTATTCTTACTCAAACTCAAAAGAGAAAGGTAGCATCACCCTCTCTTTGTTTTCTGGCATTAACAACTTTTGAAAAAACTGATCTTGATCATGAAGCCTATAAGGTGGAATTTGATAATCCTAAACTTAAATTTCTTTTTTAGTGTTCTTAGCAACTTAATCCACAAATTGAATCTTAACTTCTGACTTGCACTCAAATGATTTTAGATTAGAATACAAGGATAAAGAAAAAATTTCACCCACTTCTTCATTAGTGTGATAATTATTTGATGTAGAATAATGCAAGAAATAACATGACGAATCAAATTTTTCTTTTACTTGAGAGTTATAGTAATTATCTTCCAATATTTCCTTTTGTTGTTTGAAATGATTCTCATACTCCTAATGATCAAAAGACTGACAAGTCTGCTGCAAATTTTCATCAAACTCAGAGGATGTAACATGATTTTCATAAATAAAATTTTATTGGGTTTCATTTTCATCCAAGGGAGAGGCTATCCTTTCTTCTTGGTGATGAAATGGATTGTCATGAAGGGCCTCTAAAATTTCCTCATCCATGAACTCACAATCTTCATAAAAATTCTCCAAATATTCAATAAAAAGCACATAGTGTTTACTACAGTCTTTGACCAGCAATAAGGAGAGATGGCACTCTTCATACATCTCATAAAATTTAAAATGGAAATCATCAAGAGAATATAATGAACCATTTAGCAAGCTTTCATAGCAAGACCATGCTTTTCCTTCTAAAGTGGCCATAAACATATTCATGAGGCAATCCTCATGGTACTGAACCTTAAGACTGTGTACATGCATATGGATTCTAACCAAATGAAGAGAAACATTGTGTTTCTTTTCATCTTTAAATATAGGAATATTAGTTAACCATTCAACATTTGGGATAGGATTTGGAAAGCCAGGGATGTGAGACCGATTCATAGGAACATACCTAGAATTTATTCTTGCAATGGAACTCATCTTGAAACTTCATCAAGCTACTAATCTTGAAGCAATGGAGTCACCTTTCAATTGAATATTTGATGTGTGGAGTTTCCAGAGAAGAAATACAACCAATATGTGCCTAACTATCTACTACTCTCAGACCTTTGAACTAAAAATTTGTAATTGTTCCCAAAGAAAATCTATACCATCGGTCTCCCGACAGATGCACAAAAATTTTATCACAAAATTGGACCTGATAGGCTACTTGATCAGACAATATCATTTAACTATTTCAAACCAATGTTATGACTGAGGCTTAGCCTCCTCAACCTGAGAGGGCTCTCTCAAGGGTTAATGTTATGGAATAAAGATATAGATGGCTAACTCTATTTAGGAAATAAAATGATTATGATAGATGAAGGTTGAATATAACATCAGCATGTATTCATTGGGATTATGGAGTCAAACCTTTCAGTGACTCAGAGAGTCTACTTGACATGGAAGTTGAGGCAGATCAGATTTTTTTAGTAATAAGACACACACACATGAAACATATAAAAACATTGTCCAATCAGTTATAAAGGAAGTCAGAGCAACTTATAGATGAATTATGAGAAATATAAATGAATACCACTGCAAATGAGATATATGAGAGATACCGATAGAATAGGAAAACACTAAAAAATACTTTAGAATCTCAAGTTGGTCAAGTGAAAGATCTTTGTATTAGCTGAATAAGTCAATTAATAATAAGCTGTAATTTTGCCAAAAAATGTCAAACCCTTAAAAAATTCGATCCCATGGTCTTTAATAGAAATCTTATATCCTCATATGATCTTCCTCTAGGTTAGATACATCAAATTTTTGTCCACTAACACCTTGCATAACTATAAAACATGAAATTTATGACAAACAAACACCTATCCTACTTAACAATCTTATTTCAAAAAGGACTCAAACTACCCATTACTATATTTAAAAACCTTATCTACTTAAATAAATTAAATCATTAACAATTATGTTGTCACATGGTCGAATTTGGATAATGGAATTCATCTCTTTTATGACCATTTAACTGGCCTCCTCAAAACTAGGAAACAAGACCTTGTTTTTTAGGAAAACAGTCTTCTTCTTCTTTGAACATCTTGGCTGTGAGTTAATCTCCAATTCATGGTCCTTGAATGTTGAATAATGACTTGACATGGTATATTATTCTTCCATAACCTCTAGTTGTCGAAAATTCTCTTCAAAACCTACTCAAAAGGATGAAATGCAGTGTTCTACTAAATTAAGATAGTTTTATAGCCCTACATAATAAGCCTTTATATTCAACCATTTCAACTCTTTCCTTTTGCATCAGATTTATCATCATAAAACACATGTTTCATACCAATTTAAGCTCTCAACACCCTCTATAACTGGTCAGAAATACAAAAATGCAGCTACAGTAGCTTCATAGCACATTGTTGCCCTTCATTCCTCGAGGCGCTATGAAACTGTTGAAAATGTAGATTTTTGCATAATTTTGAAAAATCAAACCTGTGAGTGGAACAAAATTGTAGCTAATCATGTCATAAACCTCAAAAAACCATAAATCAACTCACCTAATATTCTTGAGGTGTCAATCTCACCTTTCATATTTAAGACATCCTTGTAGATTTTTCCTGTTTTTTCCTCAAAATGGGTCTTTGAACAGAGCGTATATCTTATAATACATGACGTAGGTTGTAATAATAAAGGAGGTTTTTGTAGGTTAGTACTTATTGAAGAAAAACCTCTCGTATTTTTGGCATTTCTCATACTACTTCATTTTTTCTTATCTTGACAAGATTTTCAAAGTTTATGTGACCCATTTGTTTGTGCCATAATCAACCTTCATCTTCTTTAGCTAGTAGACATGCTTTAGTTGCTTCATCCATAACATATATGTCGTTTGGAGCTCAAATTTCTATAGCCACAATTTTACCATACCCATCTTTCCTAATTTCACATTTTTTGGAGTTGAATACGATTGTGTGTCCTTGATCACACATTTGTCCAACACTAAGCAGATTGTGATTCATTTTTTCAACCAATAGAACATTCTTGGCTATAACATCTTTTCTTCTGAGAGTGACAGTACCTGATCCTATAAAATTTGAATATCCATCATTTCCAAAGGATATGATTGCATCCTTCTTCTCTTTCAGAGATACAAATTTCCTTCTATCTCCAGTCATATATGTTGAGCAACCGCTGTCAACATACCACAGACCTTTGTTGTTTTGAGCCTTGAGAGAGGGAGAAAAATTATCAGTCTTATTCTTCTTCCATGTTCATTCATTTTGTGGCTTTGAAGATTATTCTAGAGGATTTTCAAGTCTGCAGTCTCTGGCTATGTGTCCAAACTTCTGACATTTGTAACATTCCATATTATTTCTTAAATGTTGAAATCTATTGAAATTTTCGTTGAACCTTGGGAGGTTCATATTTGAAAGATCTCCTGGAATTGTATTGGTTCCTAGGGTACGTGCGACATTATACAGCTTTATGACCAAATTTTCCACATGAATAACAATAGTCATGAAAAATATGTTGGTACCTGGATGGAAATCTTCATCGAGGAATCGTCTTCCAAGGGTGTGCTTGGGAATCTTTTCCAATGAAGCCTACATGCATGTCAGATCTCATAGGTTCATTTTATTTTGTTGTAGAAGGTCCTACTTCTTCTTCTTTGTAACCAAGGCTAGTTATGTCATTGTCAGATCATTGATTGTTGATGATTTCTTCCAATTCCCTTGAGCTATTAGCATAGTTTTGGATAGTTTTTCCATTCTTCCCTTCCTTACGGAGAGAGAATACTTCGACTTCTAATTCTTCCCTTTCTTGGTTGCTTTCTTCCAACTTCTTTTGAAGTGACTCTTCAATACATTTGTGTTCTTCAACTTCAATTTTGAGACCTTGAAATTGTTCTTCAAGAGTATTGGAATGAATATTCTCTACCTTGAGCTCTTTTATAAGCTTCATTTCTTCCTTAGAAAATTCTTCTATGGTAAATCCTTCTTCTTAGTTGTTTGATACCTCTTGTTTATTGTGCTTGGCCATAAACAATACTCTCTCATTGGCTTCTTCCTCACTGTCATTGTCTTCATCGGATGATGAGCTGTCTTCTTTAGAGAGAGAGTTCCTTTTCGATCTTTGTGTTTTGAATTTCTTAAAGCCTTTCTTTCCTTTTGAGTTTCCATCACTTCTGTTCAGACATTTTTCTACAAAATTCCCAACCTCACCACATCCAAAGCATATTAATGGAAATTTACCTTGGAATTTTCCCTTACCAATTTTTAGTTTTCTTGTAAAGTAAGCATATTGTTCATCTAAAACACCTTCTCCATCATCTGCCTTTTCTTCACACTTGCAGGTGCATGTATTTTCAATTGAAGGTTGTTTTTCCTTATTGGTTTTCTTAGATGCGACGAACGTAGTTTCTAGATGCGAAGTACCCTCTTCTTCATCAAGTCTTATTTCATACGCTATGAGAACTCCATGTAATTCCTCTTTGCTGAGTTTGTCCAAATTTTCACAATATTCTAAGACCGATACCTTTGGGTTCAATCTCCCTGGTAGCATTCTAAGAATATTTCGTATAATAGTCTTCTCGTCAACTAGCTCTACCAATCCTTCCAGAGTATCGGTTATTTCATCAATGTATTGGAAGTATGCATCAATGTTGTAATCTTCTTTCATTTTGAGTTGCTCAAATTTTTCTCTATAGATTTAAAGCTTTGCTTCTTTGAAATTTGAGTCACCTACATATATAGTCTGAAGCTTTTCCCATACATTTTTGGTGGTTTTACAACCCAAAACTTTATGATAAGTAGATTCAATAATTCCACTAATAATATTATTCTTTGCTTTTGCATCATTTACCAAATTCTTCTTACCTTGTTCATATGCGGTTGATGTAAATCCATTTTGGATAGTGTCCCATACTTCATAACATTACGCCAAGAGATAGACCTCCATTATTTCTTTCTAGAGGGCATAATTATTTTCATTGAATAGAGGTACACCATTCTTGGTATGGTCCATGACCTCCTTCTAGCTGTTAAACTACTATTGAAGGAACCAAGCTCTGATACCAATTGTTGGAAATACTTAGAGGGGGAGTGAATCAGTATTCCTTTCAATTAAAGCATTAGTTAATCTTCAATTACTATCAGTGTTTGTACAACGATAGCAGCAAACAAAAATAACACAAATACACACAGTTTTTAAGGTGGAAACCCACTCTAGGAAAAAAACCACCTAATTATTTTCTAATAATTCTCTAATATTCAATTCCAATTGAAAATAAAGCTCCAACTTCCTAGGATCTAGAAAAGCATTCTTCCCTAGCTCCCACTAGATGGATGCTCCAATGCCCGAGATTCTTCAATAGTCAATTGAATGGATGGCCCAACACCCAATGAGCTTCAACTCACCCTAGCACCACCCTACCACCCTATAGAATAATAAAAGAAGAATGGAGTCTTGTACCATGGAAAATGATCCACTTTACGATGATATAGAATGACGTAGAAGAAGAAGACACACTAGACCATAACCCCAACTATGACACAACCACCTAATGATGATCCTAGATCTCTCGACACTGCCTCTTCATCTCTTGGTAGATAGAAACTAGAACAATTTTTACAATAATGTATTTACAATGACTTAGTACAATGATACCTTTACAATGATTGTATGCAATGCTACCCACTTGAAGACTTCATGTGATGAAATTCTTGTTGATGTTCTACACCTTGGTTTTTTCTCTTGTCATGCTACCCTCTTTTGCACCTTGCTTTGCTTTGCTACCCTAGAAAGTCTGGTCCTTTGGAGCCCTTGACAACACATGATCTAGCTTTTTATTTCCTTGTAGCAGATCGATATTGAATCTGGTGTACCTCTGTTATTTCAGATCCCCAATATTTGATTTTCAGTTTTTTTGTAGTCCTCTGAGTTTTCTTTCTAATGCCACAGGTCTGAACGAATTTTCATTCTTCAAGTGAGAGTTATGTAGAATCTCTCACAATGCCATAATTATGGACTGTTTCATTAGAGTGAACTTGTACGACATGCCACATGTCACTATTTCTTCATTCTACTCTAAAATTTATCCTCATTCCGTGTAATATCTACCAATTTTTATGAAACTCCAATCCGATACTCAGAGAGAGAGTTATGACGATTTTCCCAAGGTCACTTTTCCCGAGGTCACTTCTTTGAGATGAATTTTAGGAGCCTGCAAAAACACTGATTTCCACAGATCATATCTCCGAAAATATCACGCACCTTGATATGAAAGTTTCATAGGAGCTTTCTCAGGATTTCAGCTTTACCTCATAAAAATTTTAGCTTCTGAACCTTCGCAGAAAAAAAAAAAAAAAATTAGAGCGAAAATTCCATGATGACCTCTTTCAAATGGAAAAATCCCTTGCATAAGGAGGATATGAGGATCACAATTTATATAAATTCTTAGTTTAAGAGGGGCTTCAAAAATTGAACATGGGAGGGAATTTAGAAGCTTAAAAAATATTAATTATGACCTTTCAATGACCCATGACACAACCCCATGGGGTTTTAGCCCACTAACTGGGGTTACAAACTTCAAACGTGAATATCTCTCAAACCGCGAAGAATTATGTGGTGTGCCATATATAAATGGAAACATCTCGACAAGAAGAAAATATAGAAATCATTCTTGACCTAGAATATATTAATTTGGTAAGTCAAAATTCCCATGCGATATATGGGTAGCCCCTGGTTCTGCTTGGGTTGACATCAATGACATCCATATATATTCGCATTGAATGTTCGTTGCAGGTTTTTGATCGATGTGTCTGATCAAATCCTTGGTATGATAAAGCATTGAAATATTTTTAATACTTCTCAAACTTCTCACTTTAGGGGTCAATATCTTACACATAATTTTGTCACCATGACACTTGACGATAAAAAAATGGATCTCTCACCATCCATACTCATGTTCCCTTGCAAGTAAAACATTCATATTCCTTGAAAAAGTCATGACACTATAAGAAAAAAGCACATTGGTGAGGGGTGAAAATGGTCACCATAAGCTCATTGGTGAGGGTCAAAAGAGCCTTCGTCACCAAAAATTGAACGTCACCAAAGGTGGCGTCACTGAAAGTATAGGTGTTGTGGTGAAATTCAAGGTCTGTCACCAATAATGATTTATAGTGATGAATAGTGACCATCACCATTTCATATGAGCATTGGTGATGGACAATAGCCTCCGTCACCAAAAAATTGAACGTCACCAAAGGTGGCGTTGCCAAAAGTATAGGTGTTGTGGTGAAATTCAAGGTCCATCACCAATAATGATTTGTAGTGATGGATAGTGACCGTCACCATTTCATATGAGCAATGGCGATGGACAATAGCCTCCATCACCAAAAAATTGAACATCACCAAAGGTGGCATCACCAAAAGTATGTGCTATGGTGACATTCAAGGTCTGTCACGAATATTGATTATAATGACGGATAGTGACCGTCACCATTTCATATGAACAACAATGATTTTTTGTGATGGAACTTTCATGGCCATCACTATTGGTGCATATATATGGCGACGTTCATTGACTGTCACCATAAAATCATTGGTGATATCAAGGACCATCATGAATAATGACTATAATGACAAACAGTGACCCTCACCATTTCATATCAACAACAACGATTTATGGTGACGGACCTTTAATGATCGTCACTATTGATGCATATATATGGTGGCGTTCGTTGACCATCACCATTTCATATTCTGGTGAGGGTCAAAAAATGTCACCATAAGCTCATTGGTGATGGTCAAAAGAGCATCTGTCACCAAAAACTGATCTTCATCATTCCCTATATATGAATATCAGGGCACGATGGAATCAAACCACCAACCTCATGCTTGTAAAGTAGGTGCTCTTTCATTGAGTAGCACCTTTTAAAGAATTAGACTTTAAACTAGCAATTGCCCCTAAAGGTGCAAAGATACACCAAAGAAATAAGAACCAGGAAAAATAAAAGAATTCAGTGTCCTTGCTCCTATTTTTATTCTACGACACTCTACAAAGTATGATCTTTATCTATGGCATATTTGTGCCGAGTGGTTGTAATTTAGTAGTAAATGTTATATTCAGATAAAATAAATGAATAACTGAGAGGCCTTACGGGCTAATTTTTAATCCTTACACCAAAATCTCTTAATATTCAAGTATATGGAACAACTCGTTCAAAGTTCAAACTGAAGTAGATTTTAAATGGAAAGCCCAAAACCAGTTAAGTAGTTTACAAGTTAACATTTTGGATATAACTTCTGTTTAATTTATATGACAAGTTATGCCATAATCTTGAAACTAGTTTCTTAGCTAAAAGACTTTCTTAAGTCAACAATGACAAAGAAAGATAGTCATGGCAAACAAAATTCTCTTGTTTTTTCTAATGAGGGTGCATGTAACTTGATAAAGGTTGTATGAGAGTATCAAACCATCTAAAATGCATCTCCTAAGCTAAAATTCATCTCCTAGATCATGTGTCTCCTTAAGGACAATGCATATCCAAGGTAATGTGTCACCTTAAGGACTCCCACAAACCTGAGGGGATGCTACTTCGTGACAGAATTTATTATGATGATATAAGGCCCATCTCTGTGACACTAGAATATGTAGCAGCATTATATCTCTTCATAAGGACTGTGAGGGTATAGGGAATCCGTGACACAAGTTTGTGAAAATAGCACCTTTCTCATACATAAAAGAAAGACGAATTCAATTCTTGAAGCCGACCAATTTGTTATTGAAAGATAAAGGACACTGAAAGCAGCTCAAAGACATCTCTGTGGCTTATAGCTAAGCTTGAAGGACCAATTAGTGAGATCAATGTGAAGACCAAGTTGCAGAACTGTATGGACAGAGAAGTTCGAATTTAGTGTAAGCATATCTTTCGAAGCAACCCCAAGAAGTTACAACTTACAATATAGTAATACCATACTCGAAGGCAACAATGGAGAATAGGGGAAGTTAAAAGAGGTACATGTAAAATATGCTCAATGATAATAGTAGTGGCAATGTGAGCACGACTGTGCGCTCCTTTCTGAATCAAAAAGACCAAGTGTATTCATGATATTTGTATAGTTTTATTACCCAAAATACTGTAGCTGACATCTATTACTGCTGAGTTCAAAGGCTAGTCTGAGAGTATGAACAAGTCCAAAATTGCCATAATGATTGAAGCAAGTTTGTTTGGGAAAAAATGAATATCTGAGGTACTGTTCTTCGATCAATACAAAAAGGTTTTGTGACACTTCTATGAGGTATCTGAAGCTTACTATAGCAACAAATATTTGAAGATTCAAGGCATCAATGATGACACCAACATGAAACGATACAAAGTCTATCTAACACTATATAAGGCAGCTCGACTCATTTGGGAGACTATCTGTCTTTGACATCTAAAAAGACCATCATCTTCGTAATCCATGCAAATCTGTGGCACTGTGAGACGAAGGATAGAAGTGAATTGTGATATGAAGTTAAAAGAAACCAAAACAATGTGGATCGTCTCTGAGGCATTTAAATGTACAAATGATGAACTTAGAGACATGCAAAACAAGTCTTATCTGTGACATAAAGGACTGAGCATCTCTATAACTTTGTGCAAAATGAATCAAAAGTATGTGATCTACTCTGTGCTACAGGACCAAAAGACTAAGGTACATAGTCTATAGAAGGGACCAAAATCATCACTGTGAATAAAAGCCAAGATTCTGATCAATTCCAAGTCTGAAGCTACACTTAGTGACATAATTTACATTTATGAAAAGTCTGAGCATCTCTATGACAAGTAGAACATGTATATTTGTGATCTGAACTATACAAAGACATACAAAATTTCTTGAATCATCAAGAATCAGAGTTTAGTGGCATCCTGTGCGAAAACCTGAGGGATGCTACTTGGTGACATAATTTATCATGATGATATAAGGCCCATCTCTGTGACACTAGAATATGTAGCAGCATTATATCTCTTCATAAGGACTGTGAGGGTATAGGGGATCTGTGACACAAGTTTGTGAAAATAGCACCCTTCTCATACATAAAAGAAAGACAAATTCAATTCTTGAAGCCTACCTATTTGATATTGAAAGATAAAGGACACTGAAAGCAGTTCAAAGATATATCTATGGCTTATAGCCGATCTTGAAGGACCAATTAGTGAGATCAATGTGACGACCAAGTTGTAGAACTGTATGGATAGAGAAGTTTGAATTTAGCGTAAGCATATCTTTTGAAGCAACCCCAAGAAGTTACAACTTACAATATAGTAGTACCATACTCGAAGGAAATAATGGAGAACAGGGGAAGTTAAAAGAGGTACATGTAAACTATGCTCAATTTCAATAGTAGTAATGCTAAGATAATAATCTCTTGAAAGATAGTAACAAGGGTTTGTGTAGATATATTTTATAAATCACTGTTATTATAACACTTGAAGTCTTTCTTTGCTAATTTATTTATGATCAAGGAATGAAAATCTCATGCATAGAAGGATTCTCAATAAATACTCTAGGGCTTTGCAGCTAACTCACTAGTTTGGACTAAGATGAACCCTAGGAACAAAACCCTATCTAATCATTTCTGTTGTAAAAAGTAGATCTAACTCTTGTTAATAATGACACCATGCTAATGTAAGAACTAGGTTGGTGAAGAGGTCCAAGATTAAAAGGGAGCTAACCCTTCTTCAAAAGATAAGCATTTTACATCTCCTTGATTACAGCTGTTACTATTATCTTTATACTTTGCCTATTTTTCTTCTTTCATAGTCTTCTAAGTTCTAACAAAGCCTGCAAGTCAAGACAAGATCTATCTAAGCTTGATTATCAATTGGAAGAATTGAAAGAACATGGAAAATCATGAAGATTAAGGAGGAAAAAATAAGCCGATTAAATGAAAAACAAAAGGAAGGAGAAGTTAGATCTTAATGGATACTATACTACTTGAAGTTTGAAAGAAACACCAAAGAAGCTTGTGATCAAGAATAAAAGTTGACCAATATAGGGCAATATCCTATAGCAATATTTTGAAGAGTTCTGATATCGTAGTACCTACAGCTGATTGGTTCGATCCAGGAACACATTGATTGAAAATATTGATGCTAATAGAGATACTACTGACGATTGGAAGCAAATATTATTTCTTGGAAAAGCATATAACTTCTAAGGCCCACCGGAGGAGAAGTAATGTACTCTATCTATAAATTTCATCTACAATAATCCTATTCAAGTCCTGCTTAGATGATAAGAGGTAATGGAATAGGACAAAATTCCAGGGACTAAAAATGGAATAATACAACCAAGCCAACTAGTACAAAGGAATTTTCAAGATTATAAATCATAATATTCAGTTTGTCAAAAAAAGGAATTTGTCAAGAAAGGAATGTGTCTAAGAATGGCACTAGGGTTTAAAATGTTCATCAATTATTTCTACTCTGTATCAATTCATTGGTCGATGATTGTTATCCTATAGTTCTTGCAAATAGTTAAATTGTTTTGGAAAATTCTCCTAATATAGACAGATTTGGTGTAGAGATGCTATTTCATTTTTTATAAGTCAATGTGACATGAAACTAGTTGAGGTTCAAAGGGTTGAACTCTGTATATAAATATGATGGATAAATTATAATCTAGCATATGTTTGTTGTGCAAATAACAGGGAGAAACTGTAAAACACTTGTTCCTTAAATGACATTTTTCCAAAACAGTCTGGGATGTTGTGAGTTTATAACGAAGGAAAAAGGGAATTAGACAAGTGGAAATATTGAGGATGCATTGCAAGTGGGTAGATGATAGAGAGGTGAGTTAACACCTAGCCGTTCCTATAGTAGTTCTTTGGTCAATATGGATTGCCATGAACAAAGTTATATTCCAAGATATTGTTGTTTCCCCCTCACAGATGCTACACGAGATCGAATATAGTTATGGCAGCCTGCTAGAATATGTTCCTTCACACTTGTTTTCAGGCAGAGCAACTCCAGAGCTGATGAACTAAAAAAAAGGAGATGGGGTCTTCTCTCTTACCCAGAGGCAGATTGACATCTAATCATGTTCTATTTTGTATATTGCATGTTGGTAACTCCATAAAAGTTTATATATCAATATAGTTCTTGAAGTAATGTTCAAAAGGAAATTTTATATGATAATAATGGGTAAATGCCCAGCCTATCAGTAGACTCTTTTATAGTCTTTCCTGGGGAAAAGAGCATCCTAGATATTTTAGTCCAAAGTCAACTATGACTATTAAAAAATGTACCATTACCTCTTTCTATTGAAATTCAAAAAATTTCAGAAGGAAAAAAAAAACTACATACTCAATCCAAAATATTTCAATAATTGGTTTCCCCTTGGATTAATGAAATAGTGGAACAAACTCATTAGAATCATTACACATTGAGTAATATTTTAGGAAATAATGTACTGACCTATAAAGCATCCAGAGAAACAGCTAGTTGACTTTCTACTGAGCTGTCCATTTCTTTTTTATGGTTTTATAGCTTGACCACTACCATGCTCACCATTATCTGTATATAAATAATTCTCTTCTAGACTGTCTATGCTGCTCAATAAACGATTTTCACCAAAGATAGGGGCAGTAGTCTCACGAGCAAATTTTGTCACCATGGAGAATTTTTCCAATCCATGAATCAAAATCTCATGAGCAGGATCCCTAAAGCGCTCATTTTGAACCCCATCATGTTTCAAACCACCATAAATATTATCTTGGTAGTTTTGATTGGAAGTATCCATTGTGTTCTGAATAGAAGGAGTTGGTCCTTCTATATGAAGAGAAGATTTGATGTTTGCAACTAGAAGTGCTCCAGGTAGTTCCAAAGATGTTGGACTTCTCTGCAGCTAAACAACAATCCAAACATTGCAAAATTCAACTTATGACATGGAATTTCCTTTTAGCAAAAATGAATCTCAAGACAAACCAGGGATTAAAAATATAGACACAAAATTAGCTTTAAGGTATAGCCTCAGAAGGTAATTATCTGAAGCGGATCTTGAAGGTCATTTACAAGAAATACATTGGCATCATCAGCAAACCTGAAAAGACAAAATATTGCAGTGAAATTTGCTTGGGTCATACCATTGTACTGAACATATTACTATATCAATTTCCATGACTGAACTATGAAGTTAACTAGAAATTGCACCATATGTTGCAAAGGAAACGCTGCAAAGCAGTAATATAGGAAATACTAGTATTAGTTTTGCAAGACTATGCTTGGGAGTTAAATTTGTATATAAAACAGTAGATGATTCGTAAGTTTTTCAAAAAATCATTCTAGGAGCAAGGATCATGTTTCTTCCTTTTTCAAATTTGCGATTTACAAGAGTTCAACAATTGATAAAAACCACAAACTCTGTTTTCTAAAGAGTTGCTGAACATGAATAGACTGACCTTCCTGCCATTGTGTCCATTGTGTCCATTGTTACATTACTTCATTTGTCCTAAACTGGACTGACTTGGATTATAGTTTTGCAAAGTCACATAACCAACATATGGAAAAATGCCTTAAATGAGGCATCTATTAATCTGAAATTCTGTTAAATTTTCTTTTAAGAAAATCTGACATTTAGTTTAATCACCAACCACTCAAAGAGGCATAAGGCATAAATTTAAATTTCAAAGTAATTCAGTTTCATGTTGAGAACATCAGAATCTGATAGTAAGTGCGTGTCCAAAGAGGTTGATCTTTCCACTACTTTGCCATTTAGTTCACCATTATGGGCAGCTGCCAGAACCGTTGCTACTGCATCTGCTGTATTTTCCCATTGCTCAGTCTGTATCCTCAATCTCTTCATTTTGGCTTCCATAGCCAAGGTAGCAGCCTGTGCGCCCTCAAGCTGCTCTAATGATATGTTTTCTCTCTAGATATTATTTTCCATCTCGAGAATGGCAACTTTTAGCTTCTCTATAGCCTCCTCCTCCCTAACATTAGCAACCTCAACTTTTGCAAGGGCCTCTGTTATTTTTTCCTATACACTAGCTTCTACCTCCTCAAGTTTTTTATTTACTGAATCGTTACCTTCCAATGAAAGTGAAGAGTCAGAATTTGGGGCAGTGGCAAGTGATTTCTCCATTTGCTCCATTTTTTCTAAAATGGAAATCTCTCTGCATTTTAGATTTTCATTTTCTTCCTTGGTATTCTGTAGTTCATTCTCTTGATCCATTAGAGAGGCCTTGATATCTGCCACTTCCATCTTGCTCTTTTCTAATTCTTCTTTTGTGGCATTGGCCTTGGCTTCAGCTTCTCTTAGAGATGCCATTGATTTACCCTCTCTTTCAGTAGACCAAGTCATGATTTCCTCTGCTTCTAGCTTATACTTTTCAATAGCTTCTTCGACATGTTCTTCCTCCAACCTAGCCTCACTCTCTGACAAGGGTGCCCCCTCTCGCCCTTTTTATATATATTGGTCGGAGATGCTCTTAGTCACAACCTTGAAGCAGCAAGGATCTCTCATCACATCCCAGGAATCAGATTCAAAGAAGGAATCAAAAGCATAAATCACAGGAAATTTGTTGATGATACAACTCTTCTAGCTGGGGCCTCTCTGGTCATAACTAGAAGATTCAAGTCTTACTTGCACAGATTCCAAGAAGCATCTAGAGGGAAAACAAGTGATGCCAAATGTAGAATATATGCATGGAATATCTCCATTAGAAAGGCCAATAAAATAGAAGAAATATTGGGATTTAAGGTAGAAATAGACTGGAAGGAATTTAAATACTTAGGAGTCCCAATTTTCTTGAAAAGGACCAATCCTTAGGCCTGGCAAGGCATGATTGACAAAATGAAACAAAAAATGACCAATTGGGGAGGGATTTGGTTAAATCCAGCAGGCCGTATCATTCTTATCAAATTAGTGTTGTCTTCTCTCCCTTTATATCAGTTCGCGGTCCTCTAGGCTCCAAGGTATGTCCTGCAGCAACTTGGCAGTTTTATAAGGAAGTTCTTATGGGAAGGAGGGAAACAAAAAACAAGAAAATATCACATGGTAAACTGGAAGACTGTTACATCACCTAGGCAACATGGAGGGCTAGGAATTCGAGACCCAAGATTAACTAACCCAGCAATTGGGGCCAAATTATGGTGGGTGCTAGTCATAAAACCCAAAGAATGGTGGGCCCAAGTAATAAGAGGAAAGTATTTCAAGCAAAAAGAACAGGAAAACGGGTATATTCCAACCACTCAGGGCTCCCCAATTTGGCATATTCTTCTATCCTCATCTCCTTTAATTACTCAAAACATCAGTAGAATTCCTGGAAATGGTCTGACACTTAAAATTTGGGAAGAAAAAATAATGAATAACGATCCACTAGAAGATTTGGAATATCTGAAACCCCTCTAAGATCAGTTCAAGTCGATCAAAATTACAACCTTGTCACAAATCTCAGTGTGGGATGAAAAGAGGAAATGGGAAGGGTGGCTTCTATTGGATCTCCCCGAAGAGCTAAATGAGCAAAAAAAAGAACTCCTAAATCTTCTCGAGGGATGTTCTCCAATAGCGAGAGATAAACCAAACAAATGGTGTTGGAAGAACACACGATACTCGGTCAAAGAAGGCTACACACATCTCCTCTTTGAGGAACAGGTTCCCCCTAAAATTAGGATATGGAATCGGATCTGGATACCAAATGTTATACCCAAAGTAAATTACTTCATTTGGCAGCTAAACCACAAGAAAATTCTCTCACAGGACAACATAAGGAAAAGAGTTATAAGCGGGCCAACCAAATTCCCTCTTTGTGAACCAAGTTTTCGACTGCAAATCCGACAGTGCTCTAACCTGGTTACCCCAACCAAGTTTTCAACAGTGGTCCCGATCAATATTTTCAAATATATAAAACTATATATAGGGTTTAGATAAATCTAAAAGAGGGCTTTCCTTGGTGAAATGTTTGATGAAAAGCTTAAAGCAATTTTGACAATATTACACTCGCCACAAGTGTACTATATCCTTTCTTCCGACACATCCGCCCATGAGGATCTGATTGCCGCCACCTTATGTGATGAAAAGGAGTGGTTACGAAAGACTCTCCAGGATGGAAAAAGGGTGGAATTTTATCATAACCCGAATCATGTATCGAAACATACTTCCAACAAGCTCTAGAATGAGAAGAGGCAGGGTTTTTCTTCACACAGGAATGAGGCACACTCTGAATCACAGTCGGGTTTATAGAGGAGGAAGATTCATTACAAGGACCATTGCTATAAACCTGCATCTGATGTCAACAAGTAATTTTGGAACATAACGACCTTTGGGACAAAGTTGCAAGCTTGCAAAAGCGGGTGCTGATAGGAAAATGGATGTACCTAGAGGATTTAATTTTTGATCTACCGGAGTGGGTAAAAACCTTCTGGTGTCCAATTCTGGGATACATTCCTAAAGTAAGTAAAATGGTGCGAAACTGATTCAATGAGCATTTTCTGCATGAGGAAGATTGTAGGAATATTATGACTCAAACTTGGGTCCAGGGCAAGATTTTCATGCAGCTCCTACCATGGTTTTTGGATTTCAATCCTGTAATTGATGCCCCAAAGAGGAAACTGATTTGGGTCAAATTACCAAGCTTACTGCTGGAGTTCTGGACCTTGAAAACACTTCGGGCTATTGGAAATTCCATTAGAACGACCAAATATTTGGATCCTAGATGTATTGGTATTGCAAACAAGTGGATTTCTTGGATTTTAGTTGAAGTTTCATTCCAAGGTGGGTTGTCGAGTGATGTTGATTAAAATTCGGGACAACGAATACATTGACAGAGACTAGACTACTGGGGTGTGCTATTCCACTGTCTCATATGTCACCACACTAGTCACTTGCAAAGAATCTATCCTATGCGACAATGGAGGAGAGGATACCATAAAGACATGTCTTTTGGTCGCCAACATGGAAATAAGTCAGCTCATGCATATGGGTCCGACTCGGGTAAGTCAATTCCCCCCTCTTATAACAGTGTCAGATCTTAATCTTTGGATTTACCTTTGTTAATTATACGTACTGCAAAAGCCCCATATTTACCTGAAAACACGAGTTCCCCTTGCTACAATCAAGAATTCTCTCCAATTCCCCATGAGTCAACCTCGCCACATTCTAATAAACCAATAGATGACCCCCCAAGGAACTGTCTATACGGGAAATCCTACCTTATCACCATGTCCACATCCTTCTGAACCGCTAGTGGTTTCACCATCGATGCCCCCCCTGGTATGGGCTTCTCCATTATCTTCTCATGAACTTGATCCCCCACAACACCCAGATTCCCCGCGGAATACTGTGGGTAGTGATTTAGATGCGCTTCTAGGAAACCCGATGCTAGATATGGCTGCACTTACTGTCTTTGATAAAGGACTTTCAAAACCCTTTCTTCATATATCTCTTGAGTCAACCTCAAACATCACTGTCAGGAAGACTAATAAAAAGGGATCAAGGCATTTTCGTGGTCGGCTCAAGACAAAATCATTATTTCAAGGGGATCTGCATGATTTGCATGATGTTCCTATTACTACAGTTGGTGATATTCGGGGCCTTAAAGCAGGCATCCCCAATGAATTACCTAAATGATGAGTATGGAATCTCTGAATCTAAGAGGGTTGGGCGGACCCTCTAAAAATCTTCGCCTTTGCCAGATGTTCTCAGAAATAAATCCATCAATGGTATTTCTCCAAGAAACTCTTTGGAATCGGATTGTTGCTATTGAGACCATTTTAAGTATACGCTCAAGTTGGCATGCAGTGGGAGTGGATGCAGTGGGTTGGGCAGGTGGAATGTTGGCCACTTGGGACCCTTTATTGTACAGTCTAAAGGCCTATAAATTCTTTCGAGGTATTTTTCTATACGGTAATATAAGAGGGGTCTCGAAGCTGAGAGACATAGATAGTAAGACTGCTCAGATTTATATGAACATGAAGATAAATCCACCTGACTCTCTATCCTATGCCACTCTTGAGAAGTTGGAGCCTCACAAGCTTGAGATTTTAAAAATACAAGAAACTACATGGAAATTAAAAAGCAGAGTTCAATGGTTGCAGGAAGGCGATCTGAATACAAGATTTTTCCATAACTGTGAAAATCGCCACAGGAACATGAATTCAATTTGGAGAATAAAGGCCATGGATGGCTCTCTGAAACATAAAACGTAGGACATACAGGTTGAAGCGCTCAATTATTTTACTTATTTTTATAAATTTGACCATGAAATTGATCATCAAAGCCAAGCTTGGGTACTACAACATATGCCCTCCATGTTAGACCTAGATGCAAACAATGTTATGGAGGTGGAGATATCTAAAGAGTTAGAAGCTGCATTAAAATATTTTTCACATGATAAAAGCCCTGGGTTGGATGGATGGCCGACTGAATTTTATTTACACTTCTATGATATGTTGGAGTACGAGCTTCTTATGGTTGTGGAACAGATTAGAATTCTAGGTTTTGTTCCTGGAGATATGAATTTGACCTCCTTGACAATCATTCCTAAGTCATTGGATCCTGAACAGTTCTTAGATTTTAGGCCTATTGCACTATGTAATGTTGTGTACAAAATCACCTCTAAAATTATTGCAAATAGGATTCGGGGGATCCTATCAACATACATTTCTAAGTAAAAATTCGGGTTTTTAAGTGGCAGGTCTATACACAATGCCATTGCTATAGCACAGGAGGCTTTACACTCCATTTATGAAAACAAAACTGAGGCTCTAATTATGAAGATCGACATCCATGAGGCATATGATTCTGCAGATTGGTCTTTCATTAGGATAATTCTCCTAAATATTGGGCTATCTATTCGATCTATTAGATGGATAATGGCATGCATAACTTCAGTAAGATATGATGTTCTCATTGATGGACTACTGACTAACGTTTTATTGGCTGAAAGAGGGCTTCGACAGGGCTGTGCTTTATCCCCGCTCATATTCATCCTTATTATGGTTTGCTTTAGGAAACTCATGAAGATGGAAAAGGAAAAGGGTTACTTTGATGGACTCGCTTTCTCTCCTACGGTATGTGTCACAAACTCATTACTTGTTGATGATTTGCTAGTCTTTGGTAAAATTATTAGGAACCAATGGTTTTATCTGCACTACATTTTCAATCACTTTGGAGCTGCTTCTGGTTTATGCATTAAAAAAGGTAAATCTCTCCTTCTGTATGATTTGGGAGATGTGGAGGAAATTAAGTTTATTTTTGAGTTTATAGGGACTGGCATAAGTCATATAATTTTGGGCATAAAATATCTCGGATTTAGACTCAAACCTTGTTCATACAATAGCAATGATTGGACTTGGTTGATCGAGAAATATAAAAACAAGATACACAAATGGACGAGTAGGTTCCTTTTGTTGGATGGTAGATGTATCTTCATACAAGTTGTCTTAGTTCAATATGTTGTCTCTTGGTCTAACTTGTACTTTCTCCCGACAATCACTGTTAACAAAATTAATTCCATTATTGCAATTTTTTTGTGGGGAGGTTCCTCAGATCACACTAAAATCCATATCTGTAAATTGGAGGCAATATCTATCCCGAAAAGATCTGGCAGTTGAGGTCTATTAAATCTCAGACTTTTCTCAAATGCACTGTTGGTAAAATCTTTATGGCGTGCTCTGAAGGGCGACAGAGTATGGTCTAAAATAATTACACACAAATATTTTGAGGGTGATTCTATTTGATCTATATACTTGGGATGTGTAAGGTCTATACAAAAGGCTTCAACCATCTAGCGCAGTTTCCAAAGAGTGATGCACATCTTGGGACAAAGACTGGTTTGGGAGTTCGGAAATGGAAAAAATATTCTAATTGGAGTCGATCGAATGCTCGCATCTGAAAAATGCAATTCTCTTTGATTCACACCTACTTCACAGACTTCATCACAGTGGCATTCTCTTTCTCTTTGATCTTATATACCACTAGAACCTTGGGGCTCCCATATGGAAATTTGCAGAGATGCTGGGGTTACGAGGTAGTGAAGCACATAGCTAGGAATGCCATAAAGCTCTTCTACAAGAAATGGAATTATCTTTCAAAGGGGAAGGTGACACTATGGTTTGGAATGGAAAATTCAAGGGTGTGGGATTACTCGTTAAGGATGAGTATGAAAATCAAATTGCTAAAATGACTCCCGACCCTACGTTGTCTCCTTTTTATATTGCATGGAATCTTAAAATCCCTACAAAGATAATATTATTTGCATGGTTATTGTGGAAAAATAGAGTACTAACTTGGGAGGTATTATGAAAAAAGGGATTTTATGGTCCTGGAAGATGCCCATTTTGTCTCCAACATGAAGAGGTTGCTTCTCATCTTTTCTTCACATGTACCTTCTCCCTTTATATTTGGCAGCATTTTGTTGGGCTTATAGGTGAGCCTTCTTAGCATCCTTCTGACTATATTCAAGTTATCAAATCTTGGGCTGTTGTAAGTTTCTCTGACAAATCTTTACCCCTTTATGTGTTTTGGGAAATCTGGAATGCTCAGAATCGTTGGATTTTCAAAGGGGTTCCCCCACAACACTCCAAGATTACAGGGAATATTGCTTTATGGATTAATGATCGTCCTTGTCTCCCACCTGCTATTAAGGATATTTCTAAGAGAATTTGGCCTGACCATATTCAGCTCTCGACCTTATATTTTGATGGTGCAAATAAGGATGGCCTATGTGGCTGTGGGTCCTGGATAAAGCTTGAAAACAAGGACCGATATCACATGTTTTGGAATGGAGGTGTTAGCTCAAACAATAAGGCGGAAATTATGGAGTTATGGAGTGGGATACTGATTTCTTATCATCTAAATCTCCCTTCAATTCACATATATGGAGACTCGAAGTACACCATTGATGGGATCAACGGTAGATGTGGAATGCAATGTAGCAATAGCGTTGGTTGGGTATAGTGGATCAAGTATCTATTAGAAAAGTTTCAAGCCTACACTATTCGCCACATACATATGGAGAAAAATACGCGTGCTGACCTTCTCTCCAAAAGAGGGCTGGAGTCCACATATGGTGCTATTCAGATCATGCATTACAGGGCTTCCACTATGTTGGACTCTCAATATTTTTCTCTGCCATAATCTACATCAAGCGAACCTGATCTTCTCAAGAAATCCAGAATACATTTTTAAAATAACCATGTTATGACATCAAAGAAAGATGAATTTTTGTGGTCTCTTTGAAAAATGGCCATTTTTCAGTGCAGAAACGTCCCAATAAATGCTTCCAAAAAATGGAAACTGGGATTTCCTCCTACACTGTCCCATCACAGGAACAATCAATGTCCTCCCTCCTCTCTTCAAAATATAAAAATAAATAAATCACTATTTAGAGCATCTTAACCCTAGCATCATACTGTCAATGCAAAACCTCATCTTCTCCAAAGATTAATCAAATTATAAGAGATCTGTTTTCCATCAAGAAATTATCCCATTTTTACCTCTTTAGGATATCATGATGTAGTTATGATGATATAGTAGAATCAATATTAAATAGCATTATCTATTCTAAAACTAAAGATAGTCAGCAGACAAATAGACTTTACTACCAACTCAAAATGTAGGGAAAAATTATCCATCGGACCATAAAATACCTTTAATTCATCACATTTACGAGTCTTCAGTTGTGTAAGTTGTGTCTCTGCATCACCCAGGTGATCCTGAAGGACCTTCCTATCATCACTTATCTTAGAAATTTCTTCCTATCAAAATTCCTATACTTCAATTCGTGCCCAATGGTAGTTTAGACATGCATTTACACGAGATGATTGTATGCTCATTTCTTACCCTAAATATGTGGTGAATATTTTATGGAAGTTTAGAATATAAAGCTATAAATATTGTGCTATGCCTTAAGGAGAGTGGAGCTACACTCTATCAATAACCTGTTAGTAAACTTTTTTATTTGACTAGTAGACAACTTGATATTTCCTTCATAATTAATATGATTTCTTGGTTTATGTAGGATTCATAATAAAGTCACCTTAACACTACAAATACACTTGTAAGTTAGTGTAATGTATATTGGCATATAGGCCTTGTGGATTTGATATTTCATGGGTGAAATTTCAACAAAACTTTGGATCTTCTAGAGATATTATGTTAAAAACTTATATTTGACTAAGAATTTCAAGTCATTGGGTGGTTGGGATTTTAGTAAGAGACCAATTCAATAGTAGACTAAACATTGGTCCATTGGGTGGTTGGGATTTTTATAAGAGACCAATTGAATAGTAGACTAGGCATTCCAATAAACAGGAAAAAAAAATAGAATGATTCAATGATATGCAAAAAAAGACAAATCAAATAGTTGGTTATGATCTGATTCTTAAGTACAACCTATGTCCCTATTTCTTAGGAAACTTGCACCAAGCATTCCACAACATTTTCATTATAAGCCTGCTCTTTATTTGTAACTTGGGTGCTTTCTGAACATCTATGTGCCTAAATTGGTGTTGCTAACCTGCGTGCTAGTTTGACCTACTCATTGTTGGGTGTATCAGAAGCGTTTCCTCTGCTAAGCAATAGAAAAGTTTCCACTACCAAGTAACAGTAAAATTTCCTTTACTCCCTACGCTTGTTTACTCAACTCCGCTTTGTCTTATTTGCATTCTAATTAACCTAGTTCCCACTCTCTCTACATTAAACCCATGCGGTCCATTTATGTAATGGAATTGTGGTAACAAGAACTATAATCCACTTATACAATAATAAAGTTTCTGCCCATTTCGATCAGTAGCCAACACATTTTTCATCCCAAAATATTTGTTTTTCACTCAGGTTTTCACATAGGGCTTTGGTTAGAGCTTCAAACATGGCCATGGATAACTCACTTTTAGACTAGCCTATCATCGCACCAAAGGAGTCAAGCAGGGTAAGGAATGTGGTGGTAGTTTTACCACATGACAAAATTTATCTCCATATTTCACCAAGCAAGTTGCACACATCTTTGAACAAAGTTCAACATAGGTGTGTGCTATGAGCATTTTAGTGGTCGTTGAATATTGTTGGAAATTAATGGAAATTTTCTCTGGTTTTGAAAGGTTGTTTGTGTAAAAAACGTGCGGATCCTCCGCAAATATTGATTTTTATTGAGAAAATTGACAATGAAAATAAGCGTGTTGTGACATCAAAGAAAGATGAATTGTTGTGGTCTCTTTGAAAAATGGCCATTTTTCAGTGCAGAAACGTCCCAATAAATGCTTCCAAAAAATGGAAACTGGGATTTCCTTCTACACTGTCCCATCACAGGAACAATCAATGCCCTCCCTCCTCTCTTCAAAATATAAAAAAATTAAATCACTATTTCGTTCATCTTAACGCTAGCATCATATTGTCAATGCAAAACCTCATCTTCTCCAAAGATTAATCAAATTATAAGAGATCTGTTTTCCATCAAGAATTTATCCCGTTTTTACCTCTTTAGAATATCATGATGTACTTATGATGATATATTAGAATGAATATTAAATAGCATTATATATTTTAAAACTAAAGATAGTCAGCAGACAAATAGACTTTACTACCAACTCAAAATGCAGGAAACAATTATCCATTAGACCATAAAATACCTTTAATTCATCACATTTATGAGTCTTCAGTTGTGTAAGTTGTGTCTCTGCATCACCCAGGTGATCCCAAAGGACCTTCCTATCAACACTTATCTTAGAAATTTCTTTAGCTCGCTCTGAACGAATCCACTCTAGTTGATCCGATCCCACCTCACAGAGGAAATGTCGGGTGAGAATATGGTTCTCCCACCTCACCAACGTGGAGATTCCTTGGATGGCATCAATCGTGGGACCTTGCACGGTCACTAGTTCTTTGGATGCTCGATCGTGGGACCTGGCACGGTCGCTGTTTCTTTGGATGCTCGATCGTGGGACCTGGCAGATCTCTGTGAAATTTCTGTCTATTTTTTTCATTTTTTAACAAACCCAAATCAAATCGTCAGCTATTAAGAGAAATATGGGGTTTTGACAAGTTGAACACAATCACAGAAAAAAAACAAAAAGAGATTCAACTTGGTCATTTCCGGAGGTTCAATTTATAAATACTTGGTGAGAAGGTTGTCGACGAAGGTGAGAAACATCTTCAGATTACTTCCCCTCAGAGGCCAATTGGGCATGCATCTCCACAACTATGGCATCATCCAGCTACCTCTAACGATGAAAAGGAGTAGAGCATCCCTCTTCCAAATCCGGCAGAATGTTCACCACTAGGTTCCCTTGCTCGTGCTCCTGAAGGGTGATTTTTTTTGCAGGCGGAAATAAAACATTATCAAAAAATTAAAAGTAGAATCGTTCACTTCAACTGCAGTTTAACCTTCCCTATCCGCTATTTTTGGCTGGTCATGCAATGGTTGTTTTCCTTAAACCATCAGCATGCCATATATGCACAAGATCCATCAAAACGTAACAAAAACGTAAATTTTCGACTCCTGTAACAAATATCTGTAGAATTGAATCTTCGAATAATGCCAGAGCGAGGATGAAGAGAGGAATTATTTGGAGGTGGGAATCGGAATTAATTAAAAATTAAAAATAAAAATAAAAATTATATGTCAATAATAATATTTAAAAAAAAATTATATATAGTATTAAATTAAAAATTCAATATAAATAAATAAGATAGTAAGATGCATAAAAATTATTTAATAGGTAGAATTCAAAAACATAATTAATTAGTATTAGAAATCATTTTTGGAATTAAAGTGGGTTAAGTAAGTCATTTATCTATGACCACTTCCATTAGAGGTAGTCTTAACTAACTAATTTCTCATGATTTTTGAATATTCCACTTAGCACTCATTGCATCGGGTGATGCTACTTAACGTAGTTGAATCCCAAAAATGATTTATAATATAATGCACTGTGGAAACCCCTAATACATAAATTGGAAGACTCAAAAATAAATTTATGTGGTTTTTTCTTGTTTTAATATAGACATAAAAAGGTATGATAAAATGCCCTCTCTTAAGGTTTGATAGTTATTAATTTTTTTTGGTCTAAGCTTCCACCTATCATAATGAGGTTAATTGCCTAGATTTTGCATTATGGTATTTTTGTCGCTCAACCCATTAGGGTCTTGATGAGACTCTTAATTGATTACTCTTGTTTCCCCCCTTTTGTCGAACTTTGATGTTGTCCACATTTGCACTTTACATGTTTCCCCCACACATGATGTGTTGCCTCAGATGTTGACCTTAAGACTACATTAGGGTTTTGAAGGTGTTTCTTTGGTGATGTGCCAAGAGACTACCATGACTTCAAAACTTATCTTTCCCTAGTATGTATCACAACCAATAGAAGCACCTCATGTGGACAAGCAAGATTTCATTATTGGCTCCCCTTATCTTTACTATACTAGGGTTTGGAAGAAACCCTACTTTCGCAAGAAAGTGGCCCCCTTTTTGTTTTTAACCTATGCCTCTAAGAGGATAGTCTCATAGAAATTGCATGACATTGCACGAAACCATGGTGTTTCCATGTGTTAAGGCATGCCAATATGTGCAAGGGTGTGACAATGCATGTCAGGGACAGTCAAGGAAACAAACGGAGAAACAAGTTGAACTATTAAACCATGCCAAAGCATACAAAGTCATCTCATGAATGCATGTCAGACATGCTAAGACTTTCCAAATTTTTTAACTTTTTCAAACCTTTCTGCGTTAAATTACAAATTGTAATAGAATAGGTTAGAGCTCTCATACTAGAGATGATGGCCCTTTACAATCAAACTGACACAAGGAATACAACTAGGGCTTGGTGTTAGTCCTTTGACAACCACTGTGGTCTACAACACTTAAATTTACTGATTAGTTGTCCACTACTTGTTATGAACAACTCTTTGGTCTACCCACTTTTTCCATAATGGTGCTCCAAGATTACAAGTCTAGGGATATGGAGGTTTTTCTTCTTCTCAATGACGCAATACTGTATAATACAGTGAATTAGGGCTAGTTGGCTATCCCACTTGACTGCTACTTTAGTCCTTCAAATTCTGCACATCCTTAGGCCCAATACACCTACCCTTCTACCAGTGTTGTTTTCCTTCACAAGTACATGACTTAAAACTCTTCTTTGACAGTCACCTAACAACCCTCCAATTGTACTTGGATTGCCATCAATTTTCCCAACCACAATAAATTTTTTTACTGATCTAGTGCACACAAAACTACCCTCATCTAGGGCTCTTAAAATATGCCACCTAATAGTGATTTGAGTCCTCTCAAAATCACTACTCTTGTGTACCAATTTTTTGTTGTCAAATCTATGAGAAAATCTGAACTACTCATCTTATCATCCTTCTAACAATTTGTAGATGACTGAACTAGGGTCACAAATCATCCATTAACAGTCCATTGACTAACTATTTATAGGCAGCTTCAGATCTCTATCCAAAACTCTATGGACAGTCCAATAAAATCAACTCCTCTTCATGTCAATCCATTCCTCATATGGCACATTTATTATGCTCCATCTTCTACTCAGGTTCCACCTTCCTTTGGATTTGCTATCTCCGCACATACTTCTGCAAACCATCTTCAAAATTTGTGGTATATATTCCAAAGATAAAACTCTCTCTAAGGGTTGTGGTATATATTCCAGAGATAAAACTCTCTCTAAGGGTCACAACCCCTCTTCTTATATGCATATTTGTCACAGTATTAATGACATACCTTATGGATTGAACATGCTAGGAAACCTCCCTAAATAGGAAATTATACTTATATTCTAATTGCTTTAGAACAAACCATATCCACCCATATAAAAAAAGAAAACTCTTTCTTCCATAAGAGACTCGGCCTAGCTCATATGGATCCATAGATTCTGGTCATTTCTTTGACTGAATCTTCACCTGAACTTTAGATCTCTATGACCCTCAAACTACAGTTACTTCAGTCAATATTACACCTGTGACTACTTCTGTTCCGGCCCTAAATTCTAGTGCATACCCTCCACCATTTGTGTTGGTATTTATCACAGACCTCACAACCTAGTAACTAACACAAGGTAGGGTCTCAACCATCTCTACTATTTCAAAATTTTATGCAGACTTCACACAGAAACACCACTGAAATCACATATCGAAATTCTCATGAGTCGCCTCTCTTGAGCTTTATCTTCCCTAAGAGAACCAACAATATGCCATATTCCTACTTCCTATCTCGAACCCATTAAGGTATGTGACTTTATTTTCAACCCTCACATGATGATATTACTCTTGGTGGATGATCATGGCCTCCCTTTAGCAACGCTTACTTAAACCTCTAACTAGACCTACTTTAGGACTACATCTCTTCTAGCCTCCTTGATAGAATGAGCTCCTTCTCACTTGATGTTCTTGCCTTCATACTAAGGCCTCCTTAAATAGCTTTTCCTAGCTAGGACTCTTAAGAACGCTCTAGAACTTACAAACTTTATCTACTTAGACCTTAGGAAATATTATTTTTATCTACTTTTAGCCTTGGTGATGGTGTAAGGCTCGTATCAAAATGGTATGAGCTTCTTCTAGGATTTTGTCGATTGCTCTTTATGCAAGTCCAACCATAACTCGTCATCAACCTGAAACTTATGTGGATCCGAATGGATTGTGTATCTACCTATACTTGGAGTTTGAAACTTTCTATAAAATATCATGAAATCGTTATCCTCAACTAGTGTGCCATACTTGGTGGGTGTGACCCAACAACTAATTCTTATATCCTCGAAGGTGTCGTTATAAGCTTCTAGTTGTATTTAAGAATCTTTCTAACTGGTGTACCACAATCTAGCTTTGCAATCCTGGTGCTGCTCAACTTCTCGAGGCTGAGGTGAGACCAACTTAGACCAACTAGGTAATCTAACACTCTTGAGAATTATTTTTGTTTCCCAATAACCCAAGATTCTCCCCCAACTTGTCAAACTTCCCCTTTGTTAGGAGCTTTGTCAAACTATTAACCATATGCAACTTTGTCAGAATGTGGTCCAACACTACCAACTCCCTAATGAACTTGGAATCTTAGGAAATTGTATTGAATATCAATGTGTTTGAAATCGTCATGACACATTGGATTTTCATAGAGCTTGATGTAACTTAGATTCTCACAAGAGACAATATTGGGTTTCAACAACTGATTCGTTAACTCTACAATCAAGTTGCAAATCTAGATAGCTTCATAATAAGTATATGAAACTGCCATATACTTTGCTTCAATGGAACTGAATGCAATTTTTGCTTGCTTCTTGTTGATTTAGTAAAAATGATTTATAAAATGATAATAATGATGTTTAAAATGAGCTGTATGATGGTTTATTTATACACATTGATTGTTCATGAGGTGTAGGGGTATGTTTATAACATCACTGCCCTTGAAATTTTTGTCTTGAAAGCACGGTAATTAGAATTTTCTTTAGTTAAGCACATTTTTGTGGTGGAATGAAGTTTATCAGATATCTATTTATACTTTGTAGAGGTTTGACTTTGTTTTTACTTTTAGTGTTGGTGAGGTTTCTTTGTATTTTTTGCATTATAGTCTAGTCTTTTGACCTGATTGTTTAACATGAAAGTTTTATGCTTGTTGGCAATATATTTGAAATACTTGCATGATCAAGAAACTGTTTTGGTTAATTAAATTACTACAGAAAGAGGATGATGTTGAGAGGGCTTGCCTGGGTGACTCTGGGAGCAACCCGGAGGTGGTCAGACAAAGCTCTTCTAAGTTACAAATCTGAAGAGAAAAAATTGGTGATGTATACGTGGTTACTCATCCTGGGCTATATGGAAAATCTTGGTAGAGAGTGTTTACCTTTCCGTGTCTTCACGAAAGTAGGTTGTCTGGTCACAAAATAAGATCACTACATGTAGGTGATGGTTATGTAGTAAGTTCTCAGCCTTATCGTCATAATGGCTAACAGAGAGGATCGGGTTTGAATACAAGATATAATTTGATGAATTTGGAGATTGGGAGTTAAAGAAAAAATTGTGGTGATGTTTGGATGGGTGCTAATTTGCAGGGTTTTCCATTTTTATAATTTTCTTTGTTGTGCTTTCTACATGCTACCTAGTTGCTTTCCTGTTGCCCTATCATTTTAACTTTTTCGATGTCTATCTCTATATTCTTTCTTGCCCCATTTGAAATGTCATCCTTATTTAATAGGTGTTTTCTTCAATATAGTGTGAATATTTTTCCATCGCACAACTTCTGTGGGGTTTGTCTACGCAAATAGCTTTTAAGGCCCACTCATCAGGGTATTTGATGGAATGAAATGATTATCGATGATCACCAACTAATGGTACCTGCAGATATTTACTCTAACAATTCTATAGTTTTCCTGTGCCAACAATTATACAACATTTTAACCTCATGAACTAGTCTCCTCTATTCTCTTAGATGATTCTATAAGCACTTATTGTTGTTGTCAAAGATTTTACTCTCTAGTCCCATTGAGCTATTTCAGATATTTGTGGACATTGATCTATTTTCATTTCATTTCTTCAATTTTTCTAGTTGTTATGTGTTACCTTTGGCTAGTGCCTTCTTTCTTACCTATTCTTTTTCTGCTTCAGCATTCCAGCTAGCCAGAGAAACAGGGGCAGCAGGAGCCACGCAGTCCAGCCAGAGCCCAGCAAGGGCAGCGCAGAGGCAGCAGGAGCCACGCAGGGCTGACGCAGGCCTAGTCAGGGCAGCGTAGGGGCAGTGTAAGCCCTTCAGGTGTGACGCAAGCCCTTAATGAGCAATGTAGAGGCCGATGTAGGCCAGTTAGGCTGACGTAGAGGGATTTAGAGCAGCGTATTACCGCCATTTTTATTTCTCTGTTGGGTGAACTAGTTTTGGTGCCTAGGATTGTTGTACTTAGATTCTGCATAATAATGAAAACCCTCGAGAGCTAGCTGCACTCGTTTTCCCACATTGGGTTTTTTCCGAGGATAGTTGTCTAGAAAATCCATGTGTCACTTTGTCTATGAGCATGTTATTCAGTATTTGATCTGTATGTGTAGTTCATTAGTTGTATTTACTATTTACTTCGCTAATTTATTGAATATTTCATAAATTAACTTGTAACTTAATTCAAGTAGGAGAAGTAAATCAAGATACTACAATAGGGTTTCTTAGATTAAGAAATTTTCACATTCCCCAGGTCTAGCCCCATTAGGTCACCTAGGGCAACAATTTCCCAGGAATCTAGCTAGAGGAAAAATTCTATCTCCTAGAGGCATTTGCATTGATGGGTGCCGTCACTCTAATTAGAACTTGGGCCAATTCCAACGGTGGAATCTTCGGATACCTCAATTCCTAGGATCAAGTTTTGCCCAGGTGTTCCCAAGGATAGAACCTACTAGGATCAATTTGACCTATAGAAGTAAAAACACTTATCTGATCCTTTCCCATATTCACCTTGTCCAGGATAGGAACATCATTGGTTGCTAAATTCCATCCCCGAACCTGGGTTGGGTCCACTTGGCCCCGTGTGGTCCCATTTGGTGTCAAAGGACTTTCATTAAGGACCATTTGGGAATCCAAGTTCCCAAAGGATTTTAGGGATTAAGAACTTCCTTCATAAGTCTTATTCTTCTCCCTCAACCCTTCAATCCCCCTCCTCTCTCCCTAGAAGATAATTCCCTTGCTTAAAAGGAAAACAAGTCCCACTGTTTATTTTATCTTAGGGAAAGGGTTTCGAGGGTCACTTCCCGCCTATTCATTGACCTATACTCTACAAGTGACTTCCTAAACTACTGGGACTCCACCCATTGGTGAAAGTCCATGAAGAGCAAGGATCTTTAGCTATGGTGACAATGGGCTAAGCCTCCATCGTTTCCCTTATCCTAGCAATTGCCCTCTTAGGAACCCCTTTTAGATCCACTACTAGTTTGAGTGGTAACAAGTTGTTCACAATTCCATTTGTTTACAACTCTTTGGTATGCTCACTTTTTCCATACTACAGGTCCAAGATGAGAAGTCTAGGGCTATGGAGGCTACCCTTCTTCTCACTGAATCAATCCTCTACAATATAGTGAACTAGGGCTAGTTGGTTCACCCACTTGACTGTTACTTTAGTCCTTCAAAGTTTGCACATCCTTAGGCCCTATACACCTGCTCTTCTACAATTTTGTTATCCTTCACCAGAACAAGAGTCAGGGCTCTTCTTTGACAGTAACCTAACAACCCTCCAACTGTACTCGGCCTACCACATCAATCTGCCCAACCACAGTCAATTATTTTTACTGATCTAGGGCCCACAATAATGTCTTCATCTAGGGCTCTTCAAATCTGCCACCTAACAATGGTTTGAGTCCTCTCAAGATCATTGTTCTTGTGTATTGACAATTTGATCTTTGTTGTCCAATCTATGAACAAATATGAACTACTCCTCTTATCATACTTCTAACAATTTGTAGATGACTAAACTAGGGTAAAAAATCAGCCACTAACAGTCCATTTACTAATTTTTTATAGGTTTCTTTAGATCTTTATCTAAAACTCTATGGAAATTCCACCAAAATCAACTCCTCTGCATGTCAATCCATTCTTCATATGGCACATTTATTTTGCATGCTCAATCTTCTTCTCAGGTTCCACCCTCCTTTCGATTTGTTGTCTCCACACACACTAAATCTGCAAACCATCTTCCAGATCTGCGGTCTTTATTGTAGAAATAAACCTCGCTCTAAGGGTCACAACCCATCTTCTTCTACACAAATTTGTCACAGTCTTAAGGTCATACCTTATGAAATAAACATGCTAGGAAACTGAACTAACTAGGGAATTATACTTATGTACTTCTAATTGTTGTAGAACAAACCCTATCCACACATAGAAAAAACATGACTCTTGCCTCCATAGGGCACTCGACCTAGCTCATATGGATCCATATATTCTAGGCATTTCTTTGACTAAATCTTGACATGAACTTCAGATCTGAATGTCAACCCTCAAACTAGGGTTAACCTCAAACTAGGGTTAACTCAGTCAATATTACGCCTGTGTTGACTTCTGTTATGGCTCTAAATTACAGTGCAAGCCCTCCTCCATTTATGTTGGTCTTTATCACAAATCTTGTAGCCTACTAACCACCACAAGGCAAGATGGTATCAACCCTCTCTTCTATTTCATGTGGAAAATCTAACCAATGAGATTCAATCTAATCTTTTAATCATGTAATAAAACAAGATATCGAATCCTTCCTACAATTTGTGGAAACAAAACACAATCGCACAATTACATATAAGTAAGAGAAACAAGCTATCAATCGCACAACACAAGATGTATCTGGGGAAGAAACTACTCAAAACCCTCTATCTCTATTTTGTATTAAGTCAATGAATCATGAAACAATACAATGCTTAATCTCTCTTGAGATTCTCTAGCACTCTGCCAATTGTCTCCTGCTGATCTAGGAAAAATCGATCTAGTACTTAGCCAATTCTCAGCCTTCCTTCAGCATGCCTTTCTCATGCAATTCCAATGGAATTATCTCCATATTAATTAGGAAAATCAACCTTCCTTGATTGTGCAATCCATCTTGGCATCCCAATGACTTTATAATTGCACATGGGAAATTTTCTATAAATACAACTCATAGATATGTTCCTCTGAACTGTGTTACAATAAGGATCAAGAGTCTTTTTATTATTTAAAAAAAGATAAAATCCTAAACAACCAAAACCCTAACCTGAGGAGATGTAACACCAAGAGTTTATGGGCCCCGTTGGGGTTAGTTGGGCAACCAACTTCCTGAGGTCGTAACTTGGTCATATGATCTTCATTTGACGCACATGATACCTTGTTAGAAAGATCTCTCCGAGGATTGCAATTACTAATACAATTTCTAAGAAATCGCCAAACCTTTCATGCCCAAAAACATTTTTTGGGGCCTCAAAACGGCTCCGAAAGTTTAGAACCTCAAAAAATAACAAAAATAGTAAATTGTGCTATAATTAAGGAAAATGAAAAACTGAAAGAGAAAATGGCGAGGGCCCAAGTGGAATAGGTGAGTGGCCACCAATATTCGCCTCGATCACCTTAAATCAAATTTCTTGAGCTAACTCAATCATCATGACTTATTTAATTGACACAATTTGTTATGAGACGAAATTAAAATTTATTGTCCAATTTATTTAAGGGAAAAATAAATTAGACGCCTCACATTCCTCACTCCTGGTACATCAAAATTCCTCACGAGTGTGGGTGCATTTTTATTTTGTCCTTTCTATTCACCAATTTCACTGTTTCTTGTTGCAAATTTCAACACTCCCTCTCAACAAGAAAGAAATTCAATCTATCCCCATCTGGTACCTTTGGAATGTTCTGCATGCTGCACTTCTATAGTGTTCTTTGCACCTACAGATCCTGAAACTGAATAGCCTCTAAACAAATGAATCAGTATAATGCATTTGTCATCAGAGTCTTCTGATTGTTGCTAGCTACTGCACCTGTCTAGTACTAGATTCTCTACACTGTTGTTGAAATATGGATCCGTGCCCTTTGAACTGTTGCTAACTCTATTTGTTCTCCAGTTTTTGACATCTGTCACTCTGATTTATGTCTTGCTAACATCTGAATACATCAATCTAACTGATCCTTCCTACTATTGTTGTACTGTGGGCTCCTCGTAGCCAAATTAGATCCATGAGACACGCCATCTCAATGGACCCTGCCCAAATTTCTTATCTTGGGATTATGTCTACACATAACCCCACCTTACACCTCGAGGTATGGCTACTCCCTCTTCCCATCTAGCTCGAAATTTCCCCCTCATAGAGGTCTCTGCTTGAGTGGATGCTTCCACTCGGTCTCCTCTCTGCTTCTCCAATTGTGGCAGTTACTCCACAACCTTCTAAGACTGCTTCTCATGAGGATGCATGTTGAGAGGTAATTTATGCTCCCTCTAAACCACCAAGTCTCTAACTTCTACCTTTCTCCTCAAAGCTATGCATGCATCTGGTACCTCAAGTGCATATAGGTTCTTGACTCACGCACAGTGTAATTGTACCGAAGTTACAAAAAGTTTCTAAAAAAGAGTTGATTTTAAATCGATGATATCTCTCTCATCCGAGCTCCGATTTGACCGATTTTTTTTTTTCCATTTGGGTAGATTTTCGCAAGGAATCCAAATATTCTATTTGTTTTAAAAAATTTTACACCAAAATATTCAAATATTCTCTACAAACTCGCTGCCCATAAAAATCCTGCTCTGATACCATGTAGAAAATCTAACCAACGAGATTCAATCTGATCTTGTAATCTACTAAAAAAAGATACTTAATCCTTCCTACAATTTACGGAAACAAAACACGATTTCACAATCACATCTAAGTAAGAGAAATAAATTATTAATTGCACAACAACATGATGTGTTTGGGGAAAGCAACTAATCAAAACCCCTCTATCTCTATTGTGTATTAAGTCAAGGTATAATGAAACAATACAATGCTTAATCTCTCATGAGATTCTCCAACACTCAGTCAAATATTGTCTCCCGTTGATCTAGGCAAACTCAGTCTAGTACTTAGCCAATTCTCATCCTTACTTCAGCCTGCCTTGCTCATGCAATTCCTGGGGAATTAACTCCTTATTAATTATGAAAATCAGTCTTCCTTGATTGCACAATCCATCATGGCATCCCAATGAATTTATAATTGCAGATGGGAAATTTTCTCTGAATACAACTGATAGTTATGTTCCCTTTAACCTCTCTCTCAACTAGGTATTCCTAGAAACTAACATGCATGCAACTATTAATAGCGAATTATCAGTTATCTGATTGATCACTCATTGTGAATTAAATCTAATTTAATTCACTGGACCTCTCACTAGCTCATCACTGAGTTAGAACTAGTTAAACTGATTTTAACTCATTTAATTGAGTTAATTACACTTGCACCCCACTAATGCATCAACTTCAACTAGACACCAAAAATATTAGAATCCCTCTAGATACCTCATATTAGACCCTCAAGTCGAATTTCTTGAGCTAACTCGGTCATCATGGCTTAATTAACTGACACAAGTTGTTATGAGATGAAATTACAATTTATTGTCCAATTTATTTAAGGTAAAAATAAACTAGATGCCCCACATTCCTCACTCCTTGTGCATCAAAATTCCTCACCAGTGTGGGTGCATTTTTTTTTGTCCTTTCTGGCTTCCAATCTCACTGTTTCTTATTGCAAATTTCAACATTTCAGAATTTGGTATGGCCTTCACACAAAGACACCATTGAAATCACATGCCCAGATTATCATGAGAAACCTCTCTTAAGCTTGATCTACTAGAAGAGAACCAACAATATGCCATCCTACTTCCTAGTGCAAATCGACCATTAAGGTATGCAACATTATTCTGAACCCTCACATGATGATCTTGCTCTTGGAGGATGATCATGACCTCCCTTTAGCAACCCTTACTCGGCCCTCGTACTCGACCTACTTTAGGACTACATCTCTCTTCACCCACTTGATGTGCCAGATAGTGGGAATACATGTCAAACATGCTAATATGTGCCAAGTGATAAGGAATGTCAAGATGTGCAAGGGTGTGTCAATGCGTGTCAGGGACTGTCAAGACAACACAAAGGAGAAAAAAGTTAAACTACAAGGAAATGAACACATAAGAGGGTTAATAAGTCATCAATTTACCTTTTCCAAGAGGGGCATGCTAGGCACACCAACACTAGGTGGCAATAGGTGCCAAGTGAAAAGTCTTAGTGCATTCTAAGTGCCAAGTATTCCTTTGTTGCTTCTCATCTACTTTCCAACAATTGATCTTCACAAATAAATTTAATATTAAACCATGCTAAATCATACCAAGGCATCTCAATGTATTCCATACATGCTAAGACTTTCCAAGCGCCAACATGTGCCAAGTGCCAATATGTGTTAGGGACTAGTGTTATGCATGTGATGAAGTGGAAGGGAATGTTGAAGAGTGCTAAGGTTTTCTAGAGAGTGATAATGCATGTTGATGAGTGTTAAGGAGTACTAGGAAAAAAAAATTGAGGGAGCACTAGGTAAAAATTCATGGAAGTTAATGAATATGAGGAACGTGTACTGCCAAAGACTAGTGTTAATGGTCAATGTTAGTTGTCATGCCAAGGAGGGAGTGACAAGGTATGCTAAGCATTGGTAAGGCATGCTAGGGAATATGAAGGCATGTTAAGAATTCCCAAAGTGTGCTTGGGAGTTCCAGGGTGTGCTAATTATATCATGTGCCAATTAATAGTGCCAAGATATGCCAATACATGCTAGGTGCTAAGGATGTGGCATAGGGTGCCAGGGAATATTAATATGTGTCAAGGAAACAAAAGGAAGAATCAGAAGTTAAAGTTAATAAGTTAGACTTTATCTCTTTGAAAAGGCATAGGGCACAATTAATACAGGGTCCCAATATGCTATGGTACGTGTGCCAAGTGATAATGTATGTCAATGCATTCAACCAAGGTGTTCCAGGGCATGCTAGGGACTATATGCAGCATGCCAACACATGCTAGGAGAGTTCCATGTTGTGCTAGCACATGCCACCATGTGCTTGGACGTCAGTTTCATCATAAGATGTTCTAGGTACAAAGATGTTCCAAGACAAGTGTGGTGCTAAGAAATGTTAGTGTGTGCAAAAGCATTAATTTAAGGTGTGCCCATATTGTTGAGGATTGTTAGGTCTTTCTCATTAATAGAATTGTCAGAGCTCGATTATGTATTAAATAATATATTTCATACACACAATAGTGGAACTTTATCTAAATGGAATTTTCTAGATAATTAACTTAATAGATATGAATCATTTGTTGTCTCATAGGAAATCTATATTCGACTAGTCATTACTTGAGGGAAATGATACACACTTATTACTTCTTAAAAAATTGACTAACCGTAACCACTATGGCCTTGGACATATTATAAAAAAATTCTCCACAATAATGGTATTAAATCATTATCTTTTGACAAAAAATATACTAACATGCACATAGCGTCATCAAAAACTCATTGGAATGATCAATGATGACAGACATTTTTTGATCGTCACCAAAAGTATCAAAAAGAGCATCGTTGAGGGTCATTAAAAGTTCATCACTAGAAGTGTCACCAAAGAGAGAATTGGTGATGGGCCTTTAATGACCCTCACCAAAAGTGAAATGTCTTTGGTGACGGACCATAAAGGACCATCACTATATACACTTACAGTGATGGTTTTTAGTGATCAATGATGACGGAAATTTTTTGACTGTCACCAAAATTAACAAAAAGAGCATTGGTGAGGGTCATTAAAAGTTCGTCACTAGAAGTGTCACCAAAGAGAGAATTAGTGATGGGCCTTTAACGACCCTCATGAAAAGTGTCATTGAAAATGTCTTTGGTGACAGACCATAAAGGACCATCACTATATACACTTACAATGATGGTTTTTTAATGACCATCACCATATGTGACATTGGTGATGGACCTTAAAGGTCCGTCACAAGCATGACCCTCACCAATGTGCTTTTTTCTTGTAGTGTGAATTTTGGGAAAAATGACTCTTTAAACTCTTAAATATGACCTGTGCACTTTATATCTTCATTTTCTGTGCATTTGCTAATACTGCTAAGATTATCTGCGCAATTCTTCACTCTGTTTTCTATATAAAACTATGCAACTAGCTCAAAATAAAGTAAAAAATAAAAGTAAGTTATAGAAGCATAGTTTGGTGTAGATATCCGAACTAGAAGCCTCTGAGTCATATGAGTTCAAGCCAAGCCCCACCAATCATGGAGGTAATTCCGTTGGATCATGGAACCCCAATCCCCTCATTTGCGGACCTCATCCATCTTTAGTGGATTTGAAACCTCCTCATTTTATCCTATAAATTGAGCTAAGACTTAAGTATTAGGAGAGCTAACATATAGTAGTCTTATGCTAGTATTTTTTGATTGGAGAGTTTTCTAACCAAGGAGGAATATTGGATGCATTCGAGAGGAGCCTATACAACATCAAGGCTTGGTTGTAAGATTTCTCTCTATTCTTTGAAAATAGTTTTGGGTCATTTTTCTCATTGATTTTTTTTCTTGGTTTTTTGAATGATTTTTTTTCATATACTAATTAAAACAATCTCATTTCCTAATCTCTTTGATCATTAGGTTAATCTGGTTTTTATATTATTATTATGTTCCATATGCCTTTGATCCTTTGCATGTTTGTTGTTGCAGGTTTCTTCTAAGCATTGAGGAGCTTCATTGGAGAAAAGTACAAGGTATTCATCGGGAATTTCATGCAAAAGGTAAGAGAACCATCCTCTTCTCCTACTTTTAGTAATATGAAAACTGTTAGCTTAGGGAAAATATATTGTGATGTTTGTTTTTTCTAGCTTTCCATTAGGATTCTAGGGGGATCAATCTTTTCCACAAGAAGGATTTATCGGGGTAACATGGAATTTTTCTTAATATAATCAGAAGCCTGATGGCCAACACATTCTTCATGAATGGATTATGAATATTTATAAGACTATTCTATGAATGTTTGTAATTCATGTTTTCTTTCAGTTTTTCTAAAGGATTTGAACTATTTCAATTATTTTAATGCTTACCATATTGATAATGTGTTGTAATGGTTCCTATAGTTGTCACATATTTGTGGACTATTCGGCTAGATGTTATACATACCTCTCTTGCTTGTTTTGGTTCCACTGAACGTCATATCTTTATGGAAAATTCTGCTACATGTTAGAATGATCCTTCTTGTTTGTGTGTGTATCTACTAAAGTGGTACTATAACCTCTCTCTTAGGGACTTACTTTTCTCCCTCTCGGTAGTAGAAGGAACTTGACACACCTACATTTGAACACTCACTAGACACAATTACTTTCTTTTCGAAGGAACATATGCACGCCTCTCTCTTGTTGTCGTTTATATCAAAGGAAAACCTTTGAGAAATAGTAACCGAGTCGTATTTCAGATGGGGCTCCTATTCGAAATTGTGTGAGGTATAATTGGAACCATGTATTGGGGAGACCCCATTGGTTGAAAAATTTCTAGTGCCCATTAACAAATGGTGCTAGAAGGAGGGCTGGATGGCAAGTTGTGCTTGTTGAGTTTGTTTTGAATCTCTTATCATAAATGGATCATTCTTAAATCATATTCTTGGGGTATTTTTCCAACCAATACCCTGATAAACTTTTAATTTATGATGGTTATATTTATCACTTATCTCCATTGAAGTTTGATGGTTGGGATGGAACATCCATAACCAAGAAAAAATTTAATTTTCTTAAATTTTGTGAATATTATGAAATCAATGATGAAAATTTTTATTGTGTATATTTCTTCCTTACCATTGAAGTTCTTGTTAATTGATGGTGGCATACCTTAAAATTTCCTTCCATTAATTATTTTCATATTTTCCTCAAGGAGATTTATCAAGACTTCACAAGTATTATTACTGAGATTTTCTTAAAATTATTAATCAAATAATAATGAAGCCTATTGAATTAGTTAAGGATTTAACTGATAGACTCCTCCACCTTTGTTATGAATTTCCCGAAGAAGACTCGAATTGGGATTCCTTTAAGCAAAATTTTGATTGCTCAGTTCAAATTTCTTTACATGGTAAATATGAACCTCTTGATGTTTTTACTTCCCCAACTCTTGTAAGTCATGAGACACCTATAATTTCAGAGGCAGAATCTACAACTCATTTTTTTCATTTTCCTACACCCTTTTCAATTCTTATTTGGGTTCCTCCTTGCAATGATTCCAAAGTTGGGAAGTTTGAAAATAAAATTCCTAACCCATCTCTTCATCCTCCTCTCCCTTGTCATGATTCAGGTTTAATCAAAGCAACCCCAGAATCTCTCATGGAGCCTAGGGCAAGGGGTAATCCTTTCATTCCTTAATATGAAATTACCTATCTTAGCACAAATATTGAATCTAGTTCGATTGAAAGTGTTACTTATCTAAGGGGAATATTTCATCCTCCATCATCTGCCTATTATGACTCTATGTATCATGATCTTCTTGGTCAATATACTCCAAACAGTAGCTCTTCATGTTTTCTTGATTTTTGAGTTGGAGGTTCAAATTGCGACTAGATACAAGGAAATCACATTACACTTGTAGAGGAGGAGGAAAGTGAATATACTCTTTATCTCTCTTCCATTTTTCAAAGTCGCTCACTTCAATACCATTCACTTCCATTCTTGGATGATTTTCAATATGCTAATCTAGGTAGTGAATAAAATGCAATCAATTATTTCAACCAATATGTAGCCTTGGGAAATAATCATTTTGATGTATGTGATCATGAATGCCCAAGCGCATGAACTGATATTTCAGTTTCTCATGAATATTTCAATTTAGATTCAAAATATGATTTTGTCAAAGAATATTTTCTTATATAAACTTCCTCTTCATCTCACTATCCCTTGTGCTCCGTTTGTGATCCATATAATGGCGATGGAAATACTCTATGTTCTTCAAGTCATTCATTCGATGAGTTTAATTTTCAAGTGGCACAAGGAGGTGACATTATCCATGTCGCAACTCAAAAAAAAAAATCAAATCATTGAGTACTCTTCCCATCCCTCATCATATCTTCTATTGCACGAAGACAACTCTTCAAATAAACTTCTCACTAAATGTCATGAATTCATTCATCTTCAGATTTGTGATAAGAAGAATATTTAGATTTGACTAATATGGTTGTTTATGTTGAAAAATATGATCATATAAGTGACAGAGATAGTTTCAATTCAGTGAGAAATGATTTTATTGAAACTAGTGGTAGAGGTTATCCTTGCATCATTCACGCTCTTGTTTACCCTTCAAAATGTGATTTTACAACATTTAAAAGCATTGGGACTTGTTACTAAGTTGAGTCACCTCATCTTCCATTGATGGTTACATCAGGATCTTGCAACTCTGATAATCCCTCCAAACTAAGTCAGATATGGTTTCTCTCACACAATCCTTCTTGTAGGAATTTACATTGTAAGTTCTGTAGATCAAGAACAAAATGTCACCACTCACAAATAGATCAAACATCACTACACCAGTATAATCAAGTGGTTAAAACCCTCAAAGAGGGAAACAGTCCACACCTTAAGCCAACACGATCACTTTAGGGAATTTATTAACATAAAAATAAAATTTGCATATGTTTCTGTCATAAACAGTTACCGGACAAATGACCCTCCATGCTCTTTCAATAGAGATCATGGACCAATCAGGTGTTAAGCCATGGATCAAGTGCCGTTAATACTGAGGTGAGAGAAAACTGTCGAATCACTACAAATTGTGACCGTCAGATTATAAGTTACAAATGTACATGGTAAAGAAACACACTTTACCTAACTCTACACTAGACTAAGTTATTCTTAACTATTTCCTATGTGTTGGAATATCCTAACATCCCCACTTAAGAACAACTTGGGATAGGATTGAAGGATTTACAAAGGTGACACAAAATGAGCCTATTTCCTACGTGTCAAAATATCCTAACATCCCCCCTTAAGAAGGCGGATTTAACATCCATCTGATGGACTACCCACTTAAAAGAGGCAGCAAGGGAAAGAAAAAGGCAGGTAGAATTCATTTTGGCAATAGTGGAGAAGGTTTTAGTATAGTCAATGCCTTCAACTTGTGAAAAAACTTTAGCGGCAAGATGACCTTTATGTTTATTCGCTTTTGCATCTAGTCCAACCTTTGTTTTGTAAACCCATTTGCATTTGGAAATTTTTCTTCATTTTGGAAGAGGAACATGATCCCGAGTATTTTTTTCCAATAAGGAATGATACTCTTCATTCATAGCTTCATCCCTCTAGATGACTTGAGGGCTCTTAAAATGTTTTTGGATCAAGCTTTTCTAGAACATGAGCCAATAAGGAAGAGGCTCTTTCAAGCTAACAACGTGTACGTCATCGATCGACAGGGTCACCTACAAGAGAACTTGTTGCATCCCGAGTAGATCGGACCCATATTGGAAGCAGTGGAGTATAAGGAACAATTTCACGAGCTGGAGGAGGATTTCCATCCTTGTTGTCATCATCTAAACTAGAAGGAATGCTATTAAAAATAGAAGAGAGAGAGAGAGAGAGATATGTGGCACATATGCCAAATCAGGCTCGCAGGCCAAAGGTGGCACACTTGTTGAACTAGGATAGGCCGATATATTTTCATCAAATTTTACATCTCTTCTAATGATTTTGGTTGAAGAAATCTATATCCTTTGACATCTTTAGAATATCCAACAAAAATACATTTTTCCCTCTTAGGTTCTAAGGATTTATGTTTCACATCTAGAATATGGGCCCAAGCATCACTTCCAAAAACATGAAAGTGACTTACATTTGGTTTGACTGAGCTCCAAGCTTATTCTAGACTTATATTATTTAAAAACTTAGTAGGAGTGTGATTTACTATGTAATTTTCATATTTAATGGCTTCTGCCCAAAAATTGAGACCAAGTCCTTTAGATTGAAGCATAGAATTAGCCATTTATTTTAAGGTGCAATTATTCCTTTCAGCTTCACCATTTTGTTGTGGATTATATGGAACATTATGTTGCAATTGAATGCCATGCTCAATGCAGAAGTTGATAAATTTTTTGTTAACATATTCTCTGCCATTTTCTGATCTTAACTTAAGAATTTGATGTCCAGATTATTTCTCACCAAAGGCCTTGAAGACCAATAACATGTTAAAAACTTCACTCTTGAGTTTTAAGAAATATACCCAAGTGCTTCTGGAAAAATCATCAATGAAAGTTAAGAAGTACTTGCAACCAGAGAAATAAAAAATAGGAAGAGCACCACATAAATCACTGTGCGCAAGTTGCAAAGGGGCTGAAGTGTGCCAAGAGGCCCGTTTGTCAAAAATGTCCAGATGATGTTTTCCGAGTACACATCCAGAGAAAACACCATCTTGGAAAGATACCATAGGAAGGCTCGTCACCATATTTTCCTTACATAGAGTTTGAAGAGAGCGATAGTTAAGTGACATAATCGCTCATTCCAAAGTTTGCTCACATAATCATTATGAGAAACAAAAACCAAGGGAAAAAATGATGACCAAACATTGTCAAACTTATACAACCTTGTGGAATCATCCGTAATTCCAATAGCTAAAATATGTTTAGGATCTTTGAGGTCCTTGATTACAACATCATGAGGTGAGAATTCTACTATTTTCCCTTTACCTAAATGAGTTATCTGATAAACATATATAAGGTTGCATGACAAGGTAGGAATACATAGTACATCATTAAACTGACCATTATCTAGATGAATGGTTCCATATCCTACAACACTAAGAGATCTATCATCACCAACATAAATATGTTTGGTGTTACAATCATTTAAAGAAGAAAACATTGATTTATTTTTAACCGTGTGGTAAGAAGCTACAAAAGCAATGAGCCACTCATGAGAAGGAGAAGAAGAAGATACATTTAATGGATAGCTAGATCTTGATGCTTGACAACCACAAGCAGAAAGTTTCATGCCTGAAGATGAAGGTGGAGAGTGCTCCAAATTGATGTTGTACTTCTTCATTACTTCTTATAAGGCTTCCATCATATTAAAACATTTGGAATCTATATGGCCATCTCGATTGCAAAAGTTGCAATGTCTATCTACCTTCTTCCCTTTGTTTTTATTTTCCTCATTATTTTGGTGATTTGATTTTTCAATTTGCGGCAAAAATTGCTTAGGGTCCTTGTTTGGTTTAGGAACATATCTTTTAGGATACTGCTTCTTGTGATTCTTTTTATATGGTTTTTTTTGGGCTACTACGGCTTTCTTAGAAGCATTTCCAACAGTGATAAGACCAAGGTGTAAAATTTTTTCTTGTTCTCTTATCAAAGAATCACAAAAGGCATCAAAAGAGGGATTCTTGTAGGTGATTCCTGAAGAAATGATGGCTTCTTTGGTAGAATGGAAGGCGGAAACAAATACAGAGTATGCAGGACCAAGCTTAGCAAGAATGCAATATATGAGGCTACCATCTTCCTTTTTTACCTCACACCCTTCTAAAAGAAGTCTAAGGGTGTTGAATTTGGACAAAACGTATTCAATAGAGGAGAAATTATTAGGGTCCAAAGTAAGCAACTCATTTTCAAGCTGGTGGGCCTTGATTTGATTTTGAAGGCCAAAAACATTATTTAGCTTTCCTAGGGATTTATCAGGGGTGTTAATGTCAAGGATGTGAAATCGAAGATCTTGGGTAATGGACATTCCTATCAACCCTCGTGCTTGATCTTATATATTTTCCCATTTAGAAACATTATCATCATTGGAAGGTTTAGTTTCTTGTCTTGTGGCTATTCTATAAATCCCTTTACTTCTAAGTATATCTACCATGTGAGGTAGCCATTAGAAATAATTGGTGTTGTTAAGAATCACCGGGCATGCACTTTCCATTTTTTTAAAAACATGAAGATGAGAAAAGCTGAAAAAAACTATTCCAATGGAAAGATCTTGAAAAATTAGGCCATTTAAAAAAAAAAAGAGCACGAAAAACGGCTTCCATATGAAGAATTTATGCCTTTTGAAAAATGTTAGTTGTAGATGCCGAATAGTTGCGGGAACAGGATGAAGTGTGGTTTTTTTAAAAACAATTCCTCCCCTTTGAATAAAAACTTTTTACAAAAGAAGTTTGAGAAGGAGACTTGAACCGAAGACCTCTATTCTCATAAACTAACCTCTCACCAAGTGAGATACTAAAATAATTATGCTATTTTAGAAAGGAGGAAAGGGGCATTATTATTATTATTATTATTGTCCTTCGGTGTGTGTGCCTTTTTCTGCACAAAAGATAGAAAAATGAGCAAAAAATGAAATGCAAAGCCTTATGGAAGAATGTTAGATTCTCAGTTAGCCTTACTGGCAACTATCACTTTTTTTACTATTTCTGATTTCCCGTGATCGCACAAAGACGTGGGGAAAGAGCATACGTAGCAAAAAAAATCCCTTTTTCCTGTTTTTTATTTGTCGAGCTCGCACGGAGTGTACAACAAAGATCATACATAGAGAAGAGGGTATAGATTCAGAAAATAAATAAAACCCTAATACAACAAAAAAAAGAAAAAAAAAAGAAAATAAAAAAAGTATAACTATTAACAAATATAACTGCAAAATAGATGCTTTATACCTCTAGATCTAAACTGACATAACTTCGGCAGCTGAAAACCTTTCACATGAAACGGAAGGTGTTCCTCACTATAACAGATGCTCCGGACACAACAGAGTGGTTATCCAAGCCCAAAAATGTTCAGAAATAGTAGATCTAGAAAACGACATTCTCATGCAGTCAAACCAGCTTCGGATTTTGATCAACAACAGACGTGGCCCTCAAAATAGCTCTGATACCATACAGGAATTTACAAGGTAAGTTACATAAATCAAGAACCAAAGGTCACTACTCACAAATAGATCACAAATTAGTACACCAGTATAATCACGTGGTTAAAACCCTCAAAGAGGGAAACAATCCATGCCCTAAGCCAATGCGACCACTTTAGGGAATTTATTAATATAAAAAGAAAAGTTACATATGTTTCTCTCATAAATGGTTACTGGACAAATGACCCGCCATGCTCTTTAAATAGAGATCATGGAACAATCAGGTGTTAAGCCACAAATCAAGTTTCGTTAATACCGAGGTGAGAGATAATCATCGGATCACTACAAATCGTGACCGTCTGATTATAAGTTACAAATGTACATGGTAAAGAAACACACTTTACCTAACTCTACACTAGAATAAGTTATTCTTAACTATTTCCTATGTGTCAGAATATCCTAACACTTCTCTTTGCATGGCTTCACTTGATGTAGATTTATTTTTGGAAGATGCTTGGTATTTCAGATGTATTTTTTTAAACTTTCAAGATTTTACTTCTAATCAGATTCAAGAATCTTCTTTATTTGATTCATCTTCTTGTAAATATTGCATTAAAATTTGGTTTGGAATTTCTATCTCTCATAAACTCATGGAATTGTGAAGTTTATCACCTAAATTATCATCTATGATTGAAGAAATCATATCTATGATATTTAATTCATGATGAGTAGCTCCTCGTTTATCTTGTGAATATAATATCATGAATCTTGTTCTTCATCGCACCTGAAATCCTTTGGAGTGTGAACGAATGCATGAGTTATTGTGGGAATCAAATTCTTCTTTATTCACTATATTCTAACTCGTCATATGTGTTTTTTGTACTTCCATTCCTTTTAACTTCTTTTGATTATTACGATGCTAGTGCGGTGTGTTATGAAATACAAAGAAATAGTATGTTACATTCATCATGTGAAGAAGATGATTTTATTATTCAAAGTAGTTGTGAGGATGCTCAAATTAATCTATGTTTGTTATTTTATAACCGAAAATATCATGCCCAAAATTTTCCATCTGATCATGGTATTAATTCTCATTTGTTTTATAATTTTCCCACTAGCATACCCAATTATATTTTATTTACCTCCTTTTATCTTCATGGTTTAATATCTTGTTTTTTGGGCACTTGTGGAGCAGTTGACGCACTTCGGCCTTTGTTGATGGTTATGCTAGGTCCTCCCTATCTCGACATGCCTACTAAATATGATTAGATCTATTTACCCTCACGAGATTCACATGTGAATCTCATGCTTTTAATTAAAGATTCATTGTTTCAAATATTTAAGGATTCTCAAGAAAAAAATTGCGAATTTCATGATCCAATAGTAAAATGGTTGGAAAATTATTACTTGGAAAACTCCATTGCAAATAACAAGTTTTGACCTTTTCTCATGCTTTCTATGTAGGATGACACAAAAGAAGGTGCATTCAAATTTTTTTTTATAGGTTTATCTAATTATGGTTTCCATAAAAAACATGAGCATGAAAATTGGTTAGAAGGAGTGGTTGTGACACATCTCTCTGCCCATAGGAAATACCTTTGTTTGATTGTGCCAGTTCTTCAAGCTCTTATATTTTTCTCTCGAACATTAATTTATACTATTTTTAATTGATCGTATCTTTTTTATTTCAGGTCGGGAACAATTATGGTGGATACATTGTAATTTTGACTATACGTGACCCTAACATTCTATTTGTTTAGGTTAGGAATAGGAATAGAAACATTCTAGCTTTTCCCTCTCTTTCACTCATCCCGCACTTATGGTTGTTTAGGTTAAGAGTAGGACTAGATGCATTCTAGTTCTTCCCTCTCTTGCAATCATCTCACACTTGTTCTATTTAGTCTTTCTCATTTCCTCTTACTCTTTTCTTGCATTGTGTTTTGGTTTAGCCTCCTTTTGTTTGAGATTTTGTTTTACTTTCACGTTGCATCGTATATTTTCCTTTTGTTACGTCGATAAGACTTTTCATGAATGGTGTCCTATTTGGGCCTAAAATACAATGTAGAAAAATAGAAAAAGAGTTTGTGACACTACAAAATTTGGCTGACATGATGTCCTAAGTATTCGCTGTCTTGGTTACACCTTTTGGTCAATGATGTTCCGACAAAAAATATGACCCTTGTGTAAGAAAAACCTTGTGTTGAACCATGATTTTAATATCTATTCTAGAAACTTCATGCCTACACTCGGGTCTTTATCTTTTGGATTTTTTAGACTGATCCAACCAAGTAGAGAAGGACAAGGGGAAAATATAAACGATAAAACCAATATTAGATGTCTATATATGCTTCTGTGAAGGGAAAACCTCTTCTACTCTTAATAAGTCAGGATCCCTCTTCCACCCATAAAATGAATAAGTGCCTATGGACATCCTATTTAAATATATAAATAAAGGAAAAAGAAGAGAAATATTTTACTATGCATAGAGGTGAAGAAACCAAATTCATAGGGGTACTTTCCAAGATTGTTGAAAGTGGAGAAATGTTTGTGTTCCTCTGGTGACTCTGTTATGTACCATCCAAGCCTGCTGGCAGTAGAGAAACACCAGAGATGAAAAAATATACTCTGAAAATCTAAAGCTTGTGAACTTCATTACCCTTTGATGATTCAAAAAATTTCGGGATTGTTGGCCTTATGTTTTTGTTTAACTGAGTAAGTAACTAAGGGCATTATTTTTATTCCTCAAATAAGTGGGCAAGCCATGATAATATAAAAGATGAATCAATACTTCCTAAAGAACTAGAACCTTCATGAAATAATTGACCAAGGAAAAGGATAGGGAGTTATCCAAGTGTCTCACTAAGTGTTGTTGCTGCGACAAAGACCCTCCAAATTTTACTTGCACTTGAATTTTCGAGCCTACCATGGATATTCTAATTGGTCATTCTGTGGTCACTTCTTGATCGATTAAAGTCACTTGCTCACACATGCTCAGTTTGTAATGATTTCATGAACACATTATTTTACGCAAGCTTGAAAACCAATAGCACAACACATCAATATAGTGTCTGTGCAATTTTCAAACCATGTTTAAAGTCAGTGTGCACTGCTATTGATAATCCCTCACTTTTGGTTACATTTGTACTTTCATTTTGGTGAGTTTTAAAAACTACTTCTTTTGTGCAGTTTCTCTTTCGCAAGTGTCATTTTCAATTTTTTGACTGTCACTTTTATTTCTTTCATTTTAATTATTTTTGTTTCCATGCTATCTTGTCTATGGAATATTTCTCTTTCACTTCCATTCAAATATCACAAGTGTCATTCCCTGTTTTCTCTTCATGTAGAAAATTTTGCCTTTTCACATGTCAGTTGTTGCACAATATGTACAATTTATTTTTGGTAGTTTGAAGGGGTTATATTTATGTAAATGAGTTGATATAAAAATGTAAACATCCGTCACAATCATTCCCAAATTTTTAAGCATTGTCACAGAAGTTTTTTCATGATCGTCACAAAGTGTCTTTAGTGTCACACTTGTCGTAAGTCTTTGAAAATTTGTCACACTAAAGGAAGTATTTTTGTCATGTGTCTTGGATGACCTATGTTAAAATTTCATAAAGTGTTCTAATTGTGTGATCATTGTCAATTCTTATCACTGTACACATCAATTTCATTGATCCGACACTTAGCCAAATTCTAGAAATTTCCCAGAAAATCACCCTCATTTGACTCTCGTCAACTACAGATTGTGATATTAGATCCCTCAAGATACAATCATGTTCCTTTACACTGCACAATGCATTGTTCCTGCCTCCCAAGATTGTGCATTGTGTAGTTCCAGTGCTCAAGTGCAAACCTTTACCTCCAAAATTGCATAATTTGGACCTCCATCATGGACCCAACTATGCATTGTGTAGTCTCTGCGCTAAGTCCCATCCCCTAAGCTCCCATGCTACAAAATTGCATAATAAACAGGTATGATATTCCTCTTAGAATGCGTAATTGGCTAAAACAATGCAAAACCGTCATCCCATCTCACTCAGTCCCAAAAATGCATAATATGTTTCCTCAATCTAGCTTGAAAAAAACAATTATGTAGTCACTTAGCCTCTCCCTTAGATAGAAAATCGATTATGGCCAATTTAGTGGATCAACATGAAACATATTAGACTATGGTTTTATCAAACTGATGTTGTCTTGTCATGAGTGGATTCTAGATGAAGGTCCTCTATCATGCTTGGGGAAGATGATGAAGAAGGAGATGGAGAAGGAGGACATGCTAGAGGATACCTAAGGGGATGAGGAGATAAGACGATCATCAGGAAAGAAAATGAAGGAACACCATACTAAAAAAAAAATATAGAAGATCAAGAACACATTGAAGACTCCTTCTCTTCAAGTCATAAGGAGAAGAAGAAATATGAACATGTACCATATTTTATAGAAGACACAAAGAAAGAAACAATAGGGAACAAATTGAAATTTCCATGAAATCAGTATCATGTCATGTCATGCAATGATTTATCTTGTGCTACATCATTTTATGAAATATTTAATTCAATATTAAAGAAATATAATGTAAAGTGGAAGTCCAAGAATCATCTATGTAATGTGAAAAGTCATGTAAGAAGTCAAATAATCATGAGGGTATTCAAACAGTCATAAGGGAGGTGAAGGATCACCCCATTTGTTATATACATGCCCTAATTATACAAGCAAGGGAATTTTCACCTTGGATCCCCCTACAAGGAATTAAAGAGATAAGCTAGTTATTTTAGGGAGAAGGGAGTGGCTATAATGCTCTACTATTGGAGATAATGATGTTTTTTATATACATGTGTTTTGGGAATTTTTCTTAATATCAAAATCTTGATGTAACATACGTTATTCATGCATGCATTATGAATACATGTAAGACTATTTTTTGAATGGTTTTAGTTCATTTTTTGTTTCAGCTATGCTAATGTATTTGAAATATTTTGGTTACTTTAGTGCTTATCATGTTGAGAATGTGTTGTACTAGTTCCTATGCTTATCGCATCTTTGTGGACTATTTCGCTATATTTTAGACAAACCTCACCTGCTTGTGTTGGTTGTACTGACTATCACATCTTTGTGGAATATTTTGCTATATGTTAGATGCATCCTTCTTGTTTTTTTGTGTCTCTATTAAGGTGGTACTATTACCTCTCTCTCATGGGTTCATTTTTCTCCCTCTCTTTAGTAGAAGTACCTACAGACACCTAAAAATGAACACTCACATGAAACCCTTACATTCGTTTTGAAGGAACATATGCATTCCTCTCTATTTATGTCATATAGAGCCAAGGAAAACCTTTGAGAAAATGGTAACTAAGTCGTATTAGAATGGGGCTCCTATCCCAAACGGTGTGAGGTCTAATTGGGATTATATATTAGGGAGACCCCCTTGGTTGACTGATTTACAACACCCATTAATAGTTAAATTTTGAAGATAAAAAATTTATCAAAACTTGCAAAGTGTCAAATGAAGATCAATTTTCAGATTGCCGGCTTCAGAGTAGGTTCTGACTAGACTGCAGGAATCGTTGAAATTTTGTAGCATATAAGGCTCCTAGAACTAGAAGGGAGGAATTGTTCTCTTCAAGTGGAGAATATGGAACTAAGAAGATTTCTACAAGCAGAAGAGGATTAGAAGAAAAATTTTTACATTTTCTTGTAAAATGTCATTGAAGAGAAAAATAGGTATTGTTCATCTATCGAATATTCTTCAAAGACTCTACAAGTTTGTTATCATTGGATGGCTGGAATTTGTACCCTTTTTCAGTCGAAGAACACTGCTTATATGTTAAGTCAGAAGAGTGGTTTTCTTCAATCCTCATCTACCACTTTATCTATAGAACAAAATGAGGCGGATATGAATAAGCTTCAGGAAGAGGACCAAGAGTCGCAGGAAGAAAAAATGGTAAAATATGCTCATGTTAAATTCATTCTCTTAACAATGATAATGTTTTTTTTGCATCATTTGAGAAACATACATAGGGTGTTGTTATGAAATTGTTGACAAAAATGGGATGCAATGGTAAGGGCTTTGGAATTCATAGTCACGATATCATTAATCCCATTGATGTGATACCATAACCTTGACTTGAAGTATTGTGATATTTTCAAGAAGAATTTGGAGAATGCTCCAAAACTACAAAGTCAAGGAATTATTCAAGTCTGAAATTCGTGAAGAAAGAAATCTTGCAAGTTGAAGTAGTATCATATCATGATGACGATGTTGATGGAAAAACATCCCCAAAGGGAGATGTGTGCTTCAAAGGAAGAAATAAGTCAAGTTGTCATTGCTAGAATAATAATTCAAAGGAAAATCATATAAGGTGTCAAAATCATAATTATTCAAAATCTTTCTATGACTATAAGCAACATGATGATTTGAATCAAATTTTGTGGAATGTGTCTCCTTTTAATTTCTATCATGCACCTAACAATTTTGTATCCAAGTTCCAAAAAAGGAAGGAAATGTTCAGGAAAATGAATATGTTAATTAGAAGTGAGACCAAGAAGGAAGATCCTCTTCCATGTTCAAAGACATTTTTCCAAGAAATGCTTACAAACAATTATGTACTCATTTCACTATAAGTGGGAATTGGATCAAGAAATGTTAGAATTTGCATCCACATCATTATCCAAAGATGGAAAAACCAATTCTGAAATCACCTAAAAAAGAGAAGGAAAAAGAATGTGCTTGGCACACCATAAATGTCCCTGAAGCAGTTCTAGAAGAAAGGGAAATCCAAAAAGAAAAATAACTAGCCTAGTTGGGTAAGAAATGGTTGGAAAATTTGTCAAGTTAAATACTACATTTCTTTTGTATTCCACATGTTCCTTGTCCCCACAACTGATTATTTTGTGAATATGGTGTTCTGAATAAATCACTTATATGCAACAATGTTTATTTGGAATTTTATGCCATTATGACCTGTTGATGAGTCAATTTGTATGGGAATTTTAAAATTTGAATTTATTAAATATTATTAAAAAAATTCATTTCCTTCATGGATATTGTGGTAAGCATCCTAAACTTTGGCACGCAAAGTTGCATTACATCCAGCATGCCTACAATCGTGCCAAGAACTCACCTACCCAAGTATCGCCATTTGAAGCTTGTTTGGGTTTTTTTTCAAAACTATCCTTTGGATTTTATCTTTGGTAAAGATATTTTAGTATATGGACATAGTGATGTTGAAAAATCCAAGCATTTCATTGAACAAATGTAGCTAGTGCATCAAAGATTACAAGATTAGCCTGAGAAAATAAAAGTGAATTACAAAGCAATGCATGAAAAACATCGTGTTGATCATGATTTCAAAGTGGATGATCAATATTGGTTGTATATCAACAAGGAAATAGTTCAAGGTGAAGGAAAAAATCTCAAGGCAATCAGATATATTCCTTTCAAAATTTTGGAGGAGATTGGTAATAATGCTTTCTGATTAGATTTTACACATTACATGAAAATTTATTCTATTGTGAAAGTGGAAAAATTGACATTTTATGAGCCTCTAATTATTTATGATGACGAAGAGAATGATCAGATTCCATCTATTGAAGATTTTTCTCCTAACTATTTATATGAGTTGTAGGAAGACTCAATTGTTGATAGGGAAATTAAGACTTCACATTGAGGAAATGTGGAGTATTTTCAAGTGGGGATCAAGGGTACCAATCCAAGTAAATAAAGGTGGATTAAGATCCAGAAAGTGAAGGAGATGTATCTTCACTTACTTGTTGAGTAAAAATATACTTTTGGTGGTCCAAAATTTCACAGTGGGGAGGAATGATCCAGGGGATAAAAAATATGCAATAAAATAAAAGTGCTCAAAATCTCCCTAAACTGGTGCCAAATATTATATCACATCATTATGAATCCAATAACTCTTGAATTTCCTCAATGTGAAATCATATGCAAAAGTTATCTCACCTGAAGTTTTCGGCAAACAACTAAAAAGTCAACTTGTAGAGTTGATTTGGTTACTCATTGGGCAGGCTATACAGTCATGTGATAATGATGTCAATAACTGACTGGGTGATATGATGTGAAATACACACCAATCGTGTCGTGACACATTACATGGTCGTACACGGAAAAATGGCACAGTTACGTTGGTGAGTTTTGGACGTGGGCCAAGTAGGAGGCACCACGTGGCCCAATGGTAGGATGCCACCTAGCCCTTGAGTTCCATGTAATTTTTTTTGGGGTCTGATCAAACCCACTAGAATAAAACATATAACCTCATGTCCAAAAATCAAGCGTGTCACCGTCAAACCAACAAAAATTCTTATTAATAGTCCACAACCAAATTATATTTAAAGTCAAAGTGTTTTATGTTTTACGCATGGGGTCGGGCATGTGGCACTAGCCCCAAGTTTTGTGGAACCTCATGATCGAGAGCTAGATAGAAAGGGTGTGCTATGAGGAACTTGGCCCACTCCCTACCCAAGGTCTCATTAAACACATATGCCTAAAGAAGGAGTGGAGAGGGGTGGGCCCAAATCCCTAGCCCAAGGCCACATTCAAACGAATGCGACCAGAACAGAACTTTGGTTGGTGCTTGTGGAGAAAATGGTGGTGTGTGCCCCATCCATGGCCACATGGGCTCAAATGCGTCCAAGAGCGTAGTGTTGGTAGACGCATGACCTTTGGCCCACGCCCATGGCTACATGGCAACGCTAAGACCATTAACATGGGTGGTATTTGGGGCCACATTTCCCAACTAGCTCTCCTGAAACTTACACCTATGGTAGTGGAATCAACACTACTCCTGAGCGAAATTAGTATCTGACAAAATTTCCAAAGGATGAGTTTATTTGCTAGTTATCATTTTTTGTCATTTTGCAAGACAAATTGCAGAGAAATGGAGAAATAGGAATAAATTTTTCATTTTGCAGTCTTTTTGAGCCTAAGAAGAGCCTATAGAAGGGTTATTGGGTGTTCTGGACATAACGGTAGCATTATTTTTGTGATTTCACCATTTTAAGTTGCAAAATTTGTAGAGCCAAGTTATTTTTTGTTACAGACAGAGATTGTTTTGAGGCCATATGGAGATCTTTCTTAGCATGGAAAGATCCTAGATAGGGGTTTTCGAGCCTTCCGAATGCATGAGAAAGGTTCATTTATTCACTAGAGTGGACAATTTTTTTAATCTAATCTGAGTATGATTGTGGGAAAATTCCAATTGGACACTTCATTATGAAGAGGTTGAATTTGTGCTTGCTTTTTTTATCTTAGATTGTGTACGAGGGCTTATTTCGACAATCAATGAGAGAGTCCTTTTTCTTTCAACAACATCATTTATTTGCTAAAGGGAGTCAACGTGTGAGTGAGAGTTATCTAAAGGAGAAATAGAGACACTCTCTAAGGAGGTTTACTCTATGAGTCAAAGATTTTGTAATGTACTGTTTTTGTTTCTAAGATCAATAAAGTGACCTAGCCATTAGAGCGAGGCTCAGAGATGTAGTCGAAAATGGACGAACTCCATTATCATGTAGTTGTTTCCTTCTTAAATTTTACCATGTTGGATTGCATACATTTTTGTTTAATTTTAAGTTCATTTAAAATTAACTACTCATAGTTGAACAATTTATGAACTAAGTTAACTTTTGAAGACCCAAAATTTATCAAAACTTACAAAGTGTGAGAGGACGATTGATTTTCAAATCATGCACACATGTCATACAATGGTGAATTCATAAAGTAGGTTAATTTGTAACATTTATTTTGTATATGGGGAACTAACAACCTCCCTAGATATATGGAACAACCCACAAGCCACAGGACCATAGTTCAACCTAGGACCAAGACATTTGGATACCTCTAGAAACTAAGGATGAGATCCCAAACTCCAGTGGAACGACTTTCCTTTCAACCTTACAATGATGGGCCATGTCGCTAGAGAATTGAACCCTAGTGGGTTGGATGGAAAACTACCATCTTAAATAAAAAAGGGAATGGAGATAGAAGGTACATGGTTATGGATTTTATAAAGGAAAAAATTATTTAGAAACCCCTCACAAAATCCATTACATAATCAAGAATATCTCACATTTATTAAATAACGATCATCCAGACATTTCTTTTTATTTAAAGATTATAAAATTTGGAACCTATATTTTGAAATTATATATATATATATATATATATATATATATATATATATATAAACTCTAGCTTTATTTTCAAAAATGATTTTAATATCAAACTTTCACTTCACTTAATTTTATTAAAAAAGAATAAGTAATAAAATATCAAATTTCTATGTTGAAATCATAATATAATTTTATCTTAGATATTAGATGAAACAATTTGGACCATTATTTGAATATATAATTATGAAACTCACTTTTATAAAAAAATTAGTAATTTAATGATATAAGTGAATTTAATAATAATAATAATAATAATAATATTCTAATTTGAATTTTAAAATATAATTATGAAATTCATTTTTATAAAATAAATTAATAATTTAATAATATAAATAAATTTAAAATAATAATAATAATAATATTTTAATTCAAAATGGCGACCAACAGTTGTGAGAAGATGATGATAATAATAAAAAAACCTTTAGAATTCTCTTCCAATTATCTTCTCGCAACGTCTTGTTGGAAGGAATAGATGTTGGAATATTGAAGAAATTCCAGAATTATCAATGGAGAATAAACTCCCTCTCTAACACAGAGAAAATATTTAAAAATTTGCACTCACAGTGATAGAATTTCCACAAAAAAAATTCTATTCAGTAAAAAAACTTGTTACAATTCTTCCTCACTGCAGAGGAATTAAAAATTGTTACTGTACTGCTTCTAAGGACAGTTCCAAAAATAAAATAAAAACTTTCTCTGTCTCTAAAAAAAACTGCTGTGTGAATTCTTTTCATTCACTGCCACTGTTTTTACAAAAAAAAAACAACTCACTGTGTTTTTAATAAAACTTACACTGCTGTGTAAAAATTTAATTTTGCTCTCTATGTTTTTATAAACGCACTGCTGTGCTTACATTAAAAAATAGAACTGCATTGTTCTATATCTCAGCAACTAAAAAAAATTACAATTATGTTCTATATATTTATAGACAAAATATCTAAATTCAATTAATGTCTTCTGATGACAAAAATCACAAAATTCTACCGCCTAAGAATAACATTAATGACTTCATTAAAAATCTGTCAGCACCACTTAAATAATTTATGACAATTTTGAATTTGGTGGCAGCGATGATTTTTCAGTGGTGGTGGCGGAACGATGGCGCGATGGTGGAGCTTGGGCGGAGCCACCACAAGTTGGTGGTTGTGAGGGGTATGGTTCTGCCCGTACAGACCAAATGGGTGAGCCCCCGCACTAAATGATGGCCGTCAATCACTTGGTCAACCCAGATCATCGGGTCAACTATGGGGGGGTGCCCATTCGTTAACCGCCGCGCTGGTCGTCCTCCCGTACTCCGTTGATTTCTTCAAACCTACCGCCACGATAATCTTCTACGCCTGATCAACTATGATCCCGCCTGTAATCTTGTTCCGGCAGTTGGAAATTACGTTCCAACACTCCCCCTTAATTTCAACTGTTGGGTTTTCCTACATACCCAAGCATTTTCTGAAATGTTCAAAGCTTTTCTACGCAAGTGGCTTTGTGAGGATATCTACAAATTGATCCTCCATTCTGCAATGTTTCAAAACTATCTCACCATTGTTAAGCAATTCACGTATGAAGTGAAACTTGGTGTTAATGTGTTTAGTCCTCTTATGAAAAACATAATTTTTAGACAATGCAATAGCTAAGGTATTGTCACAAGAAATCACTGTCCCTTTTACCTGTTCTTGACATAATATTCTCAACATTTTCCGCATCCAAACTGCTTGACATGCTGCTGCTGTAGCTGCCACATACTCTACTTCTACTGTAGATAATGCTACAATGGGTTGTTTCTTAGAAGCCCATGAAATGGCTCCTGAAACCATGTGAAAAACATAACCGGAAGTGCTCTTCCGATCATCTACACTTCCAGCCCAATCACTATCTGTGTATCCAACTAAATCTGAACATTCTGAAGTAGTATAAAAAATACCAAACCTTTTAGTACCTTTAACATACCTCAAAATTCTTTTTGCTGCTTGCCAATGTGCATCCTTTGGCTTTTCCATGAATCTGGAAATCAAACTAATAGCATGCGTTATGTCCGGCCTAGTTGCATTCAAATACACAAGGCTGCCAGCTATGCTCTTGTACAAACTAGGATCAAAATCCTTACTACTGTCCTCTCTGCTGAGCTTTAATCCCATCAGTGTGGGAGTGATTGCTGCTTTGCTTTCCTGCATGTTAAATCTTTCAAGCGCTTCATTAACATACTTTGCCTGTGAGATAAAAATCCCATTTTTATCTTGTTCTACTTCTATTCCCAAGAAGTATCTTAACAAACCCATATCAGTCATCTCAAATTCTTCTTTCATGACTGTTTTAAAATGTTCAATAAGGCAATCATCATTACCTGTAAAAATAACGTCATCAACATATCAGACTACAATCAAGATTTTACCATGTTTTTCTTTGATGTAGAGGGTGCATTCTCCCTCACACTTTTCAAAGCCATTTTCCAGTAGATATGAATCTATCCTACTGTACCATGCTCTTGGCGCTTGCTTCAGCCCATAAAGAGCTTTCTTCAACTTGCACACTTTTTGCCCTTGGCCTTTCTTTTCATAGCCGAGAGGTTGTTCAATGTAAACCTCTTCCATTAACACTCCATTCAGAAATACTGACTTCACGTCCATTTGGTAAACTTTCCACTTGTTTTGTGCTGCTATAGATAGCACTACTCTTACGGTTTCCATTCTAGCAACCGGTGCGAAAGTTTCCTCACAATCTATGCCATGCTTCTGCTTATAGCCTTCGACGACAAGCCTTGCCTTGTGTCTCCCTATTTTTCCTTCATCATTACTCTTAGTCTTGTAGACCCATTTAACACCAATGACATCTTTACCTTTTGGGATTTCAACCAAATCCCAAGTCTTGTTCCTTTCTATGGCGTTTATTTCCTCATCCATAGCTTCTATCCATTTCTCATCCTTGATGGCTTCTTCGAAATGAACAGTATCATCAACATGACAATATAAAGCAAACAAAGAATTGATACCTTCATTAGCTATATCTTGTTCATGAATATCTTTCAAACTTCTAAATTTCTTACCTTTTTCGGTAGATGTACAAATGCTTAAAGAAGCACTTGAATTTCCTCCTTGTGGTGTGCTTGGAGAAGCACTTTCATTTCTCCTCAAGGGTGTGCTTTGCTGATCTCTTGTTGGTGTTGCTGTTTGGGGATGTATTTCAACCAACTCATCATCATTCTCATCATGAGATAAACAGTGCTTAACATTCACTGTTTTCTCTATGCTTCCATCCCAAGCTTCCTCTTCAATAAACTGAACATCCCTGCTGACAATAAAATTCTTTCTGGATGGGTTATATAACCTGTATGCCTTGGATTCCTCACTATATCCAATGAAAATACATTTCTCCCCCTTGATGTCCAACTTCTTTCTGAGCTGATCCGGAATGTGTGCATAAGCTACACATCAAAAAACCTTCATGTGTGTGACACTTTGCTTTGCGCCACTCCATGCCTCTTCCGGCACTCTGTTCATAACTGCTTTTGTAGGGCACCTGTTCAAAATATACGCTGCACAATGTACAGCTTTTGCCCAATAATCATTAGGCAAATGTTTTTCCTTTAACATGCTTCTCGCCATGTCCATTATGGTTCGGTTCTTCCTTTCGGCTACTCCATTTTTCTATGGAGTATATCTAGTTGTAAACTGCTTTTGAATACCATTTTATCTACAAAAACGTAGAAAATATTTAGAGATATACTCACCTCCTCTATCAGTCCTTAAGACTTTGATATGCAGCCCACTCTGGTTCTCAACAAGTGCTTTGAAATTGCAAAATTTTTCAAACACTTCACTTTTGTTTTTCAAAAAGTAAACCCAAGTTTTTCTTGTAAAATAATCTATGAATGTTAAGATATAGTAGCTGTTTGCAAGTGATGGAGTTTGCATCAGTCCACATACATCTGAGTGGACAATCTCCAAGGGTGCTTTTGCCCTTATGCTTTTCCCAGAAGGAAAACTTTCTCTGTGTTGTTTCCCCAAGATACAACCTTCACAAAGGCTGTTCGGTTTCTCTATCAATGGTAAACCACTTACCATTCCTTTTCTATTCAATAGATTTAGACCTCCAAAGTTCAGATGTCCAAATCTCAAGTGCCATAACCAATTGTCATCTTTTGGTTCGCTTTGGAAAGTCTCTTGTGCAACTGCTGCTTTCTCTTCACCATTCTTCAAGTCTGCTCTCATTCTGAGAGGGAACATCCTATTCTTTGTCATCTTCACTTCAGCAATACACTGATTTCTGGGTGGTTTGTCCATGATTGTACAAACATTATTATCAAAGAAAACATTATATCCCTTATGGAAAAGCTGTCCAATACTTAAGAGATTACACTTCATTCCTGTAACATAATAAACATCTGCTATGGTTTTCTTTGCACCTAATCTTGTTAAAACATTCACATCTCCTTTTCCCATAACAGAAACTTTGCTATCAGTTCCTAGTGTGACTTGTGATTGCACACTTTCATATAACATAGAAAACATTGCTAAGTTTCCTATCATATGGTTACTACAACCGGAGTCTAGAAACCATAAATCCTCATTCTTTTCTACAGCCATATTACAAGCTAAAAACAAATTGTTTTGGCTGCTATTTTCTCTAGTGAAATTTGCGCTAGTTTTACTTCTCATATCTTGCTTCTTTGTTCTACATTCATTAGCATAATGACCATATTTCTTACAATTGTAACATTGAACATTGGATTTATCATACCTCTGTCCTTGATCATTCTGCTGTCCACTTTGCTGGCTGCCTTGGCCGTGGTTGTGACTTTGACTGTTGCACCTTCCATGTGAATGTGAAGGGTTGTCCCTTCCACCTTTGTTTTGGCTTTTGCCTCTTCCTCTTCCTTTTCCTTGCCCTCTTCCTCTTCTGAAAGACATCTAGGACTTAAAAGCATGTTCAAGAGATGATTTTTCACTCCTACCCAATCTCTGTTCATGGGTTATCAGTGATGCATGTAGCTCATCCACTGGAAACTTTGTGAGATCCTTAGTCTCTTCTATGGTGGTGACAATCACATCAAATCTTGAGGGTAAACTTCTCAAGAGTTTTTCCACGATCCTCTTGTCCTCAAGAGTCTCTCCATTATATCTTATTTGTGTGACCATTCCAATCACATAAGTGAAGAATGAGTCAATAGTGTCTGACTCTTTCATACAGAGAGTCTCAAAGTCTCTCCTCAGCAACTGAAGTTTTGCTGTCTTCACTTTCTCCATACCTTGATAAGCTGTCTTGAGAGTTTCCCATGCTTCTTTGGATCTCTTAGCTGCTGCTATCCTCGGACACACACTCTCATGCACTGCTTGATACAAGAAGAAAAGAGCCTTGGCATCTTTCTTCTTATTGTTCTTCAGTGACTCTGTTTCTGGCTGAGTTAAAAGAAGAAACTCTACTTCATTTTCTGGCTCTTCAAAGCCATCCTCAACTAATTCCCATAACTCTTGTGAGGTAAATAAAGCTTTCATAGTTATTGACCAGTAGTCATAATTTTTTCCATTAAATTGTGGGAGATGTATATTTCCCAAACTCATACCTGTGCTGGCTCCAGCCATTCTGCACTCTTTAACTATGCTTCAAAAAACACTTGACTGTGTGTTTAAAACTAACCAACTGTATTTCAATAGTAACACAAAAATATATAGAGAAATACCTTCGAATTCTTCTTGTCTGAACCTTCACTCTGCTGGAGAGGCTTCTGCAATAACGAACTCCTTTCCTTCAGCTTATTTGACCTTCAAATAGCCTGGACTGCTCTCATACCATGTTGGAATATTGAAGAAATTCCAGAATTATCAATGGGGAATAAACTCCCTCTCTAACATAGAGAAAATATTTAAAAATTTGCACTCACAGTGACATAATTTCCACAAAAAAATTCTATTCAATAAAAAATCTTGTTACAATTCTTCCTCACTGCAGAGGAATTACAAATTTTTACTAGACTGCTTCTAAGCATAGTTCCAAAAACAAAACAAAATTTCTCTGTCTCTAAAAAAAACTGTTGTGTGAATTCTTTTCATTCACTGCCACTGTTTTTAGAAAAAAAAAACAACTCACTGTGTTTTTAATAAAACATAAACTGCTGTGTAAAAATTTAATTCTACTCTCTCTATTTTTATAAACGCACTGTTGTGCTTACATCAAAAAATAGAACTGCACTGTTCTATATCTCAGCAACTAAAAAAAATTACAATTATGTTCTATATATTTATAGACAAAATATCCAAATTCAATTAATGTCTTCTGTTGACAAAAATCACAAAATTCTACCGCTTAAGAATAACATTAACGACCTCATTAAAAATCTGTCAGCACCACTTAAACAATTTATGACAATTTTGAATTTGGTGGCAGCGATGATTTTTCAGCGGTGGTGGCGAAACGGTGGCGCGATGGTGGAGCTTTGGTGGAGCCACCACAAGCTGGTGGTTGCGGGGGGTATGGTTCTTCCCGTACAGACCAAATGGGTGAGCCCCCGCACTAAATCATGTCTGTTGATCACTTGGTCAACCTAGATCATCGGGTCAACTACGGGGAGGTGCCCATTCGTTAACCGCCGCGCTGGTCGTCCTCCCGTACTCCGTTGATTTCTTCAAACCTGCTGCCACGATAACCTTCTGCGCCTGATCAACTGTGCTCCCACCTGTAATATTTTTCCGGCAGTTGGAAATTACGTTCCAACAATAGAAACAAGTAAATTTCAAGATAACTTTTGATATTTTTCCAATAAAATTTATTGGTTTTTAACGGAATAAAGGCACTTAAACTATTAAGGATTGGTGTTCAATACTCATGTTGGGCCTTTTTAGGGTTTCAGTTCTGAGCATGGGCCAATACAAACTCGTCATAAGCAAGTATTATGCAACAAGGCCTATCTTTAAGGAGCAGTATCTTTGATTACCAATAACAAAGCAATAACGGCCCTTGAATGTTAAAACTCATGATAAATCTTGCATGTTATATTGTTATGTTGGACAATTTTAGGGTTTCAATTCTGAGCGTAGGCCAATAAAAATAATGTTTTGTTGGGCCTTTTTAGGGTTTCGATTCTGAGCATGGCCCAATACAAACACGTCAAAAGTGAGTATTATGCGACAAACTTGCCCATCTTAAGGGAGCAGCATATTTTATTACCAAAAACCGGTAGTATACGTGATTGTAATTTTTCGTTGTCACTCGTTCTCCCGAAGGTGGGGATGTTGAATAAAATGGAAGATTAATAAATGTTTGTATGGAATCGCTAAAGTTTTTTATGCATGGCATGTTTGAGATAATTCCTTATTTATGATGCATACTAAAGATTATGGATTGGTTGGTTTGTTGGAGGATGTTGAAAGATTCTCTAAATTTTTCCCTCCAAGAGTGGAATTAGTTGGATCTCCGCAGCAATATAAAAATTTTGATATATTCGTTTGATTATGATATATAATAATAAATATAATTTTTTTTTTGTGTGTTATTCTTGTGCATCCCTGCTCTCTTCCAATTTGTAATATGGTATCAGAGCCTCTACTAGCTTAAATCCCTCATGGGTTGGCCAAGAATATGTGAGAGCAATGATTGTCAAACCACTGCTGTAAGATAATAGATAGTCCACTGAATTTATTTTTCTGTATTTGTTTTTATTTTTATTTTGTGTGTGATTAGGATCCATTTCCTCAATTCAGGAGTATGGGCACACACAGTTTAAAGCGTTGTGTAAAAAAAAAAGAAAATGCTTAGAAATAATTGTGCACCGGGCAGCAGAAACAATGGACGATAAAAAAACGAAATTTCAATTGTACCTATGGTGTATTTAGGCAGACACCATGGTGAAAATATGAATATCGAATTGGTAGTTCAATCTCATCATCAAATTCTGGGATCAGTGCTAATGGTTTTGCTATTGCTCTTGAAGAAGACCACACTCTTGCTCTGTCAAAACTCCCACATGTTGCGTCTGTATTTGCTAGCCAAAGAAGAATTTTGCATTTTTTCTCTCATGATTTGTAATTTTCTCGAGAGGTGGGGGCCAGAGACGTATCCTTTTATGGATGTTAAAAAATTAAGAAACACAGAATGGGGAGAACTAGAGCATATGTCTGGTTTGGAGTTCTTGTTCAAGCCTATGAAATGTGAACTGGATAAGGCACAGGAGATGATGCCGAAAGGGAAAACCATATGTTTATTATTTAATGGGAAGGATCCCTACACTAATAAAGTGAGGGTTAAGACATTTGTAGGCTATATTAAAAATGCATTCGAAGTGGAGGTGATGTGTCACATTCATTTCATTTATGTTCCCTTCTATGATGCGGAGTATTTTCAGGCCTTGGGACAGTCCATGCAGCCAGAAGACATGCAATGGTCAAAGTTAGAGTCTTTGTCAAATCTTTCAGAGTGGGATGCTATGAGATTTTGGATGCATGTTTGTGATTTATGGGAGAATATAAAGAGCCTGAATGGAAATGACGAGCACATCATTCGAATAAAGAAACTTTTAGATTTTTTAGAGCTCGGGAAACTATCCATGGGCATTATAGGTGCAAATGGAGAAATGGTTACACCCTTGGGAAGAGAACACTTTGGCATTCAAGCCAGAGAAGTTTATGGAGGTGAATGGTAGCTATAGATCGATGTTTGAAGTTCATTGTTTTTGTGGAGTATGTAGCTTGTTCATATGTAGAATTGTGAATTTGTTGTTGTGATATTTGTGTAGTGCAGAACCAATTATTAAACAATTTAGCATTATTTAAATTAGTCGACGTTCTTCGGTGCCGAGAGAACAATTCACTAATTTGATTGTGTGAATTTGTTATACGTTGATGGGTCTTGTTGTGCTTCGGGCATCAAGAGCGTCAACTACAGGTTACAGTATGAGATCCTTTTGTGTAAAGGTCACTTTGTAGGATTGATTGCTGATCATATTCTGTACCTAGAATATTTTCCTATAGATTGTTGAAATTTATTCTTCGGGGTTATTTCATAGATGGAAATATTGCTATAGGGTAGTTCAGTGTCGAGACTCTTCTTCGAGGGTGTCAAGAATCTTTAATCTTACAAATTCAACATTGATGGTCAGAAGCAGGTGTACTTTAAATGGTCGAAAGGTAAGCTCGAAGTTGTGAAGAAGAAAGAGCAGAATCCAGAAGATTGCAGAGTGGGTAGAGTTGCCGATGAAGACCAGCAAGACAAGGAAAAATATAAATTTTGTAATTTTGATTTCAGTATTGTAAGTTTTTGTAATGTAGGCATTAAGGGGGGGTGTTTGAGATAATGCCTCATTTATGATGCATACTAAAGATTAGGGATTGGTTGGTTTGTTGGAGGATGTTGAGAGATTCTGTCAACTTCTCCCTCCAAGAGTGGAATTAGTTGGATCTCAGCAGCACTATAAAAATATATATTTTGATTATGATATAGAATAATAAATATATATTTTGTTTTGTGTGTTATTCTTGTGTATCCATGCTCTCTTCCAATTTGTAATATGGCATTTCCAATTTAATGATTAAATAGTATTATAAAATTTTATATGGAACAATATTATAAGTCAACGGTTCATTAAAATTTTGTACGATATTTCATTAGTCATTTAAAATAAAAATGCAAGGAATAGGGATTTAAAGCAAAGACAAAAGCACACTTCTCTAGATTATTTTGTTGAAAAATATCATTTAATTAATTAACGTATTAACAATATTTTTCTTAGATTAAAATGTTTATGTAATGTTTACATAAGAATATTTATGATAATAATGAGTTAGTAAAACAATTAAATATATTTACTGGGTTATTATTATAATAATACATATTTATGTATAAAAAATAAAGAAGTATTATGTATCACTAGTTCAGATTTATTAAGTGGCAGATCGTTATGAAATTTCTCCACTTACAATTTTTTTTTTTTCAAATTTTCTATTTAGAAAAGAGGTTTGCATTTTGAAAAAATTAATTCTTTTTTATACTTGATAAGTCCTAAAATAATATAGATGTAAACTGGCTATATATGTGTGTGTTTTAGTTTATTATATTTTTTGAAATAATTTGACTTCTCCTATTTTAATTATAAAATAGACAGTATATAACCTTTGTTGCACGGGAACGGCTCCCAACATTTCAGAAACTCGTTCCACAGGTTCCTGCACTCCCTAGAGCTTTGGAGCGGTGCCGGAACTTACCATTTTCTGCGGGAGCTGTGTCAGGAGCTGCGGCACGTTCTTGGGACGTTGACAACTGTAATGATGAACGTTGCGGAGTTTCCAACGCAATTTGCTGCCAAAAAAACCTTTCGGATTGTGTTTTCAGTAAGTTTTCATCTAAAAGGAAACTTCCATTCTGCAGTTTCCAGCTCAATTTGCCGCCAAAAAATACTTTTCGGTTGTGTTTTCAGTATGTTTTCATCTAAAAGGAAACTTCCTTTCTGCGTTAAATGTAAATTTGCCCAACAAATTTCCCAGCTAAAAAACTTACATTCTGCCAAAAAAAATATCTCTTTCCCGCCAAAATCACTCACAATATTGCATAAAAGGTGTTAGTATGCCTCCACTCACTCCATCAAGGTAATTGTTAACTTATTTCATCAATTCAAAAGTGCCTCTTGAATCATTTACATTTTCAAATTTTCAGTTCTTAATTTGATACTCATACAATGAATTAAAATTTGAAATTGATTTTAATATTTTCATATTTTCATTCAATATTAGTTTTGATTATTATATAAATTATGTAATTAAAAAAAAAAAAAAAAATTAAATTTAATTTTTTTATTATTATATAATATTACCGCTCCCCATTAGCCGTTTCCTATAAATTTTGAGGAAACTTCTAGCCGTTCCGGACACCCGTACCCAAATTCCCAACGTTCCCACGTTCCAGAAACTCATGCAACATAGTATATAACATTACATAAAATACAATACATGGAATTTCTGATAAATAGTAAGAGTGCTATGTTAAGACACTCTTTGATGTGAAGTTACTAGTTCAATAAAATCTCACCATGATATATAAAACTCTACCAAAAACAAAAACATTACATAACATGAAATATATTTATTTTTATAATTATAATTTATATATTAATTTTCAAAAACAAAAATCCTAAAATTAATAAGGTCAAAATGTTAATTTCTTCTTTTATATTATATTGCAGAAAACATCTCTCAACCCAATAAATTTTAGATTCAAATTTATTTATATGCAAGAAAAAAACAAATACCAATCTTTGTAGTCACCCATATACATATATAGGAAGAATACTTCATAATAACCATACCAATCTGTGTATCATACCAATCTGTGTAATCACTCACATACATGCAGAGATGTATATATAAAAAGGAAGAAGCAATGCTTAGTTTATGTTTATATAGACAGTATTTAGTTTATCTACCTGGGTAGATATCAAGAGTGAGCCCCGAGGATGTGGTTGAAGCTATGTAGATATCAAGAGTAAACCGCGAGGATGTGGTTCAAGCTATGTAGATATCGAGAGTAAACCCCGAGGATGTGATTGAAGAGCTTATTAATGAGGATGTGATTTAAGAGTTAGGCGAGAAAGTTTGGTGCCCACAAGTCCAGTGGTAGAAACATAACTGTTGGAATTTTCAGAATTCCAGAACAATAAAACTGTCCTTCTTTAACACAGAGAATAATTAAAAAAAATTACTCACAGACACAGTTCAATTCAGAAAATTTTTATTTCATATAATAAAAAAAAACTGTTGTTACAGACTTCCTCAAAAGAGGGATTTACAAACAAAAATCTGACTGCTGCAAACACAGTTCAGAAATATCACTCTGTCATTTACAAATGACACTCTGTCTCTCTAAAACTATTCACTGCTGGAATACTATGTTTTTCAAAAATGCACTCTGCTGTGCATAAAACTCTGCTCTCTGTGTTTTTCAATATGCTGCTGTGTATTAAAAACATTACATTACAAAATAATGGCTCTGTCTCTACATATTACAAAACATAAATATCTTCAGCCATAAATTGCTCAACCACTAAAAATATCACCGCTTCAATTCATTATGGCTGCATTAACTCTGTCAGCACCGATCTAATATGCATTGATAGCAAATTGACTTTCCGGCACTGTGATATTTATCCCAGCACTGTTGTGCTTCACTGTTCTGTGTAATAAAACAGTTTACTGTCTTTTCTTTTATTTCTGCACTGACGTGCCTTTTATATAAAAACATTACTGTTAAACAAATGCCGTGATTAAAATTTCAACCGGCGAACAACATATAACATATAACAAATGTCATATGGATGTATAACATATGTGGGCCCCATTTGTTATTGACGTAAGCAAGTCCGAGTGGGTAAGTTCTTCCGCCCACAAATCTTTATCAACCCCCGCGGACATGTATTACGGCTGTTTGGTGTGGGGCCGGTTCCGATGGGGTTCAATGCTCCCCTGGCCTGTCTCGCCGGACCCCCGCGGACATGCCGTTGAAATTATATTTCAACACTCACCCTTAATTTCAACTGCTGGGTTTTCTTGCATACCCATGCATTTTCTGAAATATTCAAAGCTTTTCTGCTGTAGTGGCTTTGTGAGGATATCTGCAAATTGATCCTCCGTTCTGCAATGTTGCAAAACAATCTCGCCATTGCTAACCAATTCCCGTATGAAATGAAACTTGGTGTCTGTTAGAGTCGATCCTTGCAGCCCTCCGTCAGTGATCATTTCGTCTTTTGCATATTCATTATTAGGTGTCTCGCTTGTTCCACTTCGTTGCATTTCACTAGGATCATGCCATAAACTGACGAGGGGGTCTGTTGTCCTTTGTTTCCTCATGTTTATACCTACAGCGCTATTTTAAAAATATTTCCTCAAAAAATTATTTATAGTCATTGTCATTATGTATGAGGTCATTAAAATGTCAATAAGTGTCCTAGGTCTTGGTGTCTAGGGTTTTTGAGTCATTTATATACTGGTCATAAAGCCTGCAAGGTGAGGAGAGTCCAGTACTTGGATTTCTATTTTTATTATCATCAGCATTTTCTAAAAAAATACATTTCTAGTCTAAAACTCTGTTTTGGAACTAGAAATTTGTCATTATCATTTTGTAATAAATTTGTAATTGTTCCACCATGAAGACATTGTAAAAAGCAGACCCCTGGTCTTTTCTCTAGCCAAGATAGCCATATCCCTGCAAGAAGACAGCAAAATCATTAGTATCGACCTCAAAAAAGACAAAGGAAGTTTGTATTTGAAAAAGCCAAAAGTGAAAATTACAAAAACATTTGTAATATGGGTTTGAAGTTTGATTTGAAATAAAATCTGATTGTGAAGATATTTGTGACATGTATAAAAGCCAAACAAGTTTCATTTGAACCAATTTCATAGCTCCCAAGTCGTGTTTGCAAAGTGGAGGGCCGATTTCAGAGTTTTGAAGTGCGTGGGCAGAGTTTTGGGGCTGCGCGACCCACGTTGAGGCAAAGCGACCCACCTGGGCTGCGCGACCCACGCAGAGTCACTTCAGCACTGTAGGTTTGCAAGTGCGCGACCCACCTGGGCTGCGCGACCCACGCAGAGCCTGCGCGACCCACGCAGACACAGAGTTTTGGAATTCAGTTTGCGCGCCCAGATTGGCTTGGAATCGACTCAAGCTACCATCAAAAAGGTTTCTATCCATTATTTGATATTTTTCAACGCATTCGTGGCATCATGGGTGGTTTCCAATATTCAAATGGAGGTTTTAAAATCCCACAGTCATAATATCATTGTTTTTAGGGTTTGAAATGCAAATGAATGGTGGAAAGAACGTGTTTGTTATCTTAAGACAGTGATATGGTCAGCCTTCCATATAACATCAAAATCAATTTTCTCTCATACCCATTATACCACTGCAACCATTGCTATTGTTATACCATATGTAAACCCTTTGAGTCACATTGCCCATGTTTGTAATGAGTCACATTTCCCAATGTTAAAATATGCTCATGTCTTTGTTTTAAATGGCTCATTGAAACCTTTATGGTCATTACTCATAGACAGCCATATTACTATTAATGTCATGCTCTCCTTTGACTAGATGTGTTCAAACTTTTGAAAGTTGCCTGCTCCTATTTGGTCGAAATTTCATTTGCATTCAAAACAGAGAGGGTGCCTTTTTCAGTCCATTTAAAGCTGAGATTTTATCCATAATGTGATTCCTTGATAGTGCTTTGACGATGGGATTATTGGTTGAGTGGTAAACATACATCCTAATCTTGCTTTCACTACATTCATATCAGTGTACACATTGCCCAAAAACTTGATCAGAGATATGTCAGAGACAGAGTCAGAATATGAGCCAGGGTCAGGCAGTGATTCGGTGGCTGAAGGTAATGTGCCACGGGGTTCCCGCAGAGAAAATAGAAGTGGTGATCATCGCAGAGAGGAGCCTACTTCTTTGGCTCGGTTGCGGGCATGTCCATTAGCTATGGATTGTTTTCGATTCTTGTCATGTTTCAGATTTTGTGAGATGGTTGTACAAACCCGACCTCATCGTGAATTAGCACGTCTATTTGTTCTTCATTTACGGGGTGATCGGGTAAACCTTGCTGGGGTTGATTTCATTGTATCACCTTTGACTATTGCTCAAGCCACTGGCATACCGAACATAGGCGAGAAATGGAGCAAGGGTAAGCAGTTAGAGAAATTTCATTATGAGCCATACATTAAAACTGGATATGTGGCTTACTTGAGCAGAGTTTTTCCATTCAGATTCTTGAGAGATGAGTATGCACCACTCATGAGGCTCATCATTGAGTATTTTAGTTGTGAGGGCAGGTATGCTCGTCTTTTCTCATATCATGTTCGTTTGCTGATGCACTTCACAAGGGTGCGTATGATGAATATTCCTTATTTCATATACCGCAACAAAGAGAAGATGGTTACATTTGTGCAGAAGAAGACGAGCCCAGTGCAGCAGTACAGGAGTATATATCATTTCGCTTTGATCAAAATCTTGGTGTCACATCAGTTGGCAGAGCAGGGCATCACTTCGGAGGATTTCATTTCTAGAGACTTTTTCAGAGTGCCACGGCGGCCTCTGAGGGCGATTTATGATGCGGGGAGAGCCCTCACACCCGGCCGGACATGCTTGGGGACCGGCATATCATCACACTCACTAGTTCCAGGGCCCTTCAGAACGAGACACGGGCCTTATTTTTGCCGACGACACGGCGAGTATTATCTCCCCGTGATGTGGAAAGGGTCTCGCTTTCTTCTCCAGTGCAGGTACAGGTACAAGACAGGGGCAAGAGGCCCATGCATGATGAGGGCCCATCAAGAGGCCGGGATACCGATATGACAGTCATTGATGTTGATACGGGCTCTCCTAGCTCGAAGCTGAGGGAAGTCATCCAGGAGCAAAGGGCCGAGAATGACCAGCTGAAAGACCAATTGCAGAAGGCTCAGTGGGTGATTAACTATTTGAAGCAGCGCAACAAACAGCTCGAGGATGAGCTCACATTTTATGAGGTGCGCCAAATCCGTGAGGACAGGCAGTGGAATCGAAAGAGGCCCGGTGACATGACACCAGCTGACAGAGATTCTGTACTCACGCGGGTGAATATACATCTGGAGAAGCTGTTGGCGAAGGCCAACCGAGACAAAGACATGCTTCGCCACATGAAAGGCCATTATTGGGCTCGCATGCATGTTTGCAAAGCGAGAATGAGGATCATGAAGAGGAGGTTGCGCAAGGCACTTCGACGGCGGAAAAGGCCTAATCCACTTCGGATTTTGGCCGAGGCTTCATTGACTGGGAAAGACACATGATGGAGGACCTCCGCTCCGAATTTGGGCAAATTCGGAGAAAATTTTGTCATTTTCAAATTTTTGGTCTAAAAAACTGGTTTTGCAGCTACGTGGGTCGCGCGCTCATGCGCTCGCATTTTTTTGAGACACTTGCTGGAGGAGATTTTTACATTTTTGGGTTTTTAATGGTTAATTATGCATCCTCTGAAGTCAACTTAGCATTTCAACAAAATCTGGATGGTCAAACAGCTCAAAAACACCATGAAAACCACCTTGCTGCCACCTTTTGCACCAGCAGGAAGTACCTCTTGGATAATGCGGTTTTGGAGGGTCAAATCAACTCCAAATTCAGAAATTCGACTTGGGTTGGAATGTAGACATCCAGGGCTTTCCAACGAGCTATCATGAGCTCAATTTGGATGTCGGGAGCTACCTCAAAATCAACCTGGAACATGAGCGACCCACGCAGTTCAGGAGCGACCCACCTAGAGATTTTTTTTGAGTTTTCAGCTGCCAGCTCAGTATTTCGCCTATTTTGGACCAGTTTTGCCTATGGATAGAATTCTTGGGTTTTTATGATGTAAATTCATGTTTGGCATGGAACTTTGGCTTGTTTTTATCTCTTCTAGAAGATTCACTCTCAAATGAGTAAAAAATCATGTAATGGATCAGTTTCCACTCTTTTAGAGGCAAGTTGTTAGCTGCCTAGATTGTAGTTCCATGATTAGAATTGGTTGAAACTGATCCCTGAAGAGGGAGTTCGACCCCTAGAGGTGGGGAAAGGTGTTAGAGTGATCTATATATTGTAATTTCTCAATCATTTTCAGAGGTTGGAGAGGTTGGACTCTTGGGATACTTTTGATACCATTGTACATATTTTTCATATTTTGGCTAAGGAAAGATCAGGGGTTTTGCGGCACTTGTTGGGATCCTTGTGGTGTTCTGTTCTTGATGATGTTTCTCCTTTGTTTATTGTAAGTTTCTTCATGTTTAATGTTGCCATCCTTTCATTATGCTTCTGAACTAAATTGAATGAGTGAAATAAGGTTGAATCCATTGTTTACAGTGCTTAGCCTTTGAATTCGGTTAGTTCTATATGTTTTCAGCTGTTTGGAGAGGATCCAAGTTCTTCTTTGCCCTCTTCAGCTCCTCGTCGGTCTAATCTATCCATAAAATCCAATTTGAAGCATCAAGATCATCACCTACCTCGCCCCAGCTTGAACTCTGCAAAGGTCTGACCTTATCCCCGAACCCAAAATTTTGTTTTCCCATTACTCCAGCGAAAACTCAAAAAACCAAAAATCAAACATACCTATCTCTTTACTAGCCTAAAATCAGTTCTTATTGTAAGTCATCTCGCATCCTATTGCTTATTTTCTCGAGATTGACGGAGAGAGCCCTCTCCTGTCCTCGTAGGGCTAACTACGAGGCTGAGCGTGGTTTGATGTAGCTTTGAGTTTTACTTCATTTCAGCCTGAGGTAGATTTGAGTGCTAATGCTGTCAATGTGCTTTGTCCTTTTATGAAAAACAGAATTTTTAGACAATGCAATAGCTGAGCTATTGTCACAAAATATCATTGTCCCTTTTACCTGTTCTTGACATAAGCTTCTCAACATTTTTCTCATCCAAACTGCTTGACACGCTGCTGCTGTAGCTGCCACATATTCTGCTTCTGCTGTAGATAACGCTACAACGGGTTGTTTCTTAGAAGCCCATGAAATGGCTCCTGAACCCATATGAAAAACATAACCGGAAGTGCTCTTCCGATCATCTACACTTCCAGCCCAATCACTGTCCGTGTATCCAACTAAATCTGAATTTTCTGAAGTAGTATAAAAAATACCAAATTTCTTTGTACCTTTAACATACCTCAAAATCCTTTTTGCTGCTTGCCAATGTGCCTCCTTTGGCTTTTCCATAAACCTGGAAATCAAACTAACAGCATGCATTATGTCCGGCCTAGTTGCAGTCAAATACATAAGGCTGCCAACTATGCTCTTGTATAAACTAGGATCAAAATCCTTACTGCTGTCCTCTCTGCTGAGCTTTAATCCCATCACTGTGGGAGTGATCGCTGCTTTGCATTCCTGCATGTTAAATCTTTCAAGTACCTCATTAACATACTTTGCTTGTGAGATAAAAATCCCATTCTCATCTTGTTCTACTTCTATTCCCAAGAAGTATCTCAGCAAACCCATATCAGTCATTTCAAATTCCTCTTTCATGACTGTTTTAAAATGTTCAATAAGGCAATCATCATTACCTGTAAAAATAACATCATCAACATACAAGACTACAATCAAAATTTTACCATCTTTTTCTTTGATGTAGAGGGTGGGTTCTCCCTCACACTTCTCAAAATCATTTTCCAGTAGATATGAATCTATCCTACTGTACCACGCTCTTGGCGCTTGCTTCAGCCCATAAAGAGCCTTCTTCAACTTGCACACTTTGTGCTCTTGGCCTTTCTTCTCATAGCCGAGAGGTTGATCAATGTAAACCTCTTCCATTAACACTCCATTTAGGAATGCCGACTTCACGTCCATTTGGTAAACTTTCCATTTGTTTTGTGCTGCTATAGACAACACTGCTCTCACGGTTTCCATTCTTGCAACCGGTGCGAAAGTTTCCTCATAATCAATGCCATGCTTCTGCTTATAGCCTTTGACAACAAGCCTTGCCTTGTGTCTCTCTATCTTTCCTTCAGCATTACTCTTGGTATTGTAGACCCATTTAACACCAATGAAATCTTTACCTTTTGGGAGTTCAACCAAATCCCAAGTTTTGTTCCTCTCTATGGCATTTATTTCCTCATCCATAGCTTCTATCCATTTCCTATCATTGATAGCTTCTTCGAAATGAACAGGATCATCAACATGACAATATAAAGCAAAAAAAGAATTGATCCCTTCATTTGTTATATCTTGTTCATAAATTTCTTTCAAACTTTTGAATTTCTTACCTCTTTCAGTAGGTGTACAAGTACTTGAAGAAGCACTTGAATTTCCTCCTTGTGGTGTGCTTGGAGAAGCACTTTCATTTCTCCTCAAGGGTGTATTTTGCGGTGTTGATGCTGCTGTTTGGGGATGTATTTCAGCCACCTCATCATCATTCTCATCATGAGATAAACAGTATTTAACATTCACTGTTTTCTCTATGCTTCCATCCCAAGCTTCCTCTTCAATGAACTGAACGTCCCTGCTCACAAGAAACTTCTTGCTGGATGGGTTATATAACCTGTATGCCTTGGATTCCTCACTGTATCCAATGAAAATACATTTCTCCCCCTTTCTGTCCAACTTCTTCCTTAGCTGATCCGGAATGTGTGCATAAGCCACACATCCGAAAACCTTCATATGTGTGACACTTTGCTTTGCGCCACTCCATGCCTCTTCTGGCACTTTGTTCATAACTGCTTTTGTAGGGCACCTGTTCAAAATATACGCTGCACAATGTACAGCTTCAGCCCAATAATCATTCGGCAAATGCTTTTCCTTTAACATACTCCTCGCCATGTCCATTATGGTTCGGTTCTTCCTTTCGGCCACTCCATTTTGCTGCGGAGTATATCTAGTTGTAAACTGTTTATGTATTCCATTTTCTCTACAAAACCATAGAAAATATTTAGATATATACTCACCTCCTCTATCAGTCCTAAGAACTTTGATATGCAGCCCACTCTGATTCTCAACAAGTGCTTTGAAATTGCAAAATTTTTCAAACACTTCACTTTTCTTTTTCAAAAAGTAAACCCAAGTTTTTCTTGTAAAATCATCTATGAATGTTAAGACATAGTGGCTGCTTGCAAGCGATGGAGTTTGCATCGGTCCACATACATCTGAGTGGACAATCTCTAAAGGTGCTTTTGCCCTTATGCTTTTTCCGGAAGGAAAACTTTCTCTGTGTTGTTTCCCAAGAATACAACCTTCACAAAGGCTGTCCGATTTCTCTATCAATGGTAAAACATTTACCATTCCTTTTCTGTTCAACAAGTTAAGACCTCCAAAGTTGAGATGACCAAATCTCAAGTGCCATAACCAATTATCATCCTTTGGTTCGCTTTGGTAAGTCTCTTGTGCAACTGCTGCTTTCTCTTCACCATTCTTCAAGTCTGCTCTCATTCTGAGAGGGAACATCCTATTCCTTGTCATCTTCACTTCAGCAATACATTGTTTGCTGGGTGGTTTATCCATGATGGTACAAACATCATTATCAAAGAAAACATTATATCCCTTATGGACAAGCTGTCCAACACTTAAGAGATTACATTTCATTCCTGGAATATAATAAACATCTGCTATGGTTTTCCTTGCACCTAATCTTGTTAAAACATTTACATCTCCTTTTCCCATAACAGAAACTTTGCTATCAGTTCCTAGTGTGACTTGTGACTGCACACTTTCATCTAATATGGAAAACATTGCTAAGTTTCCTGTCATATGGTTACTACAACCGGAGTCTAGAAACCATATATCCTCATTCTTTTCTTCAGCCATGTTACAAACTAAAAACAAATTACTTTGGCTGCTATTTTCTTTTGTGAAATTTGCACTAGTTCCACTTCTCATATCTTGTTTCTTCTTTCTACATTCATTAGCATAATGACCATATTTCTTACAATTATAACATTGGACATTGGATTTGTCATACCTTTGTCCTTGTGCATTCTGCTGACCATTCTGCTGGCTGCTGCCTTGGCCTTGATGCTGATTTGGATTGCTGCCCCTTCCTTGAGCATTTGCTGGACTGTTCCTTCCACCTCTGTTTTGGCTTCTGCCTCTTCCTCTTCTGCCTTGCCCTCTTCCTCTTCTGAAAGACATCTGGGACTTAAAAGCATGTTCAAGAGATGAGTTCTCACTCCTAACCAATCTCTGTTCATGGGTAATCAGTGATGCATGTAGTTCATCCACTGAAAAATTTGTGAGATCTCTTGTTTCTTCTATGGTGGTGACAATCACATCGAATCTTGAGGGTAAGCTTCTCAAGAGTTTTTCCACAATCCTCTTGTCCTCAAGAGTCTCTCCATGAGATCTGATTTGAGTGACCATTCCAATCACATGAGTGAAGAATGAGTCAATTTTATCTGACTCTTTCATACAGAGAGTCTCAAAGTCTCTCCTCAGCAATTGAAGTTTTGCTGTCTTCACTCTCTCCATACCTTGATAGGCTGTCTTGAGAGTTTCCCATGCTTCACTGGATTTCTTAGCTGCTGCTATCCTTGGAAACACACTCTCATGCACTGCTTGATACAAGAAGAAAAGAGCCTTGGCATCTCTCTTCTTATTGTTCTTCAACTGTTCTCTTCCTGCTTGATTTAACATAAAAATGCATGGGTATGCAAGAAAACCCAGCAGTTGAAATTAAGGGGGAGTGTTGAAATATAATTTCAACGACATGTCTGCGGGGGTCCGGCGAGACAGGCCAGGGGAGAATTGAACCCCATCGGAACCGGCCCCACACCAAACAGCCGTAATACATGTCCGCGGGGGTTGATAAAGATTTGTGGGCGGAAGAACTTACCCCCTCGGACTTGCTTACGTCAACAACAAATGGGGCCCACATATGTTATACATCCATATGACATTTGTTATATGTTATATGTTGTTCACCGGTTGAAATTTTAATCACGACATTTGTTTAACAGTAATGTTTTTATATAAAAGGCACGACAGTGCAGAAATAAAAGAAAAGACAGTAAAATGTTTTATTACACAGAACAGTGAAGCACAGCAGTGCTGGGATAAATATCACAGTGCCGGAAAGTCAATTTGCTATCAATGCATATTAGATCGGTGCTGACAGAGTTAATGCAGCCATAATGAATTGAAGCGGTGATATTTTTAGTGGTTGAGCAATTTATGGCTGAAGATATTTCTGTTTTGTAATATGTAGAGACAGAGCCATTATTTTGTAATGTAATGTTTTTAATACACAGCAGCGTATTGAAAAACACAGAGAGCAGAGTTTTATGCACAGCAGAGTGCATTTTTGAAAAACATAGTATTCCAGCAGTGAATAGTTTTAGAGAGACAGAGTGTCATTTGTAAATGACAGAGTGATATTTCTGAATTGTGTTTGCAGCAGTCAGATTTTTGTTTGTAAATCCCTCTTTTGAGGAAGTCTGTAACAGCAGTTTTTTTTTATTATATGAAATAAAAATTTTCTGAATTGAACTGTGTCTGTGAGTAATTTTTTTTAATTATTCTCTGTGTTAAAGAAGGACAGTTTTATTGTTCTGGAATTCTGAAAATTCCAACATGGTATCGGAGCCAATCCAGGCTATTTGAAGGTCAAATAAGCTGAAGGAAAGGGGTTCTTAGTTGCAGCAGCTTCTCCAGCAGTGTGAAGACTCAGCCAAAGGAATCCAAAGGTATTTCTCTATAAAATTTGTTGTGTTACTGTTGCAGTACAGTGAGCTATTTTAATACACAGTCAAGTGTTTTTAAATCATAGTTAGAAGTGCAGAATGGCTAGTTCTAGCACAGGTATGAGTTTGGGAAGTATACATCTCCCACAATTCAATGGAAAAAATTATGACTACTGGTCAATAACTATGAGAGCTTTATTTGTCTCCCAAGAGTTATGGGAATTAGTTGAGGATGGCTTTGAAGAGCCAAAAGATGAAGCAGAGTTTTTATGTTGTAATGTTTTTACACAGCAGAGTGTATTGCTTGTAAAAGACAGAGAGTTTTATTTTAAAAACAGAGTATTCCGGCAGTGAATGTTTTTATTTTAGAAACAGAGTATTTCTCTGTGTGAGACAGAGAAGAGTATTTTGGTCACTGTGTGTGAAGCAGTACCATAGTTTGTAATCTCCCAGCAGTGAAAAGCTAGAAGTATTGTAACAGTTTTTTTTATATTGAATATAAATTTTTCTGAATTGAAAACTCTGTCTGTGAGTGAAATTTTTTTTGTATTTCTTCTCTGTGTTAAGGAAGGCAGTTTTATTGTTTTGGAATTGTGAAAAATTCCAACATAACTATATATACTTGAAAGTTGCTCTCGAATATAAAACAATGTATTTCGGTAATAATTCCCATCTTATTTTCTACAATATAGATCCTATCCTTTCCGTCACTTCCAGGAACAACAGCAGCACGGTACGCAGCATGCATCGCATGGGCAGAGCCTTTTTTCGCAGGGGCAGCAACATGGTAATGAGCAACAATTCCCCGAGGGGTAGCAAGATGGTGATGAGCAACAATTCCTGGAGGGGCAGCAACATGGTGATGGGCAACCATTTCCGCATGGACAACAACACTGGGACGGGTCTGGGACCAGGCCCAGTCTGTGGAACTGGAGCCAGCAGCACAAAGCTTTTTTGCTGCAAATTCACAAACAAAGAAATAACACAATCATTTAGCATACACGTAACCTGCTACTATATGATAAATTCAATGAATAATAAAATTTTGAATTAAAATCTTACAATCCTTTTATGAATCCGCGCATACATCTTTTCGATCTGCCCTTCTCCCTGGTTACAACAGGGACTTTTACATACTGTGGCTAGGAAGCTTGCATGGGCTACCCGATAACATTAAAATCATTATAACCTAAATGAAAATAATGTGTGTGATGATGAAGCAAAAGAATTAAAGTGAAAGAAGAAAAGAGTAACCTGGCGGAGGATTTCCGTCCGGCTAGCCTGCAGGTGGTTGTGGTCTAGTCTTGCTCTCAGACATGGCGTTCCTCTGATTTGACCTCTGGACCTTCAACTCACATGAATGAAGGAAGAGTGACGATGTATTTAACCACTATGTGGTAGCTAAATAAATGGTATAGATAAGGAGATAATCTTGAGGCTTCAGTCTCAAGTGTTTCAGATTCTTTTCGCTGTCCAAGTAAAGCATATTCGACATTTCCAATAATCTGAAACTTCAGGCATTTATCACATCCATTACGAAAGCAAGGTAGGTCCTTTTAACTTCTACTGCGCCCATTGTGAGTTATAATGGTGGAATATTGAAGTTTCTTTTGGTTCAAACCTTATTTCGCACATACTTTGGATCAACATATGCCAATTTTTGTGGAGGAACAATTATCCATGCCCCGCATCCTTCAAAATATTGAGGAAATAATGAAGAATGAGAAAATTATGAATGGACCTCGCCTCATATGATTAGTGAGGGAGACGACTGTGCTTATCTCGATTGCAGGTTATTCAATTTGGTTGAATGGCAATGAATGGAAACCAAAAACCTATATCGGTTGCATGTTATTCAATTTGGTTGCATTGCAATCAATGGAAACTAAAACATGTATATATATATCTATATCTATATATATATAAAGTTATATCTATATATATATATATATATATATATATATAAAGTTATTGTTATTGATGTTATTGTTATTGATATTAATATGTTGGGTTGTACATGTTTATTATTATATATTTAATGTGGTTTATTATTAAAGTGAGATCAACATAAGACAAGGTAAAAAATAACTATATTAACTATTTTTAATTTTGACTATATTTTAATGATATGATTAATTCAAAAAACATTTATCTATTTTATAAATCACAAAAATCTTAAATCTAACTTACTTACCTAAATTCAATAATAAATAAACTCTGAATCAATATGACACACTCTGAATCAATATCACAGTAAATATTTGTTGTCCTTGTCGATTGATCTGTTTCCATGGACAGTAGGAAAAACCAGCATGTCTTTTCACTGTAGTTACAGAGAGATTGTATTCATCCACAGTGCAGTCACCCTGTGGATGATATGGGTGTCGGGTTGATGATCGCTATATGGAGTTCGGCTTTTATAGAATGATCGCCATATGGAGTTAGGCTTTTAGAATTATCCAATATTTATTTTTGGGTTGTGTTCTTGGTTTTCTTTCAGTTTTCTTTTGCATCGTTTGCATTGCCTTATTAAATTACAAATTTATAAATAATTTTTAAATTTTATATGTATATAAAATTATAATTAAATAAAAATCATATTAATATGTTTTAGCAATCAAATTTTGAATTAATTCCATATTCGTTTTTTTTTAATGTTTTAAATTTTGACAATAGAGCACTTTGCCTAGATAGCCCAAGTGCATTCGATGGATATTTGTGAAACTTCAAGTTTACAAAGTTCAATAAATAAGTAGGGTACAATGCTTAAGAAATAAATTTGGATATTTACATTTTGTATGTGTTATATATATATATATATATTTTTTTTAAACTTTATTTTTGATTTTGTTTATATATATATTATTTTACAAATATATTAATTGTTTCAAATTAAAATTATTAAAAAATAAATAAATAGTTTGATATTAGATATTTAATTATATTTAATTTTTAAAATTTAATATTATTATTCATTTTGGCTTCTATTTTATCTTTTATTTATATTAAACTTTCTTTAATTTTTTTAATAATTTATAGTTTTTATTTTATCTTTTATTTGTATTAAACTCTCCTTAATTTTTTTAATAATTTATAGTTTTTATTTTTACTTTTATTTTCATAATTTTCATTAGAAAAATAAAACTACCTACCATTCTTATGATATAAGTTATTAGGAAAGTTTTCAATTAGCCTTTAAATCTACAAGATAAATTATATACACATCCCCAATTAAAAGTAAAAAAAAGTATTATATAAATAAAATGTAAGAGAATAATTTGTACCTATTTGAACTAGATCTTTAGAATTTGTGGAGGCAAACTCTTGCTCTTAAAACTTAAGAAAACATTGCTATTTCTTTGAAGGACCAGAACTCCTAGGTTGAAAAATATTTATTGATTCTTTAATCTTATACACAACATATAGACTCCTTTTTATAGAGGAACTATTTTACATTATGGAGGACATATATTTTGGGGTTAAGTAGCTCATTAAAAAAAAAAAAGTCTAAGAACGTCCAAGGCTACCAAGTATATCTTTTAGAATTCAGAGACAATCCATAATCTATTCAATCTAATAATCAAGCATGGCTTCCCTAAACCTTATAATCAAGACATCATTGTAAGTATATTTAAAATTTGCTGCAAAAACAATCCCTCAAATTATAAGAACATTATTATTAGACCCCTTGTTTCTATATTACATGGAATTATTTTGAAAAATAAGATTAATGTATATATACAAATTAAAAAAAAAGAGAGGTTAAGGATAGTAATATTTAGGATCTATCATTTGAATATGCGTCATGTTATCACCCAGTAAATTCTGAAGGCTGAAGACAGAACCATGAGGGGAAACATCAAACCCCTTTGTATTCTAAGACCTAGCCTTCCTAGACTCAGAGAGGGCACTATCTATTACATATAGATTTTTTTATAAGGGCATTTTAGGCTAGCTAACAGTGCATAGGGGTTTGTTTGAAGATTTGGATGAGGTAGCAGAAGGGAACCATTGGGCTATGGAGTCAAACATGTGCAAACATATTCAAATGGATGAACAACTGAGGCCAGCTGTAACTGGAAAGCTAGCCATGCCAATGGATCTTAACAACTTATGAAATGGAAAAGAGGAGGAGATTAAGGTTCCAGAGGAATGCAGAGCAAGCCGTCTTTGAATTCTACATTCTAATCTCAAAGGAAAACATAATGTATCATTTCAAGAGTAAGGTACCCATGGTAAATCCTAAAAAAAAAATTATTTTGTTTTTGAAATATATATAAATTTTCCTTTTGATATATATTTTGTATATATATGATAAAAAAGTTGAAGAATTTTTTTTTGTTAATATTATCATAAGAATATATTAATTATTTGAAATTAAAGTTATGAAAAAATAAATAAATAATTTGATATTGAATATTTAATTTTTAAAATTTAATATTATTATTCATTTTAGCTTTTATTTTATGTTTTATTTATATTGAATTTTCTTTAATTCTTAGAACCATTTATAATTTTTGTTTTTGTTTTTATTCTCAAAATTTTCATTAGAAAAATAAAACCGTCTGCCATTCTTATGATAGAAGTTATTAGGAATGTTTTTAATTAGTCTTTAAATCTACAATATAAATTGTGTACAATTCCCTAATTAGAATTAAAAAAAAAATGTATTATATAAATAAAATGTAAGAGAATAATTTGTACCTATTTAAGCTAGATATTAAGAATTTCTCGAGGCAAACTCTCGCTCTTAAAACTTAAGAAAGCATTACTATTTGTTTGAGGGACTAGAATTCCTAGGTTGAAAATATTTATTGATTCTTTAATCTCATACATGACATATAGACCATTTTTTTATAGAGGAAGTATTTTACATTATGGAAGACATATATTTTGGGGCTAAGTAGCTCATAAAAAGAAAAGTCTAAGGACATTGAAGGCTACCAAGTATATCTTTTTGAATTTGGAGGGGATTTCCTCATCCTCCCAATCCGTAAACTATTCAATCTAATAATCAAGCATGACTTCCCTAAACCCTATAATCATGGTGTCCTTGTAAGTATATTTAAAAGTGGGTGTAAAAAGAATCCATCAAATTATAAGAACATTATTGTTAGACCCCTTGTGTATATATTACATGGAATTATTCTAGAAAATAATATTAATGTATATATAGAAATCTATAAAAAAGAGTTAAAGACTGGCGATATTTAGGATCTATCATTTAACTATGCATCACCTCACTATTTCTAGGATCATTGTGGAGTGTCATGTAGAAATGGAAAGACATTTGCAGCTTCTAATGAATTTGAACTAAAATCAATAAACACAATTTCTTCTACTAAATTTCGTAGAAGGAAAACACACAATAGAAACACATGCAATAATATGCAACCCTGAAAACAGAAGGAACACAATCATTTTACAGGGGGAAGAAACTAGGAAAAATCCCTACATTTCTTTGCATTATTTCATATGAGAATATGGATCAATTACAATGAATGCTTCACACATGAAGCACACCTTGCACTTTAATTATGATCTCCTACTCACTAACATGCTTTGACCAACACTTAGCCAAAATATGCCTTTGCTTTAATCCTATTACCTTGCGTAATTCCTAAGGAAATTAGCCCCTAAAAAATAGGAGAATTCACTATTTTCTTGTACAAATCTTGAATGAATTGATGAGCTATACACTCAACTAGTATACAACTGACAATTACAATGCGGATTTTTCTCCACTCTAACTAGGCAATTTAAATTCCATGCATGACTGAGACTACCTTTAGTAAATTGATTAGTTAACTGAGAGATAAGTGACTTAACAATTGTTACACCTACTCAACTAAACTCCTACTAACGCCATTCATGACTAGAGATCATATACACAAGTTTAACTAATAATAACTCCACTAGATTGCTAAATTTTAATAGTTAACCCATGAACAACTCTACTTGTAGCCTATAAATTTGAATTTACTAATTTAACTAGGAGACGAAGCCATGTCACTCTAGTAATATATTTGAAAATTTAACTAAATAAATTAAATTACATTTTTAGTCGACTCTTTCTTTTGTTTGTTATTCCCTATTTATTATGAGTATGGTTCTTCTTTCAATCATTCACTCATTCATCAATTAGTTCAGAAGATGGATCCCCATTGGGATTCGAAACATTGACATGATCTGATTTTTATTACAGTGTGGGTAATCCGAGAATTTTTGTTACAGGTTGATATATTTTGATTGACATCATTTTCTACCTTTCAAACGTTGATTCGAAACACTAGTTTTAGAATGCGGAAAATGATGTCAATTGGCATATATCAACCACTTTATTAATGTGATTGTGCTAGTTAATGGTCCTGGTGCATGATGCCATCTAGCATACCATGGTTGATATGGTTGACATCTCTTGACTATGCTTAAACATGTTTAACGATGATTGAAAATGGTTAAGCATGTTTGTTGAGGTTTGTTTATGGTTCAAGAGGGCTAACAAAGTTGAAAAAAATTGACAATGGTTTACAAGGTTAACCACAGTTGACCTTCATTGAGAAGGTTGACGATGCTCAACCATTATCGTAACAATGTATTTATGTTACAATAACATTGGCCATTATTACACTAATTTTTGTCCACCATGGTTGACCATGATAGATGTTAGATTAATTTTAGTGCTAATGTTACATTACTATCACATTAATTGACATTAATTATTGAAGATATTTGGCGAGTTTGATGATGATTTTGCATGGTTAATAATTAATATAAAAATGTATTTATGTTACATTAGTTTTACATTGGTTATCTATTTAGTTTTAGCATGAACCTATATTCTTATTTGAGTTATGTAACGTGTAATGTTCCTATTGAGCTTGTGACCCTTCCCTCCCACAAGTTTAGTCTTGTGGTCATGTTCCAAGAGGTGTAAAGGAGAGTTAGAACTAAGTGATAGGTACTCAAATGTTTATTTTACAAACTTGTAAAAATATATCATTTCAAATCTATTCCACAAGTTAGTCGTAGGAACAATGCCAAAGGAATTCCAAAATCAACAAAATAAGACAAGAGATTGGTTTTATTATCCTAGCACTACACAATGATCCTAGAAATAGCAAGGTGGTGTATAGTTAAATGATATATCCTAAATATCAACTAGCCTTTATCTCTTTTTATAGATTTCTATCCACACATTGATCTCATTTTAAAAAATAATTCCATGTAACATAGTGAGAAGAGGTCTAATATTAATGGTCCTATAATTTGAGGGATTTTTTTTATCCCCACTTTTAAGTATATTATAATTACACTTTAATTCCACGGTTTATGGAAGTCGTGCTTCATTATTAAATTGTATAGCTCATACATTCAAATGATGAGGATAACCCCTCCAAATTTTAAAAGATTTACTTGATAGCCTTGAATGTCCTTGAAATTTCCTTTTATGAGCTATTTAATGCCAAAAATACGTCTTTGATAATATCAAACACCTCTTCTATAAAATGGGGTCTAAATTTTGTGTATGAGATTAGAGAATTGATAATATTTTAAAAATGGGAATTCTAGTCCCTAAAAGGAATCATATTATTTTCTTTCATTTTAAGAGCGAAAGTTTAACTATGAAAAATTTGAGAATAAAAGTAAAAAATGTTGTAAATGGCTCAATGAATTAAACAAAGTTTAATATAAACAAATGAATATATATATATATATATATATATATATATATATATATATATATATATATATATATATATATATATATATATGTATATATGTATATATGTATATATGTATATATATATATATATATATGTATATATGTATATATATATGTATATATATATATATATATATATATATATATATATATATATATTATTTTCTTAATAATTTTAATTTCAAACAATTAATATATTTTAATAAATAAATTTAATATTTTTATTATAAAGTTTTTAGCATTTAAAATTTATTATTTTTTGTTTTATATAAATATTTAGAATAAAAAAATAGATGGTTTAGATGCGTTAAGAGTTCCTCCCAGTACTCTTAAATCACCGCTAAAGATATCGAAGATTACAGTTGTCCCATAGTGGAGGAGAATCCTCCTCCACCTATAGACAGCTAGCTTCTTGTCAGGTCTTGCTTTCCTTTTCTTGGCATTCTTTCATGTTAAGTTTCAGGTTCAAACACGTTGATGGTCACCTCCTTCAAATATTAAAATGCTTTTTTTCTTTCTATTATGCTACTAAGAACTTGATGACTACTGGCTTCCCGATAATGGGCAACAACTCTTGGGCTAGTTTCCAGGTTATGGGTAGCCATTTTTACAGTTTTTTGGCTTATTTGAATAGGACCTCCTGTGAGGCTAACTAATTTAGCAGCCATGCAGGAGGTCTCACATTGTAAATTATGTTCAATATCAATAGATTAACACAACTTAGAAAAAAAAACATTTGTACAATGTCTTATACTAAATAATTGAAATTGGCTAACAATATTGTTTGATTTTCCATGAAGTTGTTTAGGCCTCTCCTTCTTAAGTTGGTACATGCCTTTTATTTAGTTGCACACAAGTACAGAATTGGTGAAAACTACAATTCCATTTTATCCATACTCCCTAGTTGTTCCCAAGACTTCTATTAATGAAATATAATATGCCTCCTTGTTCGTTGTTCTTCTTGGTATATTCATTTTCCTTTGGAGGACCTTGCTAGTCGCAATATTCAAAAGAACATATGTAATCAATAATTTCAATGGATTGGGATATCAAGAAACATCTATGCAGAATGTCCATTTTTCAACCGTATTTAGTGGGTTTTTTTTATCCCTGAAAAAAATTCGATAAAATATATTAAATTAACATTTATTGCAAATGCATGAGATAAATGACACATGTGCATGGGAGAAATGACATGTGCATAGTTTACCTTAAATTTGGACTGAAATTTTATGGTAGAATTCACATCTAGAAATGAGATGCCTTAAAGACTGCATTTCTTAGAGTTTAAGGGAGATTTATGACATGCACATGGTTCTTGCATGGTTTGCCTTAAATTTTATGGCAGGAATCACATCTAGAAATGACATGCCTTTAAGGTTGCCTTGCTTAGAGTTTAAGGGAGAAATGACATGCACATGGTTCATTCATGGTTTTCCTTAAATTTTTCCTTAAAGTTTATGGGAGAAATCACATCTAGAAATGAGATGCCTTAAAGATTAGCTTGCCTACAGTTTAAGGAAGAAATGACATGTACATGGTTCCATGAGTTTAGTGGATATGTCACCTTTAAGAAAGGATGAGATCCAGAGGCTACCTAGACCTTCATAGACTCCTTTAGAACTTGTAGAAGTTAACACTCAACAAACAAACTAAAATCCTATGGAACTTCAACCACTTTAGGTTCAGTTTTTTGGCCTTAAAATTTGCCTTGAATTAATGGGAGAAAGCCTTGTGTTTCGGGGATCCTATGCTATGATTAGTTCATGGTTGGCCTTAAATTTTTCCTTAAATTTTATGGGAGAAATCACATCTATAAATGACATGCCTTAAGTATTGGATTTCTTATAGCTTAAGGGAGAAATGACATGTACATGGTTCCATGAGTTTAGTGGATATGTCACCTTTAATAAAGGATGAGATCTAGAGTCTACCTGGCCCTTTACAAAATCCTTTAGAACTTCTAGAAGTTAACACTCAACAAACAAACTAAATTCCTATGGAACTTCAACCACTTTAGGTTCAGTTTTTAGGCCTTAAATTTTTCCTTTAAGTAATGGGAGAAAGCCTTGAGTTTGGGGGATCCTATCCTATGGAAGTTCAGCTACTTTAGGTTCAAATTTTAGGCCTTAAATTTTTCTCTAATTAATGGGATACATCCTAGAGTTTGCAAAATCCTGTTCTATGGAAGTTCAACTAATTTAGGTTATATTTTTAGGAATTAAAGTTTGCCTTGAATTAATGGGAGAAAGCCTTGAGAAATGGCACATTATTTAAACTTTTCCTAAGATTTTATGGGATAAATGACACATGTATGGGAGAAATGACACATGTACACTGTTTTCCTTAAAGTAGTAGTGGTTTATGGATATTAAAATGAAGAAATTATATTTAGACCAGTTCCAAAGATTGACTATAGGAGCATTTAGGAGATATGTCACATTTAAGAAAATATGAGATCCAAAGGCTACCTGGCCCTTTACAGACTCTTCCTTTAGAACTTGTAGAAGTTAACACTTAATAAACAGACTAAAATCCTATGGAAGTTCAAACAAACTAAAATCCTATCAAATTTTAGCCACTTTAGGTTCAATTTTTAGGCCTTAATGTTTTCCTTGAATTAATGGGAGAAGGCCTTGAGTTTGGGAGATCCTATCTTATGTAAGTTCAACTACTTTAGTTTCAGTTTTTAGGCCTTAAATTTTTCCTTGAATTAATGGGAGAAAGACTTGAGAAATGACACATGCTTTAAAGTTAATGGGAGAAAGCCAATGACTCATGCTTTAAAGTTTGACTTAAGATTTTATGGGAGAAATGACACATGTATGGGAGAAATGACATGTGTACATGGTTTTCCTTAAAGTGGTAGTGGTTTATGGATATTAAAATGAAGAACTTTTATTTAGATCTATTCAAAATATTGATTGTAGGGTCATTTAATGGATATGTCACATTTTAGAAAAGATGAGATCTAGAGGCAACCTGACCATTTCAAAACTCTTCCTTTAGAACTTGTATAAGTTAACACTCAATAGATAGATTAAAATCCTATGGAAGTTCAGCCACTTTAAGTTCAATTTTTAAGCCTTTAAGTTTGCCTTGAATTTATGGGAGAAAGCCTTTAGTTTGTGGGAGACATGGCATGTCCATGGTTTGCCTTAATGTTTATGTGAGAAATAAGATCTAGAAATGGCATTCCTTTTAGTTTTCTTTGCATAGAGTTTAATATAGAAATGAAATGTACATAGTTTTCCTTAAAGTTTTCCGTATAGTATATTGGAGAAATAGCATTGCCTTATAGTTTATGGGAGAAATGACATAGAAATGACAAAGAAATGACACATGTATCAAAGAAATGACACATGTACATGGTTTTCCTTAAAGAAGTAGCGGTTTTCACTTACTTAAACAACTAGTGGTTGTGGTTTTTTAAGATATGTCAAAGTTCACACCTTGATGAGTTTGTGGGAGAAATGACATGTACATGGTTTAAAAAATTATTTTATGCACTTACTAAAACAACTAGTGGTAGTGGTTGATGAATTTATGTCAAAAGTCACACCTTTATGAGTTTGTGGGAGAAATGACATGTACCGGGTTTGCCTTAAATTTTAGTTTTCCATTTAGTTTTCCTTGAAGTTTATGTGAGAATTTTTTGTTGAAGTTTATGGGATAAATCAAATCTAGAAACCTTTACTTTCACATCTATAAAAATTCTAAGAATATTAAGAAATAATTTTCAACTTACAAATTAGTTATGTCCTTAATAATAAGTATGATTTAGCAGCTATCAAATTGCTTAATAATTTATAATAATGTCATTTTTTTCTTGTACTATCACTCATCCTTGATGTGTAAAAGAATTTTACAACTTGAAAATCAACCTACACTATCATCATATCACTGTAGCCATGTCAATATAGATTATTTATATCCATTACATCATAAAATACTCCACTTTAAAAAAGTTACAAGATTAGAAGCATCATGGAAGGTGTAAATTTAGATACATTAATAAAATACAACCATGTAAATCTAGATTATTAATATCTATTACATCATAAAACACTCCACTTTTAACATTTTACAAGATCAGAAGCATCATGGAAGGTGTAAATTTAGGTACATTAATAAAATACAACCATGCCAATATAGATTATTTATATCCATTACATCATAAAACATTAATAAAGAGAATTTCAAAGTTTTAAGCAAGAATATTTTAGAATAAGATAAATAAAATAAAATTAAAAAAAAAAAACTCAGGTATCAGTATTTCAGAATTCTAAAATTGAATTAAGTTAAACCTTCAACAGAGTTGGGCTCATTTGGTATGATCTTGATTAGGATGATTCAAAGAGTCTAGGTTATTCCTCTCTAGTATGTGGATGTTTTGGGAGCAACTGATTTGTTATTGAATAGGACATTCCTTGCAATTATTTTCTTACAATTGGGTACACATTGTGTAAATGAATGTAGAGACCATCAACAACCACACCTTTTTCACCCACTACAAATTGCAAATTTGAAAAAACCCACACATTTTGAACCCATAAAAAATTTCAAATTTGGAAAATATTTTAAAAATGATAGAGATGACCTCAAAAACAATTGAAATATATTTAAAAATGAGAGAAATGACCTCGAAAAATATTGAAATTTTTTTTTTTTTAAATGAGACAAATTACCTCAAAAACAATAGAATTCTTTATTCAAGCAATCAAATTCCAAAAGTTATTTTTGAAATTTACAATCTCAGTTAAGTTCAAACTTCAATTTAAAGAGAATTTCAAAGTTTTAAGCAAGAGTATTTTAGAATCAGATAAAAAAAACAAAATAAAATAAAACTCAGGTATCAGTATTTCAGAATTATAAAATCGAATTAAGTTCAACCTACAAAAGTGTTGGGCTCATTTGGTATGGTCTTGGTTAGGATGGTTGAAAGATTTTGGGTTATTCCTCTCGAGTCTGTGAATGTTTTGGGAGAAACGTATTAGTTATTTTTCCCGACAAGAGAGGTAGTAGGAGATAAGAGCACTTGGTCAAACCTAAAGCTCTATGGAAGAGCACAGTTTATGAAATGTAGAAGTTCCAAATTGAAGCATTTAAATTAAAAATAGATAGAATATGGTTGTAGGCTTTATGTCAATCACCAATCAAAAAAAGCAAGAGGTAAGTGGAACCCTAAAATTGACTATCAATTACCTGAATAAGACCTGAAATCAACTTATATTCTATCCACATAACACACCTATTTGGGTAGCTCAGATAACGTAATTCACACCTGGGTATAAGTAAGTGAAAAGAGCTAACATACAAGGAATAAGGCCGTTCTAACACTGAGCTTTGACTTTACGATCCTAGGAGATCAATGCACCATTTCTTAGTAAATAGCCATACTACTAACCTGGTGAAAAATCGTATTTCATATTATCATAGATAGTACACTTGGTCAAACCTAAAGCTCTGTGGAAGAGCGCAGTTTATGAAATGTAGAAGTGCCAAATTGAAGCCTTTAAATATAAAACATATAGAATATTGTTGCAGGCTTTATGTCAATCACCAATAAAAAACAACAAGAGGTAAGTGTAACCCTGAATTTGACTATAAATTACCCGAATAAGACCTGAAATCAATTGCCAGTCTATTCACATAACACATATGTTTGGGTAACTCAGACAACGTAATTGACACCTGGGTATAAGTAAGTGAAATGAGAGAGCATAAAAGGAATAAGGTTGTTTTAACATTGAGATTTAACTTTACAAGCCTAGGAGCTCAATGCACCATTGCTTAGTAAATAGTTAGACTAATGTGGTGGAAAATCGTACGTTGTATTAACATAGCTAATACACTTGGTCAAACCTAAGCTCTGTGGAAGAGTGTAGTTTATGAAATGTAGAAGTGCCAAATTGAATGCTTTAAATATAAAACAAATAGAATATGGTTGTAGGCTTTATCTCAATCACCAATCAAAAAAATCAAGAGGTAATTCAACACCCTCCATAACTTATAAAAAAGACAAAAATGCAGCTATAGTAGTTTCGTAGCAAATTGTTGCTCTTCAAGCTTGGAGGTGCTACAAAACTACTAAAAATGTAATTGTTTGCATAATTTTGAAAACTGAAACCTGTGAGTGGAAACAAATTGTAGCTAGTCATATCATCAATCTCAAACAACCATAAATCAACTCACCTAAGAGTCTTGAGGTGTCAATCTCACATTTCATATTTAAGACATCCTTGTAGATTTTTCCTGCTTTTTCCTCAAACATAGTTCTTGAAACAGAGCCTATATCTTCTAATAAATGTTGTATTTTTCAAAAATGAAGGAGGTTGTTTTATCTTAGTATGTCTTCAAGAAAAAACTGTCTTGGTTTTTTGGAAAACATCTCCAAATGTCCCGAAAACTACATTTGTAAAACATGTGTGAAATAGGAAAACTCTATTTTCTGAAAATAGTGCTTCAAATAAATCCTTATATCTCCCAACTGATAACACCTGTGACAAAATTGAGAGAATTTTTTATTATTTGATATTCTTTTGAAAACAACCTATCTTGGTTTCTTAAAATACCTTTCTATTTGGCCACCAACCACCTTTGAAGTTGACTACTCAAAGTCAGAAAACAGAATTTTGCTTCATATTTCACTACGAAACTTTCAAAAGTTTCGTAGCAAAAAGTGACTCTTTACAGTGTAATGTGCTATGAAACTGTGGTTTCTTGGCTAATTTGGCACTTTTGGTACAAAAACATTTGGAAAATGAAACGAATTAGAAAATTTGAATGATGTGACATGAAGGAGTTTGAAGATGAGTGTGTTTAAACTTTAGGGTAAGCTCAAACTATAAACAATTTAATACTTCCCTTGATCAAACCTCAAATGACCCATAAAACCCTATTTTGACTAATGAACCTATCTAACCTTTTCAAAAGTTTGAATTTTTTTAGTGATAATGATGGCTCCACTTGGGATGGTGTGCCCCTGTGGTACACCAAAGAACATGTAGTTCCAGTGCTATCCATCTTCTTGAAATAAAAAATCTGAAATTTATGAAAAATTCACGAAGCTCTTATGGCCTTCACGTCAAGCTCAAGCTTGATGATTACTACTGGAAAACAAACTTTGTACCAACTGAAAAAGATGCTCATTGAACTTTGAGCTTATTCACACACCCCTACTTACCCTAACAACTGCAATCTCCATTTTTAATTCAAGCAACATGAAACTTCCAATGAAGCCAGTCATTGGTATAATCTGACATTTGAACCTCTTGACTACAGTTGAACCAAAAATAAACATGATAATCAGATGAACAAGGCAACATAAAATATATCTAATCTTCAAAATGAAAATAAAACTGGAATTCTGAACTGTAGAACTCTTCCATGTAGTCAGCTATAAGATCATAGAAGACATAATCTGTTTGATAATTCTCAAGACATTCTGCAACTTTTGACAACTCATATATGATTCGCTCATCCACAGAAGATTTCAATTGTGTGCTATCAAACTGTTGTTCAAACTGATTTTCAAAAACAACGTATTCTTACTCAAACTCAAAGGAGAAAGGTAACAACACCCTCTCTTTGTTTTCTGGCATTAACAAATTTTGAGAAAACTGATCTTGATCGTGAAGCCTATAAGGTTGAATTTTATCTTCCTAAAATTCAATGTCTTTTTCAGTGTAATTAGCAACTTAATCCAAAAATTGAATCCTAACTTCTGATTTGCACTCAAATGATTTCAGATTAGAATACAAGGATAAAGAAAAATTTTCACCCACTTCTTCATTAGTGTGATAATTATTTGATGTAGACTAATGCAAGAAACAACATGAAGAATAAATTTTTTCTTTTACTTGAGAATTATAGTAATTATCTTCCAATATTTCCTCTTGTTGTTTGAAATGATTCTCATACTCCTGACGGTCAAAATACTGACAAGTCTGCTGCAACTTTTCATCAAAATCAGAGGATGTAACATGATTTTCGTAAATAAAATCCTATTGGGTTTCATTTTCATCCAAGGGAGAGGCTATCCTTTCTTCTTGGTGATGAAATGGATTGTCATGAAGGGCCTCTAAAATTTCCTCATCCATGAACTCATAATCTTCCTAAAAATTCTCCAAATATTCAATAAAAATCACACAGTGTTTACAACAGTCTTTGAGCAACAATAAGGAGGGATGACACTCTTCATACATTTGATAAAATGCAACATACAAATAAGAAAGAGAATATAATGAACCATTTGGCAAGCTATCATAGTAAGACCATGCTTTTCCTTCTAAAGTGGCAATAAACATATTCATGAGACAATCCTCATGGTACTGAACCTTAAGACTGTGTACATGCATATGGATTGTAACTAAATGAAGAGAAACATTGTCTTTCTTTTCATCTTTAAATATAGGAAGATCAGTTAAGCATTCAACCTTTGGCATAGGATTTGGAAAACCAGGGTTGTGAGACTGATTCATAGGAGCATACCTGGAATTTATTCTTGCAATGGAACTCATCTTGAAACTTCATCAAGCTACTAATATTCAAGCAGTGGAGTCACCTTTCAATTGATTATTTGATGTGTGGAGTCGCCAGAGCAGAAATACAACCAATATGTGCCTAACTGTCTGCTTCTCTCAGAATTTTGAACTGAAACTTTGTCGTTCTTCCTAGGGAGAATTTATATCGTCAGTCTCTCGACAGATGCACAAAAATGTTATCACAAAATTGGACCAGATAGGCTACTTGATCAGACAATACCATGTAACTATTTCAAACCATGTTGTGACTGAGGCTTAGCCTCCTCAACCTGAAAGGGCTCTCTCAAGGGTTAATGTTATGGAATAAAGATATAGATGGCTAACTCTACTTAGGAAATAAAATGATTATGATAGATGAAGATTGAAAATAACATCAACATGTATTCATTGGGCTTATGGAGTCAAACCTTTTAGTGATTCGGAGAGTCTACTTGACATGGAAGTTGAGGCAGATCAGATTTTTTTAGTAATAAGACACACACACATGAAACATGTAAGAACATAGTCCAGTCACTTATAAAGGAAGTCAGAGCATCTTATAGATGAATTCTGAGTAATATAAATGAACACCACTACAAATGAGATATATGAGAGATATAGATATAATAGGAAAACACTAAAAAATCCTTCAGAATCTCAAGTTGGTCAAGTGAAAGATCTTTGTATTAGTTGAAATAGTCAATTAACAATAAGTTGCAATTTTGCCAAAAAATGTCCAAATCTTAACAAATTTGACCCCATGGCCTTTAATAGACATCTTACATCCTCATATGATCTGCCTCTAGTCTAGATACATCAAATTTTTTTCCACTGACACCTTGCATAACTATAAAACATGAAATTTATGACAAACAAACAGCTATCCTACTTAACAGTCCTATCTCAAAAAGGACTCAAACTACTCATTACTATCTTTAACAAACTTATCTACTTAAATAAATTACATCATTGAAAATTATGTTTTCACATGGTCAAATTTGGATAATGGCATTCATCTCTTTTATGACCATTTAATTGGCCTCCTCAAAACTAGATAACAAGACCTTGTTTTTAGGCAAATAGTCTTCTTCTTCTTTGAACATCTTGGCTTTGAGTTAATCTCCAATTCATGGTCCTTGAATGTTGAATAATGACTTGACATGGTCTATTATTCTTCCATAACCTCCAGTTGTCAAAAAATCGCTTCAAAACCTGCTCCAAAGGATGAAATGCAGTGTGCTATGAAATTAAGATAGTTTAGTAGCCTTGCATAATAAGCCTTTATATTCAACCATTTCAACTCTTTCATTTTGCATCAGATTTATCATCATCCTTACACATGTTTCATACCAATTTTAGCTCTCAAAACCCTCTATAACTGGTCAAAAAGACAAAAATGTAGCTACAGTAGCTTCATAGCACATTGTTTCCCTTCAGGCCTCGAGGTGCTACGAAACTGCTGAAAATGTAGATTTTTGCATAATTTTGAAAACTGAAACCTGTGATAGGAACAAAATTGTAGCTAATCATGTCATAAACCTGAAAAAACTATAAATCAAATCACCTAATATTCTTGAGGTGTCAATCTCACCTTTCATATTTAAGACATTCTTGTAGATTTTTCCTGTTTTTTCCTCAAAAATGGGTCTTGGAACAGAGCCTATATCTTATAATACGTGATGTAGTTTGGAAAAATAAAGGAGATTTTTTTAGGTTAGTATTTATTTAAGAAAAACCTCTCGTATTTTTGGCATTTCTCGTATTGCTTCCTTTTTACTTACCCTGACAAGATTCTCAAAGCTTATGTGACCCATTTGTTTTTGCAATAACCAACCGTTGTCTTCTTTACCTAGTATACATGCTTTAGTTGCTTCATCCAGAACATATATGTCATTTGGAGATCGACTTGCTATAGCCACAATTTTACCATACCTACCTTTCCTGATTTCACATTTTATTTAGTTGAATAACATTGTTTGTCCTTGATCACACATTTGTCCAACACTTAGTAGATTGTGATTCATGTTTTCAACCAATAGAACATTATTGGCTATAACATATTTTCTTCCGAGAGTGATGGTACCTGACCTTATAACATTCGAGGATCCATCATTTCCAAAGGATACGGTTCCATCCTTCTTCTCTTTCAGAGATATAAATTTTCTTCTATCTCTAGTCATATATGTTGAGCAACCACTGTCAACATACCACAGACCTTTATTGTTTTGAGCCTTAAGAGAGAGAGAAAAATTATTAGTCTTATTCTTCTTCCATGTTTGTTCATTTTGTTGCTTGCAAGATTCTTCTAGAGGATTTTCAAGTCTACAGTCTCTGGCTATGTGTCCAAACTTCTGACATTTGTAACATTCCATATTATTTCTTAAATTTTAAAATATATTGACATTTTGTTGAACCTTGGGAGGTTCGTATTTGAAGGATCTCCTGGAATTGTATTGGTTCCTAGGGTACGTGCGACATTCTATAGCTTTATTACCAAATTTTCTACATGAATAACAATAGCCATGAAAAATATGTTGGTACCTGGATGGAAATCTTCATCGAGGAATCGTCTTCCAAGGGTGTGCTATGGAATCTTGTCCAATGAAGTCTACATGCATGTCAGATCTCATAGGTTCATTGTATTTTGTTGTAGAAGGTCCTGCTTCTTCTTCTTTGTAATTGAGGCTAGTTTTGTCATTGTAAAAACATTGATTGTTGATGATTTCTTCCAATGCCCTTGAGCTGTTAGCATATTTTTGGATAGTTTTTCCCTTCTTCACTTCCTTACGGAGTGAGACTACTTCTACTTCTAATGCTTCCCTTTCTTGCTTGATTTCTTCCAACTTCTTTTGAAGTGACTCTTCAATATATTTCTGTTTTTCAACTTCAATTTTGAGACCTTGAAATTGTTCTTCAAGAGTATTGGAATGAATCTTCTATGCCTTGAGCTCTTTTATAAGCTTGATTGCTTCCTTAGAAAATTATTCTATGGTAAATCCTTCTTCTTAGTTGTTTGATACCTCTTGTTTATTGTGATTGGCCATAAACAATACTCTCTCATTGGCTTCTTCCTCGCTATCATTGTCTTCATTGGATGATGAACTATATTCTTTAGAGAGAGTTCCTTTTCGATATTTTCTTTTTGAATTTCTTAAAGCCTTTCTTTCCTTTTGAGTTTCCATCACTTTTGTTCGGACATTTCGCTGCAAAATTCCCAACCTCACCACAGCCAAAACATATCAATGGAAGTTTACCTTTGAATTTTCCCTTACCAATTTTTAGTTTTCTTTTAAAGTAAGCATATTATTCATCTAAAAGACCTTCTTCATCATCTCCCTTTTCCTCACACTTGCAGGTGAGCGTCTTTTCAATTAAAGGTTGTTTGTCCTTATTGGATTTCTTAGATGCAAAAAACGTAGTTTCTAGATGTGAAGTACCCTCTTATTCATCAAGTCTCATTTCATATTCTATGAGAACTCCATGTAATTCGTCTTTGCTAAGTTTGTCCAGATTTGCATAGTATTCTAAGACTGATACCTTTGGGTTCAATCTCCCTGGTAACATTCTAATAATCTTTTGTATAATAGTCTTCTCATCAACTGGATCTCCCAATCCTTCTAGAGTATTGGTTATTTCATAAATGTATTGAAAGTATGCAGTAATGTTGTAATCTTCTTTCATTCTGAGTTGCTCAAAAATTTCTCTATATATTTGAAGCTATGCTTCTTTGAAATTTGAGTCACGAGCATATATATTCTTAAGCTTGTCCCATACATTTTTGGCAGTTTTACAACGCAACACTTTATGATAATCATATTCAATAAGTCCACTAATAATATTATTCTTTGCTTTTTCATCATTTACCAAATTATTCTTACCTTGTTCATCTGCGGATGATGTAAATCCATTTTGGACAGTGTCCCATACTTCGTAACCTTGCGCCAAGAGATAGACCTCCATTCTTTCTTTCCAGAGTGCATAATTATTTTCATTGAATAGAGGTACACCATTCTTGGTATGCTCCATGACCTCCTTCTAGCTGTTAAAATGATATTGAAGGAACCAAGCTCTGATACCAATTGTTGGAAATACTGAGAGGGGGAGTGAATTAGTATTCCTTTCAATTAGAGCATTAGTTAATCTTCAATTATTGTTAGTGTTTGTACAATGATAGCAAAAAACAAAAAGAACATAAATGCACACATTTTTTAAGGTGGAAACCCACTCTAGGAAAAAAACAACCTAATGCTTTTCTAATAATTCTCTAATATTCAATTCCAATTGAAAATACAACTCCAACTTCCTAGAATCTAGAAAATAATTCTTCTCCAGCTCCCACTAGACGGATGCTCCAATGCTCGAGGTTCTTCAATAGTCAATTGAATGGATGGCACAACACCCAATGAGATATAACTCACCCTAACACCACCCTACCACCCTATAGAAGAATAAAAGAAGAATGGACTCTTGTACAATGAAAAGTGGTCCACTTTACAATGATATAGAATTATGTAGAAGAAGAAGACACACTAGAACATAACCCAAACTATGACACAACCATCTAATGATGATCTTAGACCTCTTGACACTGCCTCTTCATCTCTTGGCAAATAGACACTACAAATGTTTTTACAATAATGTATTTAGAATGACTTAGTACAATGATACCTTTACAATGATTGTATGCAATTCTGCCCACTTGAAGACTTCATGTGATGAACTTCTTGCTGATGTTCTACACCTTGGTTGCTACTCTTGTAATCTTACCATTTTATGCACCTTGCTTTGATTTTCTGCCCTAGAAATTCTGGTACTTTGGAGCCCTTGACAACACATGATCTAGCTTCTTCTTGCCTTCTAGGAGATCGATATTGAATCTGGTGTACCTCTGTTATTTCAAATCCCCAATATTTGATTTTCAGTTTTGTAGTAGTCCTTTGAGTCATCTTTCCAGTGCCATAGGTCTGACCGAATTTTTATTCTTCAAGGGAGAGTTATGCAGAATCTCTCATAATGGCTTAATTATGGAATTTTTCATTAGAGTGAACTTGTACGGCATGCCACGTGTCACTGTTTCTTAATTTTACTCTGAAATTGATAGAGCACAAGCTATAGTCCATGAAATATCTACCAATTTTTACAAAATTCCAATCCAATACTCAGAGAGAGAAAGTTTTGACGATTTTCCCGAGGTCACTTCTTTGAGATGAATTTCATGAACCTGCAATAACACTGACTTCCACAGATCATATCTCTGAAAATATTGTGCAGTTTGATATGAAAGTTTCATAGGAGCTACCTCAAGATTTCTACTTTGCCTCACAAAAATTTCAGCTTCTAAACCTTCGTAGAAAAAAAGGTTAGAGTGAAAATTCCACAATTACCTATTTCAAATGGCAAAATCCCTTGCATAAGGAGGATATGAGGATCACAATTTATATAAATTCTTAGGTCAAGAGGGGATTCAAAAAGTGAGCATGGGAGGGGATTTAGAAGCTTAAAAAATATTAATTATGACCTTTCAATGACCCATGACACAACCCCATGGGGTTTTAGCCCACTAACTAGGGTTACAAACGTCAAACATGAATATCTCTCAAACCACAAAGAATTATGTGGTGTGCCATATATCAACAAAAACATCTCAACAAGAAGAAAATATAAAAAGCATTATTGACCCATAATATAGTAACTTGGTAGGTCAAAATTCCCATGCAATATTTGGGTAGCCCCTGCTGCTGCTTGGGTTGACATCAATGACATCAATATATATTCGCTTTGAATTTTCATTGCAGGTTTTCAATCAATGTCTTTGATCCAATCCTTGGTATGATAAAGCATTGCAATATTTTTAATACTTCTCAAACTTCTCACTTTAGGGGTCAATATCTTACACATAATTTTGTCACCATGACACTTGATGATCAAAAATGGATCTATCACCATCCATACTCATGTTCCCTTGCAAGTAAACATTCATATTCCTTGAAAAAGTCATGAATTTTTGGAAAAATGAATCTTTAAACTCTTAAATATGACTTGTGCACTTTATATAGTCATTTCCTGTGCATGCACTAATACTGCTAAGATTATCTGCACAGTTCTTCGCTCTGTTTTCTATACAAAACTATCCAACTAGCTCAAAATAAAGTAAAAAATTAAATTAAATTATAGAAGCATAGTTTGGTGTAGATATCGCAACTAGAAGCCTCTGAGTCATATCAGTTCAAGCCAAACCCCACCAATCATGGAGGTAATTCCCTTGGATCATGGAACCCTAATCCCCTCATTTGTCGATCTCACCCATCTTTAGTGGATTTGAAACCTCCTCATTTTATCCTATAAATTGAGATAAGACTTCAGTATTAGGAGAGCTAACATATAGTAGTCTTATGCTAGTATTTTTGGATTGGAGGGTTTTCTAACCAAGGAGGAATATTGGATGCATTCGGAAGGAGCCTATATGACACCAAGGCTTGGTTGTAAGATTTCTCTCTATTCTCTGAAAATAGTTTTGGGTCATTTTTCTCATTGATTTTTTTTCTTGGTTTTTTGAATGATTTTTCTTCATATACTAATTAAAAAAATCTCATTTCCTAATCTCCTTGATCATTAGGTTAATCTGGTTTTTAGATTATTATTACGTTCCATATGCCTTTGATCCTTTGCATGTTTGTTGTTGTAGGTTTCTTCTAAGCATTGAGGAGCTTCATTGGAGCAAAGTATAGGGTATTCATCAGGAATTTTGTGCAAAAGGTAAGAGAACCATCCTCTTCTCCTAGATTTAGTAATATGAAAACTGTTATCTTAGGGAAAATATATCCTCATGTTTTCTTTTTTCTAGCTTTTTGTTAGGATTCTAGGGGGATCACTCTTTTCCATGAGAGGGATTTATCTGAGTAACATGGAATTTTTCTTAATATAATCAAAATCCTGATGTCCAACACGTTCTTCATGAATGGATTATGAATATTTATAAGACTATTCTATGAATGTTTGTAATTCATGTTTTATTTCAGTTTTGGTAAAGGAGTTGAACTATTTCAACTATTTTAGTTCTTATCATATTGATAATGTGTTGTAATGGTTCCTATGGTTGTCACATATTTGTGGAATATTTGGCTAAATGTTATACATACCTCTCTTGCTTGTTTTGGTTGCACTGAATGTCATATCTTTATGGAATATTCTAATGCATGTTAGAATGATCCTCCTTGTTTGTGTGTGTATCTACTGAAGTGGCACTATTATCTCTCTCTTAGGGACTTACTTTTCTCCCTCTCGGCAGTAGAAGGAACTTGAAAAATCTACATTCGAACACTAACTAGACACAATTACTTTCTTTTCAAAGGAAAATATGCATGCATCTCTCTTGTTGTCATTTATATCAAAGGAAAATCTCTGAGAAATAGTAACCGAGTCGTATTTCAGATGGGGCTCCTATTCGAAACTGTGTGAGGTATAATTGGAACCATGTATTGGGGAGACCCCATTGGTTGAAAAATTTCTAGTGCCCATTAACAAATGGTGCTAGAAGGAGGGTTAGATGGCAGGTTGTGCTTGTTGAGTTTGTTTTGAATCTCTTATCATAAATGGATCATCCTTAAATCATATTCTTATGGTTTTTTTCCAACCAATACCTAGATAAAAATTTAATTTATGATGGGTCTCTTTATCACTTGTCTCCATTTAAATTTGATGGTTAGGATGGAACATCCATAAACAAGCACAATTTTTATTTTCTTAAATTTTGTGAATATTACGAAATCAATGATGAAAATTTTTATTGTGCATATTTCTTCCTTACCATTGAAGTTCTTGTTAATCGATGGTGGCATACCTTAAAATTTCCTTCCATTACTTATTTTCATAACTTCCTCAAGGTGCTTTATCAAGACTTTGATAGGTATGATTACTAATATTTTCTTAAAATTATTAATCAAATAATAATGAAACCTATTGAATTAGTTAAGGATTTAACTGATAGACTCCTCCACCTTTGTTATGAATTTCCCGAAGAAGAAACAAATTGGGATTCCTTTAAGCAAAATTTTGATTGCTTGGTTCATATTTCTTTGTACGGTGAATATGAACCTCTTGATGTTTTTACTTCCCCAACTCCTGTAAGTCATGAGACACCTATAATTTCAGAGGCAGAATCTACAACTCATTTTTTTCATTTTCCTACACCCTTTTCAATTCTTATTTGGGTTCCTCCTTGCAATGATTCCAAAGTTGGGAAGTTTGAAAATAAAATTCATAATCCATCTCTTCATCCTCCTCTCCCTTTTCATGATTCATATTTAATTGAAGCAACCCCAGAATCTCTCATGGAGCCTAGGGCAAGGGGTAATCCTTTCTTTTCTCAATATGAAATTACCAATCTTAACACAAATATTGAATCTAGTTCAATTGAAAGTGTTACTTATCTAAGGCGAATCTTTCATCCTCCATCATCTACCTATTATGACTCTGTCTATCATGATCTTCTTGGTCAATATACTCCACACACTAGGTCTTCATGTTTTCTTGATTTTTGAGTTGGAGGTTCAAATTGTGACTAGATACAAGGAAATCGCATTACACTTGTAGAGGAGGAGGAACGTGAATATACTCTTTATCTCTCTTCCATTTTTCAAAGTTCCCCACATCAATGCCATTCAATTCCATTCTTGGATGATTTTCAATATGCTAATCTAGGTAGTGAATCAAATGAAATCAATTATTTCAACCAATATGTAGCCTTGGGAAATAATCATTTTGATGTATGTGATCATGAATGCCCAAGCGCATGAACTGATATTTCAGTTTCTCGTGAATATTTCAATTTATATCCAAAATATGATTTTTTCGAAGAGGATTTTCTTATAGAAACTTCCTCTTCATCTCAGTATCCCTTGTGCTCTGTTTGTGATCCATAAACTAGTGATGGAGATACTCTGTGCTCTTCAAGTCATTCATTTGATGAGTTTACTTTCCAAGTGGCACAACGTAGTGACATTATCCATGTTGCAGCTGAAAAGAAATCAAATCATTGAGTACTCTTCCCATTCCTCATCATCTCTTCTCTTGCATGAAGACAACTCTTCAAATAAACTTCTCACTAAATGTCATGAATTCATTCGTCTTCAAATTTGTGATAAGAAGAATATTTAGATTTGAATAATATGGTTGTTGATGTTGAAAAATATGATCATATAAGTGACAGAGATGTTTTCCATTCAGTGAGAGATGGTTTTATTGAAACTAGTGGTAGAGGTTATCCTTGGACCATGCACGCTCTTGTTTACCCTCCAAAATGTGATTTTACAACATTTAAAAGCATTTGGACTTGTTACTAAGTCGAGGCACCTCATCTTGCATTGATGGTTACATCAAGATCTTGCGACTCTGATAATTCCTCCAAACTAAGTCAGATATGGTTTCTCTCACACAATCCTTCTTGTAGGAATTTATAGGGAAAGTTCTGTAGATCAAGAACCAAAGGTCACCACTCCCAAATAGATCAGAAATCAGTACACCAGTATAATCAGGTGGTTAAGACCCTCAAAGAAGGAAAAATTCCATGCCCTGAGCCAACACGGCCACTTCAGGGAATTTATTAATATAAAAAGAAAAGTTACATATGTTTCTCTCATAAACGGTTATGGGACAAATGACCCTCCATGCTCTTTAAATAGAGATCATGGACCAATTGGGTGTTAAGCCATGGATCAAGTGCCATTAATACTGAGGTGAGAGATAACTGTTGGATCACTACAAATTGTGACCGTCAGATTATAAGTTACAAATGTACATGGTAAAGAAACACGCTTTACCTAACTCTACACTAGAATAAGTTATTCTTAACTGTTTCCTATGTGTCAGAATATCCTAACATCCCCCCTTAATATTAACTTGGGATCGGATTGAACGATTTACAAAGGTGACACAAAATGAGCCTATTTCCTATGTGTCGAAATATCCTAACATCCCCCCTTAAGAAGGCAGATTTAACATCGATCTGATGGACTACCCATTTAAATGAGGCATCAAGGGAAAGAACAAGGTGGATAGAATTCATTTTGGAAATAGGGGAGAAGGTTTCAGTATAGTCTGTTAGCACTCAAATCTACCTCAGGCTGAAATGAAGTAAAACTCAAGGCTACGTCAAACCACGCTCAGCCTCGTAGCTAGCCCTACGAGGACAAGAGAGGGCTCTCTCCGTCAATCTCGAGAAAATAAGCAATCGGATGCGAGATGACTTACAATAAGAACTGATTTTAGGCTAGTAAAGAGATAGGTATGTTTGATTTTTGGTTTTTTGGATTTTCGCTGGAGTAATGGGAAAACAAATTTTGGGTCCGGGGATAAGGTCAGACCTTTGCAGAGTTCAAGCTGGGGCGAGGTAGGTGATGATCTTGATGCTTTAAAATTGGATATATGGATAGATTAGATCGACGAGGAGCTGAAGAGGGCAAAGAAGAACTTGGATCCTCTCCAAACAGCTGAAAACATATAGAACTAACTGAATTCAAAGGCCAAGCACTGTAAACAATGGATTCAACCTTATTCACTCATTCAATTTAGTTCATAAGCATATGAAAGGATGGCATACATTAAACATGAAGAAACTTACAGTAAACAAAGAAGAAACACCATCAAGAACAGAACACCACAAGGATCCCAACAAGTGCCGCAAAACCCCTGATCTTTCCTTAGCCAAAATATGAAAAGTATGTACAATGGTATCAAAAGTATCCCAAGAGTCCAACCTCTCCAACCACTGAAAATGATTGAGAAATTACAATATATAGATCACTCTAACACCTTTCCCCACCTCTAGGGGTCGAATTCCCTCTTCAGGGATCAGTTTCAACCAATTCTAATCATGGAACTAAAATCTAGGCAGCTAACCACTTGCCTCTAAAAGAGTGGAAACTGATCCATTACATGATTTTTTACTCATTTGAGAGTGAATCTTCTAGAAGAGATAAAAACAAGCCAAAGTTACATGCCAAACATGAATTTACATCATAAAAACCCAAAAATTCTATCCATAATCAAAACTGGTCCATAATAGGCGAAATACTGAGCTGGCAGCTGAAAACTCAGAAAAATCTCTAGGTGGGTCGCTCCTGAACTACGTGGGTCCCTCATGTTCCAGGCTGAGTTTGAGGTAGCTCCCGACATCCAAATTGAGCTCATGATAGCTCGTGGGAAAGCCCTGGATGTCTACTTTCCAACCCAAGTGGAATTTCGGAATTTGGAGTTTATTAGACCCTCCAAAACCTCATTCTCCCAGAGGTACTTCCTGCTGGTGCAAAAGGTGGCAGCAAAGTGATTTTCATGGTGTTTTTGAGCTTTTTGACCATCCAGATTTTGTTGAAATGCTAAGTTGACTTCAGAGGATGCATAATTAACCATGAAAAATCCAAAAATGTAAAAATCTCCTCCAGCAAGTGTCTCAAAAAAAAGCGAGCGCATGAGCGCGCGACCCACGTAGCTGCAAAACCTGTTTTTTAGACCAAAAATTTGAAAATGACAAAATTTTCTCCGAATTTTCCCAAATTCGGAGCAGAGGTTCTCCATCATGTGTCCTGTACCTGTACCTGCACTAAATAAATAGGCGAGACCCTTTCCACATCATGTGGAGATAATACTCGCCGTGTCGCTGCAAATAAGGCCCTGTGGCCTCGCTGATATGTCTGAACCAAAGGAGTGATGATATGCTCAACCTCAAGCATGTCCGGCTGGTGTGAGGGCTCTCCTGCGTCATGAACTGCCTCGGGAGGCTGCTGTGGCACTCTGAAAAAGTCTCTAGAAATGAAATCCTCCCAAGTGATGCCCTGCTCCGCCAACTGATGTAACACCAAGATTTTGATCAAAGTGAAATGGTATATACTCCTGTACTGCTGCACTGGGCTCGCCTTCTTCTGCACAAATGTCACCATCCTCTCTATGTTGCGGTGTATGAAATACGGAATATTCATCATACGCACCCTTGTGAAGTGCATCAGCAAACGAACATGGTATGAGAAAAGACGAGCATACTTGCCCTCACAACTGAAATACTGAATAATGAGCCTCATGAGCGGTGCATACTCATCTCTCAAAAATCTGAATGGAAAAACTCTGGTCAAGTAAGCCCTATATCCAGTTTTAATGTATGGCTCATAGTGAAATTTTTCTAACTGCTTACCCTTGCTCCATTCCTCGCCTATGTTCGGTATACCAGTGGCTTGAGCAATAGTCAAAGGTGATACAATGAAATCAACCCCAGCAAGGCTTACCTGATCACCCCGTAAATGAAGAACAAATAGACGTGCTAATTCACGATGAGGCCGGGTTTGTGCAACCATCTCACAAAATCTGAAACATGACAAGAATCGAAAACAATCCATAGCTAATGGAAATGCCTGCAACCGAGCCAAAGAATTAGGCTCCTCTCTGCGATGATCACCGCTTCTATGTTCTCTGCGGGACCCCCGTGGCACATTACCTTCAGTCACCGAATCACTGCCTGACCCTGGCTCATATTCTGACTCTGTCTCTGACATATCTCTGATCAAACTTTTGGCAATGTGTATACTGATATGAATGCAGTGAAAGCAAAATTAGGATGTATGTTTTAACACCCAACCAATATTCCCATCGTCAAAGCACCATCAAGGAATCAAATCATGTATAAAATCTCAGCTTTAAATAGATTGGAAAAGGCACAATCTCTGTCTTGAATGCAAGTGAAATTTTGACCAAATAAGAGCAGGCAACCTTCAAAAGTTTGAACACATCTAGACAAAAGGAGGGCATGGCATCAATAAAATGTGTTTGTTTATGAGTAATAACCACAAAGGTCTCAATGGGCAGTTTGAAACAAAGTCATGAGCATATTTTTACATTGGACAGTGAGACTCCTTACAAACACAGCCACCATGGCACAAAGGGTTTAAACATGGTATAATGATAGCAATGGTTGCAGTGGCATAATGGGCATGAGAGAAAATTGATATTATATGTAAAGCTGGATGTATCACTGTCATGAGATAACAAATAAACTCTTTCAACCATTCATTTCTATTTTAAAACCCTGAAAATAAGAATGCTATGACAGTGGGTTTTAAATCCTCGGTTTGAGCATTTGAGACCACCAATGATGCCACAAGTGTGTTCAAAAACATCAAGCAAATGATAGAAACCGGTTTGAAGACAAGTTGAGTCGATTCCAAGCAAAACTGGGCGCTCAAACTAAATTTCGAAACCCTGTGTCTGCGTGGGTCGCGCTGCTCCTGCGTGGGTCGCTCGGCCTAGGTGGGTCGCTCCCCTTGTAAACTTACACTGCTGAACTGACCTGCGTGGGTCGCTCTGCCCAGGTGGGTCGCTCGGCCTCCACGTGGGTCACTCAGCCAATCAACACTGCCCACGCAACTCACAACTCTGAAATCGGCCCTCCACTCTTCAAACACGATTTGGGAGATATGAATTGGTTCAAATGAAACTTGTTTGGCTTATATACATGTCACAAATATCTTCACAATCAGATTCTATTTCAAATCCAATTTCAAACCCATATTACAAATGTTTTTGTAATTTCACTTTTGGTTTTTCAAATACAAACTTCCTTTGGCTTTTTTGAGGTCGATACTAATGATTTTGCTGTCTTCTTGCAGGGATATGGCTATCTTGGCTAGAGAAGAGACCAGGGGTCTGCTTTTGACTGTCTTTATGGCGGAACAATTACAATTTATTACAAAATGATAATGACAAATTTCTAGTTCCAAAACAGAGTTTTGGACTAGAAATACATTTTTTTTTTTTAAAAAAAAAATTGTTGATGATAATAAAAATAAAAATCACAAATGATGAACTTTCCTCACCTTGCAGGCTTTATGACTAATATATAAATGACTTAAAAACCCTAGACACCAAGACCTAGGACACTTATTGACATTTTAAATGACCATATATGTAATGACAACGACTATGAATAATTTTTTGAGGAAAATTTTTAAAATAGCGCTGCAGGTATAAACATGAGGAAACATAGGACGACAGACCCCTTCGTCAGTTCATGACATGATCCTAGTGAAATGCAACGAAGTGGAACAAGTGAGACACCTAATAATGAATATGCAAAAGACGAAATGATCACTGACGGAGGGCTGCAAGGGCCGACTCTAACATAGTCAATGCCTTCAACTTGTGAAAAACCTTTAGCGACAAGACAAGCTTTATGTTTATCCACTTTTGCAACTGGTCCAAACTTTGTTTTGTAAACCCATCTACGTCTAACAAGTTTTATTCTTTTTGGAAGAGGAACATGATCAGAAGTATTTTTTGTGAATAAGGAACGATACTCTTCATTCATAGCGTCATCCCAATCTGGATGACTGGAGGCTTCTTTAAAGGTTTCTAGATCAAGTTTTTCTGGAGCTTGAGCCAATAAGGAGGAGGTTGTTTTGAACTGAGAACGTGTACGTCATCGATCGGCAGGGTCACCTGCAAGAGAAACTGTTGCATCCCAAGTAGAGGGGATCCATCTTGGAAGCGGTGGAGTATAAGGAACAATTTCACGAGCTGGAGGAGGATTTCCATCCTCACTGTCATCATCTAAACTACAAGGAATGCTATTAAAAATAGAAGAGAGAGGGATAGGTGGCACATATGCTGAATCAGGCTCACAGGCCAAAGGTGGCACACTTGCTGAACTAGGCTCGTAGGAAGATATATTTTCATCAAATTTTACATCTCTTCTAATGATTTTGGTTGAAGAAATATATATCCTTTAACATCTTTAGAATATCCAACAAAAATACATTTTTCACTCTTAGGTTCTAAGGATTTATGTTTCGGATCTAAATATGGGCCCAAGCATCACTTCCAAAAACACGAAAGTGACTTACATCTAGTTTGATTGAGTTTGAAGCTTCTTCTAGAGTTATATTCTTTAAAAACTTAGTAGGAGTGTGATTTACTATGTAATTTTCACAGTTAATGGCTTCTGCCCAAAAATTGAAACCAAGTCCTTTAGATTGAAGTATACAATTAGCCATTTCTTTTAAGGTGTGATTCTTCCTTTTAGCTTCAACATTTTTTTGTGGATTATATGGGACAATATGTTGCAATTGAATTCCATGCTCAGTGCAGAAGTTGATAAATTTGTTGTTAACATATTCTCTACCATTGTCTTATCTTAACTTTAGAATTTGATGTCCAGTTTTTTTCTCAACAAAGGCCTTGAAGACCAAGAACATGTTAAAAACTTCACTCTTGAGTTTTAAGAAATATACCCAAGTTCTTATAGAAAAATCATCAATGAAAATTAAGAAGTACTTGTAACCAGAGAAAGAAACAACAGGAAGAGGACCACATAAATCACGGTGCACAAGCTACAAAGGGGTTGAAGCATGCCAAGTGGCATGTTTGTAAAAAAAGTCTAGATGATGTTTTCCGAGTACACATCCAAAGCAAACACCATCTTGGCAAGATACCATAGGAAGGCCCATCACCATATTTTCTTTACATAGAGTTTGAAGAGAGCGATAGTTTAAGTGACCAAATTGCTCATTCCAAAGTTTGCCCACATAATCATTATGAGCAACAGAAACCAAGGGAACAGATGATGACCCAAAGTTGTCAAACTTATACAACCTTGTGGAATCATCTGTAATGCCAATAGCTAAAATATGTTTAGGATATTTGAGGTCCTTGATTACAACGTCATGAGGTGAGAATTATACTATTTTCCCTTCACCTGAATGAGTTATCTGATAAATAGATAGAAGGTTGCATGACAAGGTAGTACCACATAGTACATCATTAAACTGACCATTATCTAGATGAATGGTTCCAAATCCTACAACACTAAGGGATCTATCATCACCAACATAAATATGTTTTGTGTTGCAATCATTTAAAGAAGAAAACATGGATTTATTTTTAGCCATGTGGTAAGAAGCTCCATAATCAATGAGCCACTCATGAGAAGTAGAAGAAGAAGATACATTTAATGGATAACTAGATCTTGATGCTTGACAACCACAAGCAGAAAGTGCCATGCCTAAAGATGAAGGTGAAGAGTGTTCCAAATTAATGTTGTGCTTCTTCATTACTGCTTCTAAGGCTTCCATCATCTTAAAACATTTGGACTCTATATGGCCATTCCGATTGCAAAAGTTTCAATGTCCATCTGCCTTCTTCCCTTTGTTTTGATTTTCCTTATTATTTTGGTGATTTGATTTTTTCAGTTTGCGGTTGAAATTGCTTAGGGCCCTTGTTTGGTCTAGGACCATATTTTTTAGGATACTGCTTCTTGGGATTATTTTGATATGGTTTTTGTTGGGTTGCTAAGGCTTTCTTAGAAGCATTTCTAGTAGTGATAAGACCGAGGTGTAAAATTTTTTCTTGTTCTCTTATCAAAGAATCACAAAAGGCATCAAAATAGGGATTCTTGTAGGTGGTTCCTAAAGAAATGATGGCTTCTCTAGTGGAATGGAAGGTGGAAAAAAATATAGAGTATGCAGGACCAAGCTTAGCAAGAATGCAATATATGAGGCTACCATCTTCCTTTTTGACCTTACACCCTTTTAAAAGAAGTCTAAGGGTCTTGAATTTGGACAAAAAGACTTCAATAGAGGAGAAATTATTAGGGTCCAAAGTAAGCAACTCTTTTTCAAGCTGGTGGGTCTTGATTTTATTTTGAATGCCAAAAACATTATTTAGATTTTCTAGAGCTTTATCAGGGGTGTCAATGTCAAGGATGTGAATTCAAAGATCTTGAGAAATGGACATTCCTATCAATCCTCGTGCTTGATCTTGTCTATTTTCCCATTTAGAAAATTTATCATCATTGGAAGGTTTAGTTTCTTGTCTTGTGGCTATTCTATAAATCCCTTTACTTCTAAGTATATCTACCATGTGAGGTAGCCATTGGAAATAATTAGTGTTGTTAAGAATAACCGAGCATGCACTTTCCATTTTTTTTTGAAAACATGAAGTAGATAAAAGCTGAAAATAACTACTCCAATGGAAAGTTCTAAAAAAATTAGGTCATCTAAAAAGAAAACGGCTCGAAAAACGGCTTCCAGATGAAGAATTTATGCCTTTTGAAAAATATGAGTTGTAGATGCCGAAGAGTTGCGCGAACGGGATGAAGTGCAGCTTTTTTAAAAAATAATCTTGCCCCTTTGAACAAAGGATTTTTACAAAATAATCTTGAGAAGGAGACTTGAACCCAAGACCTCTATTCTCATAAACTAACCTCTCACCAAGTGAGATACTAAAAGAATTATGTTATTTTAGAAAGGAGGAAGGAGGGATTATTATTATTATTATTATTATTATTATTATTATTATTATTATTATTATTATTATTATTATTATTATTATTATTATTATTATTATTATTATTATTATTATTATTATTATTATTATCCTTCAGTGTGTGTGCCTTTTCCTACACAAAAAAATAGAGAAACGAGCAAAAAACGAAATACAAAGCGTTACAGTAGAATGTTAGATTCTCAGTTACCCTTACTGGAAACCATCACTTTTCTCACTATTTTTTATTTCCCAAGATCGCACAAAGATGTGGGGAAAGAGCACATGTATCAAAACAAAAATCCCTTTTTCCTATTTCTGATTTGCCGAGATCGCATGGAGTGCACAACAGAGATCATACAGAGAGAAGAGGGTATAGATCTGGAAAATAAATAAAACCTTAATATAGAAAAAAAAACCTGAAATAAGAAGAACTATTAACAAATATAACTGCAAAATAGATGCTTTATACCTCCAGATCTAAACTGACATAACTTGTGTAGCTGAAAACCTTTTCGCATGAAACAAAAGGTGTTCCTCACTATAACAGACACTACAAACACAACTGAGTAGTTTTCAATGCCGCAAAATGTTTAGAAATAGTAGATCTACAAAACAAAATTCTCATGCAGTCAAACCAGCTTCGAATTTTGATCAACAACGGACGCGGCCCTCAAAATAGCTCTGATACCATGCGGGAATTTATAGGGTAAGTTTCGTAGATCAAGAACCAAAGTTCATCGCTCACAAATAGATCAAAAATTAGTACACCAGTATAATCATCTGATTAAAGCCCTCAAGGAGGGAAATAATGCATGCCCTGAGCCAACACAGCCACTTTAGGGAATTTATTCATATAAAAAGAAAATTTACATATGTTTCTCTCATAAAAAGTTACCAGAAAAATGACCCTCCATGCTCTTTAAATAGAGATCATAGACCAATCAGTTTTTAAGCCACGGATCAAGTTCTGTTAATACCGAGGTGAGAGATAACCGTAGGATCACTCCAAATTGTGACCATCAGATTATAAGTTGCAAATGTACATGGTAAAGAAACACACTTTACCTAACTCTACACTAGACTAACTTATTCTTAACTATTTCCTATGTGTCAGAATATCCTAACACTTCTCTTTGCATGGTTTCATTTGATGTAAATTTATTTTTGGAAGATGCTTGGTATTTCAGATGTATTTTTTAAAACTTTCAAGATTTTACTTCTAATCAGATTCAAGAATCTTCTTTATTTGATTTATCTTCTTGTAAATATTGCATTAAACTTGGGCTTGGAATTTGTATCTCTCATAAAGTCATGGAATTGTGAAGCTTATCACCTAAATGATCATCTATGATTGAAGAAATCATATCTATCATATTTAATTCATGAGGAGTAGCTCCTCGTTTATCTTGTGAATATAATATCATGAATCTTGTTCTTCATCACACCTAAAATCCGTTGGAGTGTGAACAAATGCATGAGTTATTCTGGGAATCAAATTCTTCTTCATTCACTATATTCTGACTCATCATATGTGTTTTTTGTGCTTCCATTCCTTTTAACTTCTTTTGATTATTACGATGCTAGTGCGGTGTGTTACAAACTACAAAGAAATAGTATGCTACGTTCATCATGTGAAGAAGATGATTCTATTATTTAGAGTAGTTGTGAAGATTCTCAAATTAATCTATGTTTGTTATTTTATAACTGAAAATATCATGCCCAAAATGGTCCATCTGATCAATTATATTTTCTTTACCTCCTTTTATCATCATGGTTTAATATCTTGTTTTTTGGGCACTTGTCGAGTAGTTGAAGCACTATAGCCTTTGTTGATGGTTATGCTAGGTCCTCCCTATCTTGACATGCCTTCTAAATATGATCAGATCTATTTACCCTCACGAGATTCTCATGTGAATCTCGTGCTTTTAATTAAAGATTCATTGTTTCAAATATTTAAGGATTATCAAGAAGACAATTGCGAGTTTCATGATCCAACAGTAAAATGGTTGGAAAATTATTACTTGGAAAAATCCATTGCAAATAATAGGTTTCAACCTTTTCTCATGCTTTCTAAGCAGCATGACACAAAATAAGGTGCATTCAAATTTTGTTTTATAGGTTTATTTAATTATGGTTTCCATAAAAAACATGAGCATGAAAACTAGTTAGAGGGAGTGGTTGTGACACATCTTTCTACCCATAGGAAATACCTTTGTTTTATTGTGCAAGTTCTTCAAGCTCTTATATTTTTCTCTCGCACATTAATTTATACTATTTTTAATTGATCATATCTTTGTGATTTCAGGTCGAGAAGAATTACAGTGGATACATTGCAATTTTTATTATACGTGACCCTAACATTCTATTTGTTTAGGTTAGGAATAAGAATAGATACATTCTAGCTTTTCCCTCTCTTGCACTCATCTCGCATTTATAGTTGTTTAGGTTAGGAGTAGGACTACTTGCATTCCATTTCTTCCCTCTCTTGAAATAATCTCACACTTGTTCTAATTACTCATTCTCATTGCCTCTTACTCTTGTCTTGCATCATGTTTTGGTTTAGCCTCATTTTGTTTGTGCTTTGGTTTCGCTTTCACGTTGCGTCGTGTCTTTTCCTTTTGTTATGTCCATAATACTTTTCATGAATTGTGTCTTATTTGGGCCTAAAATACAATGTGGAAAAATAGAAAAGGAATTTGTGACACTACAACATTTGGCTGACTTGATGTCCTAAGTATTCCTTATCTTGGTTACACCTTTTGGTCAATGATGTTCCAATAGAAAAACAACCCTTGCATAAGGAAAACCTTGTTTCAAACCATGATTTTCGTATCTATTCTAGAAACTTCATGCCTACACTAAGGTCTTTATGTTTTGGATTTTTTCGACTGATCCAATCAAGTAGAGAAGGACAAGGGGAAAATATAAACAATAAAACCAATATTAGAGGTCTATATATGCTTCTCTGAAGGGAAAAAATCTTCTACTCTTAATAATTCAGGATCCCTCTTCCACCCATAAAATGAATAAGTGCCTATGCACATCCTATTTAAATATATAAATAAAGGAAAAAGAAGAGAAATATTTTACTATGCATAGAGGTGAAGAAACAAAATTCATAGGGGTACTTTCCAAGATCGCTTGAAGTGGAGCAATGTTTGTGTTCCTCTGGTGACTCCATTGATGTACCATCGAAGCCTGTTGGTAGTAGAGAAACACCAGAGACAAAAAACTATACTTTGAAAATATAAAGCTTGTGAACTTCATTACCCTTTGATGATTCAAAACATTTTGTGATTGTTGGCCTTATGTTTGTGTTCAACCAAGTAATTAACTAAGGGGATTATTTTTATTTCTCAGATAAGTGGGGAAGCTATGATAATCTAAATGATGAATCAATAATTCCTGAAGAACTAGAACCTTCACGAAATAATTGAACAAGGAAAAGGATATGGAGTTATCCAAGTGCCTCACCAAGTGTTGTTGCTATGACAAACACCCTAAAAAATTTTAGTTGCACTTGAATTTTGGAGCCTACCATGGATATTCTAATTGGTCATTATGTGGTCACTTCTTGATCAATCGAAGTCAATTGCTCACACATGCTCAGTTTGTAATGATTTCATGAACACATTATTTTACGCAATCTTGAAAACCAATAGCACAATAAATAAATAGAGTGTCTGTGAAATTTTCAAAGCATGTCGACAGTCAGTGTGCACTGCTATTGACAATCCTTCACTTTTGGTTACATTTGTCCTTCCATTTTGGTGAGTTTTAAAAACTGCTTCTTTTGTGCAGTTTCTCTTTTGCGATTGTCATTTTCATTTTTTTGACTGTCACTTTTATTTCTTTCATTTTAATTATTGTTTTTTTCATGCTATCTTCGCTATGGCATATTTCTCTTTCACTTCCTTTCGAATATCACAAGTGTCGTTCCTTGTTTTCTCTTCATGTAGAAAATTATGCCTTTTCACATGTCAGTTGTTACACAATATGTACAGTTTTTTTTTGGTAGTTTCAAGGGGTTATATTTATGTAAATGAGTTGATATAAAATTTTGAACATCTGTCACACTCATTCCCAAAGTTTTAAGCATTGTTGCAGAAGTTTTGTCATGATCATCGCAAAGTGTCTTTAGTGTCGCACTTGTCGTAATTCTTTGCAAATTTGTCAGACTAAGGGAAGTATGTTTGTCATGTGTCTTGGATTACCTATGTTAAAATTTCATAAAGTGCTCTAATTGTGTGATCATTGTCAATTCTTATTACTGTACACATCAATTTCATTGATCCGACACTTAGCCAAATTCTAGAAATTTCCTAGCAACTCACCCTCCTCTGACCCTTGTCAAATACGAATTGTGATATTAAATCCCTTAAGCTACAACCATGTCCCTTGACACTACAGAATGCATAGTTCCTACCTCCCAGGATTTTGCATTGTGTAGTTCCAGTTCTCAAGTGAAAACTTTTGCCTCCAAAATTGCACAATTCGCACCTCCATCATGGACCCAACTATGCATTGTGTAGTCTCTAAGCTAATTCTTATCCCCTAAGCTCCCATGCTACACAATTGCATAATCAACAGGTCTGATATTCATCCTAGAATGCGTAATTGGCTGAAACAATGAAAAACACTTATCCCATCTCACTCAATCCCAAAAATGCATAATATATTTCCTCATTCTAGCTCAAAAAAAAACAATTATGTAGTCAGTGAGCCTCTCCCTTAGCTAGAAAATCGATTATGGCCAATTTATTGGATCAACATGAAACATATTAGACTATGGTTTTATCAGACTGATGTTGTCTTGTCATGAGTGGATTCTAGATGAAGGTCCTCTATCATGCTATGGGAAGATGATGAAGAAGGAGATGGAGAAGGAGGACATGCTAGAAGATACCTAAGGAGATGAGGATATAAGATGATCATCAAGCAAGAAAATGAAGGAAAACCATACTACAAAAAAATATGGAAGATTAAGAACACATTGAAGACTCCTTCTCTTCATGTCATAAGGAGAATAAATATTATGAACATGCACCATCTTTTCTAGAAGACACAAAGAAGGAAACAATAGGGAATGAGTTGAAATTTCCATGACATCAGTATCATGTCATGTCATGCAATGATTTATCTTGTGCCACATCATTTTATGAAATATGTAATTCAATATTAAAGAAATATAATGTAAATTGGAAGTCCAAGAGTCATCTATGTAATGTGAAAAGTCATGTTGGAAGTCGAAAAGTCATGTAAGAAGTCAAATAATCATGAGGGTAGTCGAAGAGTCATAAGGGAGGTGAAGGATCACCCCATTTGTTATATATACACCTTCACTATACAAGAAAAGGAATTTTCACCTTGGATCCCCCTACAAGGCATTAGAGAGATAAGCTAGTTCTTTTAGGGAGAAGGAAGTGGCTCCAATGCTCCATTATTGGAGATAAGGATGTTTTTTATATACATGTGTTTTGGGATTTTTTCTTAATATCATAATATTGATGTAACATATGTTTTTCGTGCATGCATTATGAATACATGTAAGACTATTTTGTGAGTGGTTTTAGTTCATCTTTTGTTTTATCTATGCTAAATTATTTGAAATATTTCGGTTATTTAGTGCTTATCATGTTGAGAATGTGTTATACTATTTCCTATGCTTATCGCATCTTTATGGACTATTTCACTATATTTTAGACAAACCTCACCTGTTTTTTTTGGTTGTACTGACTGTCACATCTTTGTGGAATATTTTTCTATATGTTAGACACATCATTCTTGTTTTTTTGTGTCTCTATTAAGGTGGTACTATTACCTCTCTCTCATGGGTTCACTTTTCTCCCTCTCTGTAGTAGAAGTACCTAGAGACAGCTAAAAATGAACACTCACATGAAACCCTTACATTCATTTTGAAGGAACATATGCATTCCTCTCTATTTATGTCATATAGAGCCAAGGAAAACCTTTTAGAAAATGGAAACTAAGTCGTATTATGGATGGGGCTCCTATCCCAAATAGTGTGAGGTCTAATTGGGACTATATATTAAGGAGACCCCCTTGGTTGATGGATTTACAACACCCATTAATAGTTAAATTTTGAAGATAAAAAGTTTACCAAAACATGAAAAGTGTCAAATGAAGATAAATTTTCAGATCACTGGCTTCAGAGTGTGTTCTGAATAGACTGCAAGAATCACCGAAATTTTGTAGCATATAAGGCTCCTAGAACTAGAAGGGAGGAATTCTTCTCTTCAAGTGGAGAATATGGAACTAAGAATATTTCTACAAGCAGAAGAGGATCAGAAGAAAAATTTGTACATTTTCTTGCAAAATGTCATTGAAGAGAAAACTAGGGATTTTTCATCTACCGAATATTCTCCAAAGACTCTACAAGTTTGTTATCATTGGATGACTGGAATTTGTACCCTTTTTCAATTGAAGAACACTGCTTATATGTTAAATCACAAGAGTGCTTTTCTTCAATCCTCATCTACCACTTTATCTACAGAACAAAAGAAGGCGGATATGAATAAGCTTCAAGAAGAGGACCAAGAGTCGCAAGAAGAAAAGATGGTAAAATATGCTCATGTTAAATTCATTCTCTTAACAATGATAATGTTTTTTTTGCATCATTTAAGAACGATACATAGGGTGTTGTTATGAAATTGTTGACAAAAATGGGATACAATGGTAAGGGCTTTGGAATTCATAGTCACGATATCATTAATCCCATTGATGTGATACCATAACCTTGACTTGAAGTATTGTGATATGTTCAAGAAGAATTTGGAGAATGCTCCAAAACTACAAAGTCAAGGAATTATTCAAGTCTGAAATTCGTGAAGAAAGAAATCTTTCAAGTTGAAGGGGTGTCATATCATGATGACGATGTTGATGGAAAAACATCCCCAAAGGGAGATATGTGCTTCAAAGGCAGAAATAAGTCAAGTTCTCATTGCTAGAATAATAATTCAAAGGAAAATCATATAAGGTGTAAAAATCCTAATTATTCAAAATATTTCTATGACTATAAGAAACATGATGATTTGAATCAAATTTTGTGGAATGTGTTTCCTTTAAATTTTTGTCATGCACCTAAAAATTGTGTATCCAAGTGCCAATAAAGGAAATAAATGCTTGAGAAAATGAATATGTTAATTAGAAGTGAGACCAAGAAGGAAGATCGTCTTCCATGTTCAAAGACATTTTTTCCAAGAAATTCCTACAAGAAATTATATACTCATTTCACTATAAGTGGGAATTGGATCAAGAAATGTTAGAAGTTTCATCCAAATCATTATCCAAATATGGAAAAACCGATTCTGAAATCACCTGAAAAAGAGAAGGAAAAAGAATGTGCGAGGCAGACCATAACTGTCCCTGAAGCAGTTCTAGAAGAAAGGAAAATCCAAAAAGAAAAATACCTAGCCTAGTTGAGTAAGAAATGGTTGGACTATTTTTCAAGTCAAATACTACATTTCTTTTGTATTCTACATGTTCCTTGTCCCCATAGCTAGTTATTTGGTGAAATTGGTGTTATGAATAAATCACTTATATGGAACAATGTTTATTTGGAATTTTATGCTATTATGACCCGTTGATGAGTCAATTTGTATGGGAATTTGAAGATTTGAATTTATTACATCTTATTAAAAAATGCATTTCATTTGTGGATATTGTGGTAAGAATCCTAAACTTTGGTACGTGAAGTTGCATTAGATCCAGCATGCTTGCAATCGTGCCAAGAACTCACCTACCCAAGTATCGCCATTTGAAGCTTGTTTTGGTTGCTTTAAAAACTATCCTTTGGATTTTATCTTTGGTGAAGATATTACAGTGTATGTACATAGTGATGTTGAAAAATCCAAGCATTTCATTGAACAAATGTAGCTAGTGCATCAAAGATTACAAGATCAGCTTGAGAAAAGAAAAGTGACGTACAAAGCAATGCATGAAAAACATCGTGTTGATTATGATTTCCAAGTGGAAAATCGATATTGGTTGTATATCAACAAGGAAATACTTCAAGGTGAAGGCAAAAATCTGAAGGCAATCAGATATATTCCTTTCAAAATTTTGGAGGAGATTGGTAATCATGTTTTTCGATTAGATTTTCTGCATTACATGGAAATTTATTCTATTGTGAATGTGGAAAAATTGACATTGTATAAGCCTATAATTATTTATGATGACAAAGAGAATGATTAGATTCCATCTATTGAAGATTTTTCTCTAGACGATTTATATGAATTGTAGGAAGACTCAATTCTTGATAGGAGAATTAAGACTTCACATTGAGGAAATGTGGAGTATCTTCTAGTGGGGATCAAGGGTACCAATCCAAATAAATAAAGGTGGATTAAGATCTGGAAAGTGAAGGAGATGTATCTTCACTTACTTGTTGAGTAAAAATATACTTTTGGTGGTGCAAAATTTACCAGTGGGGAGGAATGATCTAGGGGATAAAAAATATGGAATGAAATAAAAGTGCTCAAAATCTCCCTAAACTGGTGCCAAATATTATATTACATCGTTATGAATCCAATAACTCTTGAATTTATTCAATTTGAAATCATATGAAAAAGTTATCTCAGTCTGAAGTTTTCGGCAAACAACTAAAATGTCAACTTGTAGAGTTGACTGGGTTGCTCAGTGGGTAAGCTATACAGTCACGTGGTAATGATGTCAATAATTGACTGGGTGATATGACGTGAAAAACACACCAATCATGTCATGAAAAATTACATGGTCATACATATAAAAATGGCACAGTTACGTTGGTGAGTTTTTGAGGTGGGCCATGTACGAGGCACCACATGGCCCAATGGTAGGACGCCACCTAGCCCTCGAGTTCCATGTAATTTTTTTGGGGTTTGATCAACCCCACTAGAATAAAATCTATGACCTCATGTCCAATAATCAACCATGTCACCGTTGAACCAAAAAAACTTCTTATTAAAATCAAATTGTTTTATGTTTTGCACAGGGGGTCGGGCATGTGGCACTAGCCCCAAGTTTTATGGAACCTCATGATCGAGAGCGAAACAGAAAGGGTGCACTATGAGGAACTTGGCCTACTCCCTACCCAAGGTCTCAATAAACACATATGCCCAGAGAAGGAATGGAGAGGGGTGGACCCAAATCCCTAGCCCAAGGCCACACTCAAACGAAAGCAACCAAAACAGAACTGTGGTTGGCGCTTGTGGAGAAAATGGTGGTGTGTGCCCCATGCATGGCCACATGGCCTCAAATGCACCCAAGAGCGTAGTGTTGGTAGACACATGACCTTTGGCCGACGCCCATGGCTACATGGCAACGATAAGATCGTTAACGTGTGTGGTAGTTGGGGCCACATTTCCCAACTAACTCTCCTGAAACTTACACCTATGGTAGTGGAATCAACACTACTCTTGAGCTAAATTAGGATCCGACAAACTTTCCAAAGGATGAGTTGATTCCCTAGTTAGCAAGTTTAGTCATTTTGCAGGACAAATTGCAGAGAAATGGAGAAATAGGAATAACTTTGTCATTTTGCAGTCTTTTTGAGACCAAGAAGAGCCTACAGAAGGGTTATTCGGTGTTCTGGACATAACGGTAGCATTATTTTTATGATTTCACCATTGTAAGTTGAGAAATTTGCAGAGGCTAGTTCTTTTGTGTTACAGACAGACACTGTTTTGAGGCCATATGGAGATCTTTCTTAGCATGGAAAGAGCCTAGATAGGGGTTTTTGAGCCTTCTGGATGCATTAGAAATGTTCATTTCTTCATTAGAGTGGACAATGTTTTTAATCTAATCTAAGTATGATTGTGGGAAAATGCCGATTGGACACTTCATTATGAAGAGGTTGAATTTGTGCTTGCTTTTTATCTTAGATTGTGTACGAGGGCTTATTTTGATAATCAGTGAGAGAGTCCTTTTTCTTTCGACAACATCATTTCTTTGCTAAAGGGAGTGAACATGTGAGTGAGAGTTCTCTAAAGGAGAAATAGCGACACTCTCTAAGGAGGTTTACTCTATGAGTTAAGGATTTTGTAATGTACTCTTTTTGTGTTTGAGATCAATAAAGCAACCTAGCCATTAGAGTGAGGCTCAGAGATGTAGTTGAAAATGGACGAACTTCGTTATCACGTAGTTGTTTCCTTCTTAAATTTTACCATGTTGGATTGCATACATTTTTGTTTAATTTTAAGTTCGTTTAAAATTAACTACTCATAGTTGAAGAAGTTATGAACTAAGTTAACTTTTGAAGACCGAAAATTTATCAAAACTTACAAAGTGTGAGAGGACGATCGATTTTCAAATCATGCACACATGTCATACAATGGTGAATTCATAAAGTAGGTCAATTTGTAACATTTATTTTGTATATGGGGAACTAACAACCTCCCTAGATATATGGAACAACCCACAAGCCACATATATCAAAAAATCATAGTTCAACCTAGGACCAAGAAATTTGGATACCTCAAGAAATTGAAGTCGAGATCCCAAACTCCAATGAAACAACTATCCTTTCAACCTTACGATGATGGGCCATGTTGCTAGAGACTTGAACCCTAGTGGGTTGGATGGAAAACTACCATCTTAACTAAAAAAGAGCATGGAGATAGAAGGTACATGGTTATGGATTTTATAAAGAAAAAAATTATTTAGAAACCCCTCACAAAATGCATTACATGATCAAGAATATCTCACATTTATTAAATATCGAGCATCTAGACATTTCTTTTTATTTAAAGATTATAAAATTTGGAACCTATATTTTGAAATTATATATATACAGACTCTAGCTTTATTTTCAAAAATTATTTTAATATCAAACTTTCACTTCACTTAATTTTATTAAAAAATAATAAGTAATCAAATATCAAATTTCTATGTTGAAATCATAATATAATTTTATGTTAGTTGAAACAATTTGGACCATATTATTTTAGAATTTGAATATATAATTATGAAACTCACTTTTATAAAAAAAATGAGTAATTTAATGATATAAATGAATTTAAAAATAATATTAATAATAATATTCTAATTTAAATTTGAATATATAATTATGAAATTCATTTTTATAAAAAAAATTAATAATTTAATAATATAAATAAATTTAAAATAATAATAATAATAATAATAATATTTTAATTCAAAATGACAGCCAACAATTGTGACAAGATGATAATGAGAAAAACCTTTAGAATTCTCTTCCAATTATCTTCTCGCAATGTCTCGCTGGAAGGAATAGAAACAAGTAAATTTCAAGATAACTTTCGATATTTTTCCAATAAACTTTATCGGTTTTTAACGGAATAAAGGCACTTAAACTATTAAGGATTGGTGTTCAATACTCATGTTGGGCCTTCTTAGGGTTTCAATTCTGAGCATGGGCCAATACAAACTCGTCATAAGTGAGTATTATGCGACAAAGGCCTATCTTTAAGGAGCAGCATCTTTGATTACCAAAAACAAAGCAATAACGGCCCATGAATGTTAAAACTAACGATAATGCTTGCATGTTTTTCCACAGAAAAAAATCGAACTTTCTATTAAAAAGAGGGTTACATAGCATATGCATTGCATTCCTTTCCCTTTTCCAGGGAAAAAACTACGCTGCTGTGTGATTGTTTGTTATTTTTAAACAAGAACCACCCAACAGCTCTGTCCACAAAAGCTGAAAACAAAAAACCAAAATCTGGTGTAAGCAATCCCCGGCTTCCATTAAGGAAAAACACCGAAACAGGATTTGCTCACCACCACAACTGTCCACATACCAGCTAGTAAATACTGTGCTGGCTGAAAGTGCTGTTTTGACAAAAGAATACATCATCTCAGGGTTTCAATTCTGAGCGTAGGCCAATACAAATAAAGTTATGTTGGGCCTTTTTAGGGTTTCGATTCTGAGCATGGGCCAATACAAACACGTCAAAAATGAGTATTATGCGACAAACTTGCCTATCTTAAAGGAGCAGCATATTTTATTACCAAAAACCAGTAGTATACGTGATTGTAATTTTTCGTTGTCACTCTTTCTCCCGAAGGTGGGGATGTCGAATAAAATGGAAGATTAATAAATGTTTGTATGGTATCGTTAAAGTTTTATTGCATGGCATTTCCCATTTAATGATTGAATAGTATTATAAAATTTTATATTGAAGAATATTGTAATTCTACGGTTCATTAAAATTTTGTTCAGTATTTCATTAGTCATTTTAAAAAAAAAGTGCAAGGAATTTGGATTTAAAGCAAAGACAAAACCACACTTCTCCAGATTATTTTGTTGAAAAATATCATTTAATTAAATAACATGTTAATGGTATTTTTATTAGATTAAAATGTTTATGTAATGTTTAGATAAAAATATTTATGATAATAATGAGTTGGTAAAAAAATTAAATATATTTTTTGGGTTATTATTATAATAATGAATATTTATGTATAAAAAATAATGAAGTATTAATAAAGGATAATTATAAGGATGGAAAATTATCTTGAAATTTAAAAAATTGGCGAATCTCACTAGTCCCTAATATGCAAACTATAAAATGTTTATTGATGTATTTGAAAAAATATTCAAATTAATAATGATATTATATATATTGTCTATATAATGTTGGCGATTTCTAAAGTAAAATAATTTTATATTGTAAAATTTGGGCGAATCTTTTTTATAAAAATATGGAAACTGGAAAATCTTTTTTTTGGAAAAGCCATGGAAAATTAGCCTGCCTAGAGTATTAGCCCGCCTAGAAAAGAGGTTTGCATCTTGAAAAAACTAATTCATTTTTATACTTGATAAGTCCTAAAATAATATGGATATAATCTGGCTATATATGTGTGTGTGTGTTTTAGTTTATTATATTTTTTGAAATAATTTCACTACTCTTATTGTAATTATGAAAAAGACAGTATATAACATTACATAAAATAGAGTACATGGGATTTCTGATAAATAGTAAGAGTGATATTGTTAAGGCACTCTTTGATGTGAAGTTACTAGTTCAATAAAATCTCACCATGATATATAAAACTCTACCAAAAACAAAAGCATTACATAACACAGAATATATTTATTTTTATAATTATAATTTATATATTAATTTTCAAAAACAGAAATCCTAAAATTGATAAGGGTCAAAATGTTAATTTCTTCTTTTATATTATATTGCAAAAAACATCTCTCGACCCAATAAATTTTAGATTCCAATTTATTTATATGCAAGAAAAACACAAATACCAATCTCTGTAGTCACCCATATACATATATAGGAAGAATGCTTCATAATAACCATACCAATCTGTGTATCACACCAATTTATTGTTTGAGATAATGCCTCATTTATGATGCATACTAAAGATTAGGGATTGGTTTGGTTTGTTGGAGGATGTTGAGAGATTCTCTCAACTTCTCCCTCCAAGAGTGGAATTAGTTGGATATGAGTAGCACTATAAAATTGTGATATATTCATTTTATTGTAATATAGAAATTAATCTATTGTTTTGTATGTTAATATTGTGCAATGGATGCTTCCATGATTTCTAATTTGGTATTAGAGCCTCTACTAGCTTAAATCCCTCACGGGATGGCCAGGAAGATGTGAGAGCAATGATTGCCAAACTGTTGTAGGCGAGTAGATAGTCCATTGAATTTATTTTTTGAGTGAATGTTTTTTATGTGTTTGTTATTTTTTTTTTATAATAGAGATCTTGCGATATAAATATTTGAAAAGGTTTACAGATATGTGGAAGACAAGTTGCCACGGTGCCAAATTGATAGCCGTATGCAATGGGTGACACTAGAAGCTGCTACTGCACAGGTAATAGAGCAAAGTGAAAGAATACTTGATGTTGTTTCACATGATACAGAAAGCGCTCAGCAACACTTCATCTCCACTGTTGTCTTCAGATGTATGAGAGAAGCAACCGGAGATAATTGGGAATTTGAGTCTTTTTCTAACTCTGTGAATTTATGACTATTAGACAAAATCAGAGTTCTCGACTCCGACGTCGAGATGGAAATGGCAACAAACACCGATATAATTTTGTTGTGAAGTATAAAGGTGTGGAGCCTTCAGATAGTATGGAGTAGCAGTTTCTTGGATTCTCGACGGATGTTACATCTCATGGACATGGATTCCTCTTCCATAGAAATAAGTCTTCAACAGTTTGTATCCTGTCACACTGTGCGGCTTGTTCCACTTGTGAGGAAGCAGTAGTGGAACCGGTAGATGCCCAATTCCTGTGAAAATAAGGAATCGCAGGTATTTCGAGTCTTGATTGATTCCATATCTTTTTTGGCGGCCAATGCTTTACATTCATGGGCATAGTGCAAGAGCTTTATAGATGTTGGCGTAAATGCCTGTGCTTAAAGCCGCTGTAAGGATGGCTTCATCTTTGAAAAGAGTGTAGTGCGCGTTGAAAAATTAAGCCTTGAGCCATGCTGTGGATACCACTAAAACTGGAGCACACTGTGTGCCGCGTCAATCAAGCATGGGCCATCAGTTGTTACACTATGATTCTAGCTCTTAGCGATGAGAACGACTTTCAATTTGTTAATTGCATGGCAAAGATATGGATGAAAGGATATGAACCCCAAGATCTGTCTGTTTTGTTCCCAGATCTATGGCAGCTACAGATAGGTGTTTGAAGTTTATTTTTTTTGTGGAGTGTGTAGCTTGTTAATATGTAGAATTATGAATTTTTTGTTGTGAGATTTGTGTAGTGCAGAACCAATTATTGAACAAATTAGCATTATTTAAATTAGTTGTTCTCGATGTTATTTGGTGCCGAGAGAGAAATTGGCTAATTTGATTGTGTGAATTTGTTATATGCTGATGTATCTTGTTGTGCTTCGGGCTTCAAGAGCATCGATTACAGGTTATACAATGACATCCTTGTGTGAAAAGGTCACTTTGTAGGATTGATCGCTGATCATATTCTATACTTACAATATTTTCCTATAGACTGTTGAAATTTATTCTTCGGGGTTATTTCACAGATGGAAATATTTCAATAGGATAGTTCAGTGTCGAGACTCTTCTTCAGGGGTGTCAAGAATCCTTGATCTTACAAATTCAACATTCCTGGTTAGAAACAAATGTATTTTAAATGGGTTGAATGGTAGCTCAAAAATGGTGGAGAAAAGAGCATTGTCTATGAGATCTTAGAGTGGGTACAAATGTTAATGAAGACTAGGGCAGAAAAATGTTTGTTTTAAATTAGTGTGTTCTCTATTTCTATAATGTAGGCATTAAGGGGGGGTGTTTGAGATAATGCCTCATTTATGATGCATACTAAAGATTAGGGATTGGTTTGGTTTGTTGGAGGATGTTGAGAGATTCTCTCAACTTCTCTCTCCAAGAGTGGAATTAGTTGGATCTCAGCAGCACTATAAAAATTGTGATATATTCGTTTGATTGTAATATAGAAATTAATCTATTGTTTTGTATGTTAATATTGTGTAATGGATGCTTTCATGATTTCTAATTTCTGTGTAATCACTCACATACATACAGAGATGTATATATAAAAAGGAAGAAGCAATGCATAGTTTATGTTTATATAGACAATATTTAGCTTACCTACCTAGGTAGATATCGAGAGTAAGCCCCGAGGATGTGGTTGAAGCTATGTAGATATCAAGAGTAAACCCCGAGGATGTGGTTGAAGCTATGTAGATATCGAGAGTAAACCCCGAGGATGTGATTGAAGAGCTTATTAATGAGGATGTGATTTAAGAGTTAGGCGAGAAAGTTTGGTGCCCACAAGTCCAGTGGTAGAAACAAAACTATATATACTTGAAATTTGCTCTCGAATATAAAACAATGTATTTTAATAATAATTCCCATCTTATTTTCTACAATATAGATCCTATCCTTTACGTCACTTCCAGCAACAACAACAGCATGGTACGCATCATGCATCACACGGGCAACATTGTGGGAGCTTTTTTCCACAGGGGCAGCAACATGGTAATGAGAAAAAATTCCCTGAGGGGCAGCAACATGGTGATGGGAAACAATTTCCGCATGGACAACAACACTGGGGAAGGGTCCGGTGTTGGAATTTCTGAACAATTCCAAACAAACAGTGGAGAGAGTAATACTCTCCTCTTCAACACAGAGAAATTAATAAATTTTCTCACTGGAGACAAAGTTTCAATTCAGAAATAAACTTTATTTCATAAAAAAATGTATTAAAAATTCTTCCTCTAGGAGAGGGATTAAGAACGTGACTGCAGCTACAACATAGTGCACAAAGAACACCTTACTGTTTCTCAAACAAAAAAAAACTCTTTCTCACTCTTATAAATATGCTGCTGCTATTTCTTTCTAATTCGTACTGTTGTGCATAAAACGGCTCTATTCTTGTGTATGATAAAAAAACATTACAATTAGCCTCACGGGTCTTTTCCTTATATATGTTGTCATGCACATATAAAACATTAAACATAACTTTGAACAAAATAACCAACCGACTGTCGGGCCCACCGCCATAGCGCATTGAACGCGCGGTCAAACAAAACAAAACAAATGAAATTGTGATTTGGCGATTTGCGATGTTGCGACATTGCGATATGCGATGGTGCGGCGATCACACGATCGCATCACAACAATTTGCGATAACACATATGAATGCGGCGGAACAACTTTGCGATATGCGATATTGCGACATGTGCGATGATCGCATATCGCAAATTTCAATATTTGCGATCAACTTATATAACGGCACAAACAAATTTTGATTTTGTGATTTTGCGATGGCGCGACGTGGTTATATGATATAATGCCACGTGCTCTATGGGACCCACGGGCCTCATGATTTATGGGAGGGCGATTTACTTATATATATAACATATATATATGTGTGTGTGTGTGTGTGTGTGTGTGTGTGTGTGTGTGTGTTCCGCTCACGGAACTCAACACATCAACAAGACACTTTACTAAAATATCTTGTCATTACCACCTCTTCCATTACTCCGCCGATTTTGTTGGTAAGGCTTTAAAGCCTGATTCAACCCTGTAATCAAAGTTCTTCCTACAGGTGTGACTTTGAGTCTTGCATTAAACTCTGCTGATAAAAATCGGCTATCGCCTTGATAAAATATCAAAGGGATCAAAATCCCATCTGCTCTTTACTACTTCTGTAATGCTTTCCAATCCTTTTGCAATTGGTTCAATATTTAAACGGCAACCGCCTTTGCTAAGCTTCAATGTGCCGCGTTCTTTCACTTCTGCATTTACTGCTGATTGACTTCAGCAGTTGGAATTAATTTCCAACACTCCCCCTTAATTTCAACAGCTGGGTTGTTTTGCATACCCAGGTATTTCCTGAAATGTTCAAAGCTTTTCTGCGCAAGTGTCTTTGTGAGGATAACTGCAAATTGATCCTCTATTCTACAATGCTATAAAACAACTTCTCCATTGTTAACCAATTCACGTATGAAGTGATACTTGGTGTCAATGTGTTTTGTCCTTTTATGAAAAACAAAATTCTTAGACAATGCAATAGCTGAGCTATTGTCACAAAAGATCACTGTCCCTTTTACCTGTTCTTGAAATAATCTTCTCAACATTTTTCTCATCCAAACTATTTGACACGCTACTGCTGTAGCTGCCACATATTATGCTTCTGCTGTAGACAACACTACAATGGGTAGTTTCTTAGAAGCCCATGAAACTGCTCCTGAACCCATGTGAAAAACATTACCGGAAGTACTCTTCCAATCATCAACACTTCCGGCCCAATCACTGTCAGTGTATCCAACTAAATCTGGACATTCTGAAGTAGTATAAAAAAATGCCATAACTTTTAGTACCTTTAACATACCTTAGAATTCTTTTTGCTGCCTGCCAATGTGCATCCTTTGGCTTTTCCATGAACCTAGAAATCAAACTAACAGCATGCATTATGTCCAGCCTAGTTGCAGTCAAATATATAAGGCTGCCAACTATGCTCTTGTATAAACTAGGATCAAAATCCTTGCTGCTGTCCTCTCTGCTGAGTTTTAATCCCATCACTGTGGGAGTGATTGCTACTTTGCATTCCTGCATGTTAAATATTTCAAGTACCTCATTAACATACTTTGCCTGTGAGATAAAAATCCCATTTTCATCTTGTTCTACTTCTATTCCTAAGAATTATTTCAACAAACCCATGTTAGTCATTTCAAATTCTTCTTTCATGACTGTTTTAAAATCATTAATAAGATAATCATCATTTCCTGTAAAAATAACATCATCAACATACAAGACTACAATCAAGATTTTTCCATATTTTTCCTTGATGTAGAGGGTGGGTTTTCCCTCACACTTTTCAAATCCATTTTCCAGTAGATATGAATCTACCCTACTGTACCACGCTCTTGGCGCTTGCTTTAGCCCATAAAGAGCTTTCTTCAACTTTCACACTTTGTGCTCTTGGCCTTTCTTTTCATAGCCGAGAGGTTGATCAATGTAAACCTCTTCCATTAACACTCCATTCAGAAACGCTCACTTCATGTCCATTTGGTAAACTTTCCACTTGTTTCATGCTGCTATGGACAACACTGCTCTCACGGTTTCCATTGTAGCAACCGGTTCGAAAGTTTCCTCATAATCTATGCCATGCTTCTGCTTATAACCTTTGACAACAAGTCTTGTCTTGTGTCTCTCTATTTTTCCTTCAGCATTACTTTTGGTCTTGTAGACCCATTTCACTCCTATGACATCTTTACCTTTTGGGAGTTCAACCAAATCCCAAGTTTTGTTTCTTTCTATGGCATTAACTTCCTCATCCATAGCTTCTATCAATTTCTTATCCTTGATGGCTTCTTCGAAATGAACAGGATTATCAACATGACAATATAAAGAAAACAAAGAATTGATACCTTCATTAGCTATATCTTGTTCATAAATATCTCTCAAACTTTTGAATTTCTTACCTCTTTCAGTAGGTGTACAAATGCTTGAAGAAGCACTTGAATTTCCTCCTTGTGGTGTGCTTGGAGAAGCACTTTCATTTCTCCTCAAGGGTGTGTTCTGCTATTCTTGTGCTGGTGCTGTTGTTTGGGGATGTATTTCAGCCAACTCATCATCATTCTCATCATGAGATAAACAATGTTTAACATTTACTGTCTTCTCTATGCTTCCTCCCAAGCTTCCTCTTCAATGAACTGAACATCTCTGCTCACAATAAACTTCTTGCTGGATGGGTTATATAACCTGTATGCCTTGGATTCCTCACTGTATCCAATGAAAATATATTTCTCCCCCTTGCTGTCCAACTTCTTTCTTAGCTGATCTGGAATGTGTGCATAAGCTACACATCCAAAAACCTTCATGTGTGTGACGCCTTTCTTTGTGCCACTCCATGCCTCTTTCGGCACTTTGTTCATAACTGCTTTTGTAGGGCACCTATTCAAAATATACGCTGCACAATATACAGCTTCTGCCCAATAATCATTAGGCAAATTCTTTGCCTTTAACATGCTTCTCGCCATGTCCATTATGGTTCTGTTCTTCCTTTCGGCCACTCCATTTTGCTGCGGAGTATATCTAGTTGTAAACTGCTTTTGAATACCATTTTCTCTACAAAAACGTAGAAAATCTTTAGATATATACTCACCTCTTCTATCAGTCCTTAAGACTTTGATATGCAGCCCACTCTGGTTCTCAACAAGTGCTTTGAAATTGAAATTTTTTTCAAACACTTCACTTTTGTTTTTCAAAAAGTAAACCCAAGTTTTTCTTGTAAAATCATCTATGAATGTTAAGATATAGTGGCTATTAGCAAGTGATGGAGTTTGCATCGGTCCACACACATCTAAGTGGACAATCTCTAAGAGTGCTTTTGCTCTTATGCTTTTCCCGGAAGGAAAAATTTCTCTGTGTTGTTTCCCCAGGATACAACCTTCACAAAGGCTGTCTGGTTTCTCTATCAATGGTAAACCTCTTACCATTCCTTTTCTGTTCAACAAATTAAGACCTCCAAAGTTGAGATGTCCAAATCTCAAGTGCCATAACCAATTATCATCTTTTGGTTCGCTTTGGAAAGTTTCCTGTGCAACTGCTGCTTTATCTTCACCATTCTTCAAGTTTGCTCTCATTCTGAGAAGGACCATCTTGTTCCTTGTCATATCTACTTCAACAATACACTGATTGCTGGGTGGTTTGTCCATGATGGTACAAACATCATCCTCAAAGAAAATATTATACCCCTTATGGACAAGCTGTCCAACACTTAAGAGGTTACACTTCATTCCTGGAACATAATAAACATCTGCTATGGTTTTCTTTGCACCTAATATTGTTAGGACATTTACATCTCCTTTTCCCATAACAGAAACTTTGCTATCAGTTCCTAGTGTGAGTTGTGACTACACACACTCATCTAACATAGAAAACATTGCTATGTTTCCTGTCATATGGTTACTACAACCGGAGTCTAGAAACCATAAATAATCACTTTTTTCTTCAGCCATATTACAAGCTAAAAACAAATTATTTTGTTTGACATTTTCTCTAGTGAAATTTGCACTAGTTCTATTTCCCATATCTTGTAGTTTCTTTCTACATTCATTAGCATAATGACCATACTTTTTACAATAGTGACATTGGACATTGGATTTATCATACCTCTGTCCTTGAGCATTCTGCTGACCACTCTTCTCGCTGCTGCCTTGGCCATGGCTGTGATTTTCATTCTTGCACCTTCCATGTGAATGTGAAGGGTTGTCTTTTCCACCTTTTTTTTGGCTTCTGCCTCTTCCTCTTCCTTTTCCTTGCCCTCTTCCTCTTCCGAAAGACATCTGGGACTTAAAAGCATGCTCGAGAGATGAGTTTTCACTCCTACCCAATCTTTATTCATGAGTCATCAGTGATGTATGAAGCTCATCTACTGAAACATTTGTGAGATCTTTAGTCTCCTCTATGGTGGTGACAATCACATCAAATCTTGAGGGTAAACTTCTCAAGATTTTTTCCACAATCCTCTTGACTTCAAGAGTTTCTCCATGTGATCTTATTTTTGTGATCATTCCAATCACATGAGTGTAGAATGAGTCAATAGTATCTGACTCTTTCATACAGAGAGTCTCAAAATCTCTCCTCAGCAACTGAAGTTTTGCTGTCTTCACTTTCTCCATGCCTTGATAGGCTGTCATGAGAGTTTCCCATGCTTCTTTGGATTTCTTAGCTGCTGCTATCCTTGGAAACACACTCTCATGCATTGCTTGGTACAATAAGAAAAGAGCCTTAGCATCTTTCTTCTTATTGTTCTTCAACACATCTTTCTCTGCTTGAGTCAAGGCATTAAAAGCCTGCTCATTAGCTGGTTCAGTAAAACCGTCTTCTACTAGTTCCCATAAGTCTTGGGAGACAAATAATGCTTTCATAGTTATTGACCAGTAGTCATAATTTTTCCCATTAAATTGTGGGAGATGGATATTTCCTAAACCCATACCAGTGCTGGCTCCAGCCATTCTGCACTCTTAACTATGAATCAAAAAACACTTGACTGTGTATGTAAATATCTTGATTGTTCTACTACAGTAACACAACAAACTGTATATAGAAATACTTTTGAATTATTCTTGTATGAGTCTTCACTCTACTGGAGAAGCTGCTGCAACAAAGAAATCCTTTCCTTCAGCTTATTTGACCTTCAAATAGCCTGGACTAGCTCTGATACCATGTTGGAATTTCTGAACAATTCCAAACAAACAGTGGAGAGAGTAATACTCTCCTCTTCAACAAAGAGAAATTAATAAATTTTCTCACTCGAGACAAAGTTTCAACTCAAAAATAAACTTTATTTCCTAAAAAAATGTATTACAAATTCTTCCTCTAGGAGAGGCATTAAGAACGTGACTGCTACTACAACATAGTGCACAGAGAACACCTTACTATTTCTCAAACAAAAAAAAACTCTGTCTCACTCTCAGAAATATGCTGCTGCTATTTCTTTCTAATTCGCACTGCTATGCATAAAACGGCTCTGTTCTTGTGTATGATACAAAAACATTACAATTAGCCTCATGGGCCTTTTCTTTATATATACTGCCGCGCACATATAAAACATTAAACATAACTTTAAACAAAACAACCAATTGACTGTCGGGCCCACCGCTATAGCACATTGAACGCGCGGTCAAACAAAACAAAACAAATGAAATTGCGATTTCGCAATTTGCGATGTTGCGACATTGCGATATGCGATGGCACGGTGATCGCACGATCGCATCGCAACAATTTGCGATAACACATATGAATGCGGCGGAACAAATTTGCGATATGCGATATTGTGACATGTGCGATGATCGCATATCGCAAATTTCAATATTTGCAATCAACTTATATAACGGCACAAACAAATTGTGATTTTGCGATGGCGCGATGGCGCGACGCGGTTATATGATATAATGCCACGTGGTCTATGGGACCCACGGGCCTCACGCTTTATGGGAGGGCGATATATATATATATATATATATATATATATATATCTGTGTGTGTGTGTGTGTGTTCCGCTCGCAGATCTCAACACATCAACAAGACACTTTACTGAAATATCTTGCCATTACCGCCTCTTCCATTACTCCGCCGATTTTGTTGGTAAGGCTTTAAAGCCTGATTCAACCTTGTAATCAAAGTTCTGCCTGTGGGCGTGACTTTAAGTCCTGCATAATCGGCTACTGCCTTGATAAAATATCAAAGGGATCAAAATCTCATCTGCTCTTTACTGCTTCTGTAATGCTTTCCAATCCTTTTGCAATTGGTTCAAGATTTAAACGGCAACCGCCTTTGCTAAGCTTCAATGTGCCGCGTTCTTTCACTTCTGCATTTACTGCTGATTGAATTCAACAGTTAGAATTAATTTCCAACATCCGAGACCAGGCGCAGCCTGTGGAACTCGAGCCAACAACACAAAGCTCTTTTGCTGCAAATTCACAAACAAAGAAATAACAAAATCATTTAGCGTACACGTAAGCTGCTACTATATGGATAAATGCAATGAATAATAAAATGTTGAATTAAAATCTTACAATCCTCTAATGAATATCCTTTCGATTTGCCCTTCTCCCTGGTTACAACAGGGACTTTTACATACTGTGGCTGAGAAGCTTGCATGGGGTACCCGATAACATTAAAATCATTATAACCTAAATGAAAATAATGTGTGTGATGATGAAGCAAAAGAATTAATGTGAAAGAAAAAATGAGTAACCTGGCGGAGGATTTCCGTCCGGGTAGCCTGCAGGTGGTTGTAGTCTAGTCTTGCTCTCAGACATGGCGTTGCTCTAATTAGACCTCTGGACCTTCAACTCACATGAATGAAGGAAGAGCGACGATGTATTTAACCACTATGTGGTAGCTAAATAAATAGTATAGATAAGGAGATAATCCTGAGGCTTCAGTCTCAAGTGTTTCAGATTCTTTTCGCTGTCCAAGTAAAGCATATTCGACATTTCCAATAATCTGAAACTTCACGCATTTATCACATCCATTACGAAAGCAAGGTAGGTCCTTTCAACTTCTACTGCGGCCACTGTTGTGTTGTAATGGTGGAATATTGAAGTTTCTTCTGGTTCAAACCTTATTTCGCACATACTTTGGATCAACATATGCCAATATGCCCCGCATCATTCAAAAGATTGAGGAAATAATGAAGAATGAGAAAATTATGAATGGACCTCGCCTCGTACGATTAGTGAGGGAGACGACTGTGCTTATCCCGATTGCAGGTTATTCAACTTTGGTTGAATGGCAATCAATAGAAACCAAAAACCTATATCGATTGCACGTTATTCAATTTGGTTGCATGGCAATCAATGGAAACTAAAACATATATATATATATATATATGAAGTTATTGATATTAACATGTTGGGTTGTACATGTTTATTATTTTATATTTAATGTCATTTATTATCAAAATAAGACAAGGTAAAGAAATGAATTATATCAATTGGTTTTAATTTGGACTAAATCTTAATTATATAATTAATTTAAAAAACATTTATTTATTTTATAAATCACAAAATCTTAAATCTAACTTACCTAAATTCCACGATAAATATCACAAACTCTGAATCAATATCACAGTAAATATTTGTTTCCCTTGTCGAATGATCTGTTTCCATTGACAGTAGGAAAAACCAGCATGTCTTTTCAGTGTAGTTACAAAGACATTGTATTCATCCACAGTGCAGTCACCCTGTGGATGATATGGGTGTAGGGTTGATGATCGCTATATGGAGTTCGGCTTTTATAGAACGATCACCATATGGAGTTAGGCTTTTAGAATTATCCAATATTTATTTTTGGGTTGTGTTCTTGTTTTTCTTTCAGTTCTCTTTTGCATCGTTTGCATTGCCTTATTAAATTACAAATTTATAAATAATTTTTAAATTTTATATGTATATAAAATTATAGTTAAATAAAAATCATATTAATATGTTTTTAGCAATCAAATTTTGAATTAATTCCATATTCAATTTTTTTAATGTTTTAAATTTTGACCGTATTCAATAGAGCACTTTGCCTAGATAGCCCAACTGTTTTCGATGGATATTTGTGAAATTTCAAGTGTACAAAGTTCAATAAATAAGTAGGGTACAATGTTTAAGAAATAAATTTGGATATTTACATTTTGTATATGTTATATTTTTTTATTTTAAATTTTGTTTTTGGATATATATATATATATATATATATATATATATATATATATATATATATTAATTAATATTATTTTACAAATATATTAATTATTTCAAATTAAAATTATTAAAAAATAAATAAATAGTTTGATATTAAATATCTAATTATATTTAATTTTCAAAATTTAATATTATTATTCATTATAGCTTCTATTTTATCTTTTATTTATATTAAACTTTTTTAAAAAAATTTTGAATAATTTATTGTTTTCATTTTTATTTTTATTTTCAAAATTTTCATTAGAAAAATAAAATTACCTACCATTCTTATGATATAAGTTATTAGCACAGTTTTCAATTAGTCTTTAAATCTGCAAGATAAATTATATACACATCCCCAATTAAAAGTAAAAAAAAAAAATATTATATAAATAAAATGTAAGAGAATAATTTGAACCTATTTGAACTACATCTTTAGAATTTTTGGAGGCAAACTCTCGCTCTTAAAACTTAAGAAAACATTACTATTTCTTTGAAGGACTAGAATTCCTACCTTGAAAATATTTATTGATTCTTTAATCTTATACACAACATATAGACTCCTTTTTATAGAGGAAGTATTTTACATTATGGAAGACATATATTTTGGGGCTAAGTAGCCCATAAAAAATAAAAAATAAAGTCTAAGAACGTCCAAGGCTACCAAATATATCTTTTATAATTCATAGACGCTTTCATCATCCTTCAAATCCATAATCTATTCAATCTAATAATCAAGCATGACTTCTCTAAACCTTATAATCAAGGCATCATTGTAAGTATATTTAAAAGTTGCTACAAAAACAATTCGTCAAATTATAAGAACATTATAATTAGACCCCTTGTGTCTATATTACATGGAATTATTTTGGAAAATAAGATTAATGTATATATAAAAATCGAAAAAAGAGAGGCTAAGGATAGCAATATTTAGGATCTATCATTTAAATATGCATCATGTTATCACCCCATAAATTCCGAAGGCTGAAGACAGAACCATGGGGGGAAACATCAAACCGCTTTGGAGTCCAAGGCCTAGCCTTCCTGGACTTAGAGAGGGCTCTATCTATTAGATATAGCTTTGTTTATAAGGGAATTTTAGGCTAGCTAATAGTGCATAGGGGTTTGTTTGAAGATTTGGATGAGGCAACAGAAGGGAACCATTGGGCTATGGAGTCAAATAGGTTCAAACATATTCAAATGGATGAACTGAGGCCAGCTATAACCAGGCACGCTAGCCATGGCAATGGATCTTAACAATTTATGAAATGGAAAAGAGGAGATTAAGGTTCAAGAGGAATGCAGAGCAAGTCATCTCTGAATTCCATGTTCTAGTCTCGGAGGAAAACATAATGTACCATTTCAAGAGTAGGATACCCATGGTAGATAATATACAAAAATTATTTTGTTTTTGAAATATATATAAATTTTTCTTTTGATATATATATATATATATATATATATGATAAAAAAAAATTATTGAATTTTTTTAGTTAATATTATCTTAAGAATATATTAATTATTTGAAATTAAAATTATTAAAAAATAAATAAATAATTTGATATTGAATATTTAATTATATTAATTTTTAAATTTATTATTATTATTCCTTTTAGCTTCTATTTTATGTTTTATTTATATTGAACTTTATTTAATTCTTCGAACAATTTATAATTTTTGTTTTTGTTTTTATTCTCAAAATTTTCATTAGAAAAATAAAACCACCTACCATTCTTATGATATAAGTTATTAGGAATGTTTTCAATTAGTCTTTAAATCTACAAGATAAATGATGTATAGATCCCTAATTAAAATTTAAAAAAAAAATGTATTATATAAATAGAATGTAAGAGAATAATTTGTACCAATTTAAGCTAGATCTTAAGAATTTGTGGAGGCAAACTCTAGCTCTTAAAACTTAAGAAAGCATTACTATTTGTTTGAGGGACTAGAATTCCTAGGTTGAAAATATTTTTTGATTCTTTAATCTCATACACGACATATAGACCCTTTTTTTATAGAAGAAGTATTTTACATTATGGAAGACATATATTTTGGGGCTAAGTAGCTCATAAAAAAAAAATTCTAAGGACATTGAAGGCTACCAAGTATATCTTTTGGAATTTGGAGGGGATTTCCTCATCCTTCCAATCCATAAGCTATTCAATCTAATAATCAAGCATGGCTTCCCTAAACCCTATAATCATGGTGTCCTTGTAAGTATATTTAAAAGTGGGTGTAAAAAGAATCCATCAATTATAAGAACATTATTGTTAGACCCCTTGTGTCTATATTACATGGAATTATTTTGGAAAATAATATTAATGTATATATAGAGATCTATAAAAAAGTGTTAAATACTAGAAATATTTAGGATCTATCATTTAACTATGCATCACCTCATTTCTAGGATCATTGCGGAGTGTCATGTAGAAATGGAAAGACATTTGCATCTTCTAATGAATTCAAACTAAAATCAATAAACACAAATTTCTTCAACTACATTTAGTAGAAGGAAAACACACAATAGAAACACATGCAATAATATGCAACACTGAAAACACAAGGAACACAATCATTTTACAGGGGGAAGAAACTAGGAAAAACCCCTACATTGCTTTGCATTAGTTCATATGAGAATATGGATCAATTACAATGAATGTTTCACACATGAAGCACACCTTGCACTTTAATTATGATCTCCTACTCACTGACATGCTTTAACCAACACTTAGCCAAAATATGCCTTTTCTTTACTCCTATTTCCTTGCGTAATTCTTATGGAAATTAGCCCCTAAAAATTTGGAGAATTCACTATTTTCTTGTGAAAATCCTGAATGAATTGATCACCTATACACTCAACTAGTATACAACTGACAATTACAATGTGGCTTTTTCTCCACTCTAACTAGCAAATTTAAATTCCATGCATGACTGAGACTACTTTTAGTAAATTAATTAGTTAACTGAGAGATCAGTGACTTAACAATTGTTACACCTACTCAACTAAACTCCTACTAAATCCATTCATGACTAGATATCAGATACACAAGTTTAACTAATAATAACTCCACTAGATTGCTAAATTTTAACAATTAACCCATGCACAAATCTACTTCTAGCCTATAAATTTGAATTTACTAATTTAACTAGGAGACAAAGCCATGTCACTCCCGCTAATAATATATTTGAAAAATTAACTAAATCAATTAAATTACGTTTTTAGTCAGCTCTTTCTTTTGTTCATTATTCCCTATTTATTATGGGTATGGTTATTCTTTCAATCTTTCACTCATTCAACAATTAGTCCTGAAGATGGATCTCCATTGGGATTTGAAACATCGACATGATATGATTTTTAGTACACTGTGGATAATTCGAGAATTTCTGTTACAAGTTGATATATTTTTATTGACATCATTTTCTACCTTTCAAATGTTGATTGCAAACACTAGTTTTAAAATGTGGGAAATGATGTCAATTGGCATATATCAACCACTTTAATAATGTAATTGTGCTAGTTAATGTTCCTCGTGCATGATGCCAACTAGTATACCATGGTTGACTATGGTTGAAATCTCTTGACTATGGTTAAACATGTTTGACGATGATTGAAAAAGGTTAAGCATGTTTGTTGAGGTTTTTTTATGGTTGAAAAGGGTTGACAAAGTTGAAAAAAATTGACAATGGTTTACAAGGTTAACCACGGTTGACCTTCATTGACAAGGTTGACAATGCTCAACCATTATTGTAACAATGTATTTATGTTACAATAACATTGGCCATTATTACAGTAATTTTTTTCCACCATGGTTGACCATGATAGATGTTAGATTAATTTTAGTGCTAATGTTACATTACTATCACATTAATGGTTACATTAATTGACATTAATGATTGAATATATTTTTCGAGGTTGATGATGATTTCCCATAGTTAATAATTAATATAACAGTGTATTTATGTTACATTAGTTTTACAATGGTCATATATTTAGTTTTAGCATGAACCTATATTCTTATTTGAGTTATGTAACGTATAATGTTTCTATTGAACCCGTGACCCTTTCCTCCCACAGGTTTAGTGTTGTGGTCACGTTCTAAGAGGTGCAAAGGAGAGTTAGACCTAAGTGATATGTACTCAAATGTTTATTTTACAAACTTGTAAAAATCTATCATTTCAAATCTATTCCACAGGTTAGTCATAGGAACAATGCCAAAGGAATTCCAAAATCAACAAAATAAGATAGAAGATTGGTTTTATTATCCTGGCACTACACAACGATCCTAGAAATAGCAAGGTGGTGTATAGTTAAATGATATATCCTAAATATCAACTAGACTTTATCTCTTTTTATAGATTTCTATCTGCACATTGATCTTATTTTAAAAAATAATTCCATGTAACATAGCGAGAAGAGGTCTAATATTAATGGTCCTATAATTTGAGGGATTGTGTTTATCCACACTTTTAAATATATTATTAGGGAAGTCATGCTTCATTATTAAATTGAATAGTTCATAGATTCAAACGATGAGGATAACCCCTCCAAATTTTAAAAGATTTATCTGATAGCCTTGAATGTCCTTGAACTTTCCTTTCATGAGCTATTTAATGCCAAAATATACGATCTTCCATAATATCAAACACCTCTTCTATAAAATAAGGACTAAATTTTGTGTATGAGATTAGAGAATTCATAATATTTTCAAAATGGGAATTCTAGTCCCTAAAAAGAATCATATTTTTTTCTTTAGTTTTAAGAGCCAAAGTTTAGCTATGAAAAATTTGAGAGTAAAAGTAAAAAATGTTGTAAATGGTTCAATGAATTAAACAAAGTTTAATAGAAACAAATGATTATATATATATAACTTATTTTCTTAATAATTTTAATAAATAAATTTAATATTTTTATTTTTTGTTTTATATAAATATTTTGAATAAAAAAATAAAACATGTAAAAATAAATAAATTGAAAAAATATAACATACATAAAATTGAAATATTTAAACTGATTTCTTATTTAAGATTTTTAAGATTGTTGATTTGTTGTAATAGATTTTCTAGATTAATCTCATTCATGTTGATTTAGAGATAAAAATTTGGAGGTTCATTAAATATATATGGAAAACTGTTCCACCTTAGGTTTTGATAAATAGGGAAGAAAAAATAATTTGAAGTGAATTTGGGCTACAAAAATTTACAAAAGTGTTTTTTTTTTTTTTTTTTTACTTGAGTAGTTTTTATTTTAAATACAAATACATTAATTTATTTTATAATGATTTCTTAATATAAATTAATTTAAATGATGAATAAATTTTAATGTATGTTTTGTATAATTTATTTTTATTATTATTTAATTAATATCAATATATTGATAATTTTTATATTAATGTAATTATATTATTACATATTTTAATGTAAATGTTTAAGTTGATTTCTTAAATTGTGTATATCATTGGAATTTCACAAATACCGATCTAGAACCATTGAAAGTGCTCTATTGAACCAAGTCAAAAATTCAAACTTTTACCTATAATTCTATTATAACTTTATAAGTATAATTTTATTATAACGTTAAATCTTTGGAAAAGGGGGGATTTTTATCTTTGAATATACAACAATATCTTAGTACAATGTTGTGCAATCTATAATATATATATATATATATATATATATATATATATATAGTTAATTTAAAAATTTGAATATGAAATCATATCAATAAGAATTTTTAAAAGTATTTCTGAATTTATAATTTGATAAAGCCATGCAAACCAGAACAAAGAGAAAAAACAGAGCACAAAAAAAACAATATTTGATCATTTTATAAAGGACGAATCCCATATGAATTTTTAAAATTATTTATGGATTTGTAATTTGATAAAGCAATGCAAACAAGAACAAATCGAAAAACGAGAACACAACAAAAAAAAATGAATATTCTATAAAATCTGAAATCCATATCGCGGTCATTCTATAAAATTCGAACTCAATATCACGAACTTAATATGCACATAGAATTATCAAGAAAAAATTGTCAAAAATAAAAGACTGTTGCGACCTCTTTGTTTAATCATGTTTATGATGACCATGTTCGAACACAACGATACACGATGAAATGTGGAACCCTTATAGCAAAGAGGGAAGTTCGATAGGGAAGTAGCACTAGTTGCAGTGGATTATATCCATAGATTGCATGGATATGATTCAAAAACATTCTATAGAAACGATACAACAACATTAATTTGAATAATCTCGATGCCCGTTTCCTTTACAATGTTTATCAATGTCCCTTTCTATCTTAGAATGAGAATGGAAGTAATGGCTTCTTCTGCCATGGTGCCTTTGTGATGTCTCATTCTACTTGACTTGCAATGGGATTTAATTTCCCTTTTTCAAAGTTCAACTCGAAATCATGGAGTTGACAAGTTAGCAAATTCAAATTTAAATCCATGGGAGGTTGAGGAAATTCAAAATTCAAATTGAGCATATGGATTTAAGGCATTAGTAGGATTGTATATGACAATTAGTATCCATCCATCTCGATGAACTCATGGATCCAGCCCCATATCATCTACAACATGGATGCACAATGGATGAATACAAACTATTTGTAAGTATAGTGAAAATACATGCGAGTTTTTTCTGACTTCAACAACATATATTTGTGTCTATAGAAATGGAATCGACAATAGAGACGGAGGTGGCCGCACTAACCATGTCAACGATCTTGAGCAACATGTAATCGAGATAAACTCGGTCGTGGGGAGACACAGGAGGGTAGAGGCTTTTATTATTGTGCAAGGATCAATGTTTGTTATAGTATTAGTCTCACACGCCCACCAAAACATGAAAAAAAAAAATTCATAATTAAAACATAAATAGATAACATTAAGTTATATAAGTTATAAAACTATGTTCAAAATGAGCCCATATATTAATTGGGATTACAACTAGTAAACACTAGCTATTAGTATCAAAATTTGGGAAGACGTCTTGTCCCAACTACCTCCAACTCTAATTTAGAAAACAAAACAAAATAAACTTCCAACCATTCCATCCAATGCTACACAACAGTACAATTATCTCATCAGACCAACCCCAATATATCTCCACTGAGAAGCTATGAACAAGGTTGATTAATACCTGCACAAGAATAGGGATTGTATGTGTGAGCCATAACTACATATCTACTCATCAATGCAACTTGCTCAAGGAAATAAATGACAAAAACCCATTTAATTCAGGAATTAAATGCAAGAAATCATAAAGATCAACATCCAAATTCATGTCAATCCTCCCTAGCAATCGAATTCAATAACAAAAAAACTATAAAATAAGCTAAGCTCAACCCTTACTGAATTGCATTTCGAACTTTAATTCTACTCATCTGCAGCTCGAGACATGCCATCAGAGACTGTATGCACAATGTAATCAGGTTTGAACACTTCAAATATTTTGTTTTTATTTTTTTCAATATCCCATTAATTTACAGTATGAAGCTACTCCGTGCAAAATTGCAGACATAACTTAATCATTAAAAATTGTTTGTCTTTATATTTCCTACTAAGCTTTGGTTCTTGTTTCAGACTTCCATTAATTTACAATATAAAGCTACTATGTGTGTGGGAAATTTGAGACAAAATCTATTGTGCATGAAATTGAAGCAATGGTTAATTTTGAAGTTTTTTTTATTAAAACACGACATGTAGAAATATTTATGAGAAAAAATGTAAACTATAAATAGGTCGTTCAGACAGTGTATACTGAAATAACTTGAAAAGAATTCATTAGAGCACACTGGTATAAAATCTAATTAGCGTTCAAAATGTATGGATGAAAAGCAGTTAATGTTGCCCAAACCACAATTTAGTTTTACAAAACATACCTTATAGATCTTCAGCAAGTTATTTTACTATGTGTGTTAGCTTCATACTATAGATCTTCAAGAAGTTGTTTTGCCGTGTGTAGATTCATACAACAATTAATTTATAGTATGTTCATTCTAGTATGTGTGAATTTTCATTTAGAAATGAAACATTCAGAGTTTTTGTCAAGTTAAAATAGCAAGCACAAGAACCCCGTTTATTCGATTCCTATCTAGTTTTTGCTCAAGATAGAGCATGGGAATAAACCAAAAGGGATATACCATGGGAATAAAATATAAATTCTAAAAATCATGAACTCATGGTATAAACCAAAAGGAATTCAAATTTCCGTTTTAAATAACATTCAATGTTTTTTTTTTTTTTAATAAAAAAAGAGAACAAACTTCATCAATTAGAGGAAGTTTACAATATCAAAGGTATTAAACTAGAGAATCATGATTTGCAATAGGAAAACAAGAATTCAATCGAAAATAACTAGCCTAGACATAAGCCAATTCAACGAAGTACAAAGAAGGAATTAGAAAAAAAGTCGACTATCGCAAAAATTCTGGGCCTCAGACTACATCCAAGCACTCCAAGACATGAAAGATGTACATGAAGGATACCGTCCCATGGTTCCTACCTAAAAAATAAAAAGACGCATATTAAAATAGAGACAAAAATACTAGAGAATACAAAAAAAGAAGAAGAAGGGGATCCCAAGAAATTAAATCTCAAAAGAACCATTGCCACAGACCAAAAGATTAATCAGATATTCAAATAACATTCATTGATATAAAAAAGAAGACTAAACTTATATTTTTGAAACAACATCCAATGACACAAATATTTTCTAACAATATGCATGTTGTTGCAGTCATGTCATGTGTTTGAATTGCACATCATATAAGGAATAGGAGGCGAGGGACCACAGGTGCCCAAATGTGATCCACTTCATCAAATGAGGAAATTGTGCATGATGTGTATGCTCCCAATGGTCCCAACAATGACGTCAAGATTTCCCATGTGGTGGCAGATCGTATTGTCCCAGTGTCTCCATAGATCCACCATCAACCAAAATACATTTTTCAATCTCAATGAAGAAGATCAATGCCATAAGAGGGTGGACAAAGGAAGAATTTCTAATTGCAATTGATGACAAAAATTTTAGGGGATATTCAATGCGTGCATCTACCCAAAAAAAAAATGGAATTGCAGCCTGAAGCATACATTATTGGATTAATGGGCTCACTCATAAAAAACGTAGTGGGCACGTTACAGCTATGACCAGAGAGGAGGAGTCTAAGGTGGTTGTGTGCTGTAAGGAGATGGTCTAATTGGGACATGGGTTAGGGTTGATACAAATAAAATCTATAGTAGATCAAATCTATTAAGGGAGGCCAAACCCCTTCAAAGATGTGTTTCCTAGAAAACCTTGGTCGAATGGGTTTTAAAAAAGGCATTTAGACCTTGTTTTATATAAAACGAAGGGCCTTGAAAGACATAAAGCTTTAAGTATACACCCTAGAATTGTGCGTAAGTTTTATGATACCTTTTCTTAGGAATATTTTAAACAATCTTATGTACAAAAAAATATCCAAAATTGTGATGAAACAGGCTTACAGACTGGAAGGAATTGTGTCATGCAGCTAATTGCGAAGAAAGGGAGCAAAAGTGTGCCTAAAATTTTTTCTAGCGGCAAGGAGTGGATAAATATTCTTTGTTGTGTCAATGAAACTTGTTATTCAATCCTAGGTTTTTTTTTATTGAAAGGTAAAAATCAACCCAAAAACTATATACAAAATTGTAAGCAAGGTGCATGCATGGTTGCACATCCCCATGCATGGATGATAAAGGAACTCTTGAATTTTCTTTTATCACTTTTTTGCATCTGTGTCTGTAACAACCCCGGTTAATAATAAATGTAATAAAGTTAATAAAGGATAAATAATAACAAGGTCATGGGATACATATTCCAAGCTGAATGTTGGAAAACATCCTAGTGGGTGTTCATTTGATTTATTATGGATAAGGAAATTGACGTGAAATTGACAAAGGCATTGGAAAAGGCTTTGAAAAGGAAAAGTGACAATTATTGGAATTTATTTATAAAAATAAAGGAAAATAGGAAAAAATGGATATGGAAGGTGATATGTTGCATGTGAGGAGGAAATTGGAGTAAAATAGAGGAAATTTAAGAAAATAGAGGCCTCAATGAGGAAAATTCTTATGAGGATCAGTGCATGGCTTTTGATGGTTAAGATTTTTGACAGATTAGTTTTGGAGCTCTCTCTATTCTCTCTATTCTCTCATAATATTGCACACTTAGAGAATTCTTGGAGAACACTAGAATTAGAGAAAGAAAGCAAAGGATGGCAAAGGAAAGACAAGGAAAGTAAGGTACAACAAAGGAAAATATGGATAAAGTAGCTTCAGATGGGATTACTTGTAGGTATCAAGTTGTGGGTGTGATTTACTAGTTGGTTATTGAATGCATGGTACATGCATGTATGTATTTGGTTCTCTTGCTATCATTGGCATGATTTTTTCCAGGATTGATAGTGGTTTCAACTTCGCCTTGCCATTTTCAGATAGCCATAGTGTGATGGGGTTCTTTTAATTACTTGAGCTTGGGATTGTCAGATGTTTTTGGATCTGAGTGAGCTGGTCTCAGAAAAATTCCCAAGGGCCTAGGAATCCCTTCACCATATCTGAAGGGATTGCGGTAATGCCTAGGGGTGGAGACAACAAAATTCCTTAAGGTATTGGTGAAGAAATCCAAAGGAAACCAAGCTTGTTTTCGGCCAGGTGAAAAAATTACAACTCTTTTCATATTCAATCATGTGATTTCTAAGATTGGTGTCCTTCAAGCTATCATTATGAACCATGGTAGCCACTTTCGAAACATTATGATGATTTTACTTTCCACTTAGCTTGGTGTACGTTATGATAATTCCACACCATATTACCAATAGGCCAATGGCTAAGTTGAGGCTCTTAAAAAAAATTTAACCAATATGATTAAACAACTTGTAGGAAGTCATAAATAGAATTGGCACACCATGATTTTTTCTCCATTGTGGGATTACCGTACCTACACAGAAACAGATATAGGGTTTACTCCTTTTCAACTCATTTACAGTTAGAAGCTATTTTACCCATCGAATTTAAAATTTTGTCGCTTAAACTAGCCATTGAGTTATTAGGAGTTACCTTTGAATAGGACATACATTTCTTATACCTAGCACAGTTAGATGAGACTTGTTGCACCATTCCATTAGTTGTTGAAGTTCATAAAAAATATATTAAGGCTCAATATGATCAAAGAATTAACACTCATATCTATTTAGAAGGTGACCTAGTCTGAGGATATGATCAAGCTAACGATAAACTAGGCATTGGTAAATTTGAACCAATGTGGCATGGTCCTTATATTGTTAAGTGTGTGCTTGCAAAAGGGCCTATGAATTAGTTGATTATGATGACATATCTTTAGATAAGCCCATAAATGTTCTTTATCTGAAGAGATATTATGCATGATTTATCATGTGAATATATTCTGTGTACATTAATTACATTTTTAGAACAATGTGCCTTAGATTAGAGAAGTTTCCTTAGATTAGTTATTTTTCTTGTTGAGCTTTCACTGATTTTTCTACTTATCTTGATTAATCGTGATACTACAGATGTCGACATTCCCTAAAAATTACATTGTCTTTATTGAAAATGCCTGTCATGGTACATAGAACATATCTTACGTTGCTTCGGTTATATATTAACCCATTTATCAACTAGTTTCTATTCATGGGATTTTCCTCATTCAAACAACGAACAATATTACAGAATATGGAATAGTGATTGAGCTATTATTTGATGCCATTTAATTTGACATTAGACCTTTGAATTTTAGGTTATATTCACAACTCATTATATTACATTTGAACAATGATTATGCAATCAAAAATCCATTATTGTTAAGATTTTTTTTATGGGTTCATCTCTTGGAAAGAAAATTTGATTGCATTGAATATCAACAAATTTCAAGAAATTGAAATACATTAGTTGATGCATTGGCTAATAAATTTTTAAATAGACATTTGCAGCATTGAAAGTAAAAAAAAAACAATATTAAATTGATATTGAACAAGATACTCAAAGACCAAAAGTATTAATATCATTAGGTCAAAATAGTTGTGTAAAAAAATGTTAAATCATTTATGATCATAGGTTTCAAACACCTCATGATCTAAAGATACCGATACAAAAAAAAAACCATCTAAATTGACCATAATCTATCCATGATGATGATCATGGTAGTAGAGTATAGTGTGCACCATTCTATGCAAATTTCACTTAAATGGAATAGGAACCCGTGTCACATGACTCTGGTATTTGAGAGGAAAATCGTTCGTCCTAGTCTCTAGGATGTTAATGGTCAACCTCTTGAGGTTGTGTTCTAACTCTGTGATGGCCTCTACTACATCAATCACTGGCGGATTTACCACTATAGGTTGTGTTTCTCATCTATCAAAATGACGAAGCATTGTTGGACGTACTTGGCCGACATCTCCATTTTAATATTTTTTGTCAGTATTACATGATAAAAAAATCAAATAAAAATTAGATACAAAACTAAAAATGAGACTTTTTATCTAATGCATCCCACTATGTTCTCGGTGTGAGTGTTGTGCCAGGGTCACCCCTGAAATCAACCCATGCATAAGGAAAATCCTCAATGATGAAGATTTTGATCCTGAGCCATACAAAAACTGAGGTTGATATCAGACAATAGGACCACCATGGCCACCATGGTGAGATATCAACGAAACCCATTGCAACATGTGCGGTTCCCTTGGTCCCGTCAGATCCACTAAAAACTGCTAAGGTACAAGGAGTGGGATTCTCTATAAGGCGAAAGATATGAGAATGGAACCATAGATGAATTTCTTCAGGTTGCCATCCTTTGTTCACATGAGTTGGCCTTTCATATTGACCAAAAATCCTTCGCACCAGCTAAATATTTTTCCCTTTGAAATCTCAACGGCATTCTACATCTCTGCTTTGGTAGCCACATGAGGAGATGCAGTTCCACACAATAAAGTAACTGTAAAAGAAATGGTTTTAAGGTCCAGTCGTTTGATGGTCTTTGTTGGTCTCTAGATATGAACAATATTCAAACCCTTTTTCCACATAGATTATCAATCCGGGTGCATTGGTTATTTCAAGACTAAAACACACAGTATATGCAAGAGAAATAACATAACCTGCTATTAAATCATAGGATTAATCAATGAAAGAAAAAAAAATACTATAACAACAATTAAATATGGATTCTAGAATTATAAAAGTATTTTCAGCAATTACAAAATCATACCGGAACAATAGTTACAATGATAAACCAAAATAATAAATCAACAAAAAGGAAAACACACAGCACCTGATTAGAAGAGTAGGCCCAACTCTCTGATCAGGGCTATGAAAAACTCACAGCTCTCAAATAGAACAACAATACACTGTATTCAATTGATGAAAAATACTTCTGTTACAATATCTATTTTTTCTTCTTAACCCCCAACTCACAGTTCGGAGGCCCTCTTTATAAAAATATTCAGGGAACCGTAATTTCCCTCTAACAACTAAATATCTACAATTATACATCTATTACAGCAACAACCTAGTTTCTAAAAGGAAACTAGAAAAAGCCTGAAGATAGAGCTAGGTAAGTAGGAATATTTTGTGATGTTGAAGCATGTTGAGATGGTGCTGAGAATGTGGAGTCACTTCATGGCTTGCAAACGTAATTCCTTTTACTTTGAAAAATCTGTGGAAACAACAGAGTTAATACTTGCAAAGGTAAAACCTCCATGACTATTACTTCATTAATGAAATATTCCATATAATACAATGAGAAGTGGTTTGACTCGTGTATTTCAGAATAATTATTGATAGAAATAGATTGGAGGGTGAGTGAAAATGGGAGAGAAAAGTGTATGGATCTAGTACCCAACATCTCCTGCCAGCTGGTCTATCTGCATGTCCTCATGCAGCTTGTCGTCTCCTCATATCTAGGTTGGACTCACTGTGGCTGTTATGAAGTTGTACGAGGTCATATTCTTCGGTCATCGTTGTCCCAGGGGGTTTATAACCTTCTATGAGAACAACATCCTTCCACCATTTTGGGTTGGCATTGTATGCAAGAGTGTCTTTCTCTTCTAGTGACCAAATGAGCAGGAACTAAAACCTCAGCCCTATCCACCGGGCCCCACAAGTATAAATGCATGCTACAATACATGGCACTCTTTCTAATTCTCGTGCAAAGTGGGGTGCTCCAAAAGGTTCTCAACCTCTGATGACTGATGATGACAACAACCACCTCTTTCGACAACTCTCCAATGCTTCATTTCAGTAAGTTTTTATCTGTCTGACATAGAGGTCATCACACCAATCTCAGGTTGTCAACATATGTCCCCTATTTCCCTCAATCTATAAAAAGGTAAAATTCTTGCTATATATTTTTTTTTCTTGGCCATGCTCCCTCCTCATCATTACTGGTCTTGTAACTTTGTTTTATTCAAACGTATCATACGCCTTTCTCCATTTAATATGATTGATAGTGTCAAAGGTGAAGGCTTTTAAATGAATATCCCCCACGAATGGAACAGGGTTGAAGGCCTGATTGTGCCTTAGGACGTAACCATGCATATAGAGTTCGCACAAAAAGTGCTAATGTATGATATCATGAATTTTCAAATTACGGGGAAACTGGATTGGATTCTCGATTTCGTGACAAATTTCCTTATATATACTCTCAAGGAAATTTAAATAAAAGAAACTGTTCATGAAGGAATAAGGCATAACTATGTGCGAGAGGTCTACAGGCCATTACCTATTGCACCAAGGAAAACATATTCTCCCTATCTGATTGCAGCGTTTTCACTTGTTATTCTAACTCCTCTATAATGCCCTACTATTTTCTTTGCCTCTCCAATGCTCTATCCAATTGGTCTATGTACCTGATGACAATCGTAACAGCCTGCTCTTAAACCCACATCGTCTCCTTCTTATTTCCATTCGCATCAGACTGCCATCTCTGAATTTCAACAGCTAGGAAAAATTCTCGACCTTCAAATAGATGTTCAATTGGACAAGTCTGTGTAGCCGCAGAGGAGACCTCAATTTTAGGTTATACTTCCTTCCACTTATATGCTTTTACCTTCTTCTTCAACCAGGATACTTTCCTCTTCAGCTCCCAAACTTCTTTCTTTAATCGCATGGTTTCACTGAACTGAAGTTGATACCTTTCCTTGAGAGGTAATCTTCTTCTCTCACATTATTCAACCCACTCTTGTTTGACAATAAATTCATCTTCCATGCCTATAGAAGGCTCAAGAAGCGGTGGAATGCTATTGATATCATCAACTAATTTTTCTGTTAAGTTTTTCTAGTTTGGCTCCCCTTCTTCAGGGGCATTCTCTTCTCATTTAACTTAGCGAATTATGTCGCTTGGTTGCCACTTTCATCGGCCATCCTATGTTTCAGTGTTTCCACATAAATTTCTTTTTCTTCTTGAGCCTCTAGGTGCTCGTGCTGAGAATCATCAATTTATGGACTAATCTTGGTCATATCTCTCCTCGAGTCAACAAACCTTACTACTGGTGGGACAACGATTTCCTCCGTTAATCATTGGGATGAGTGAAACCCCCTCGCCCCTCTGGGCATCATAGAATGAAAAGGAGAACGGGGAATAGATTCATTGTCCTCATTTCCAACTTGGGCCAAACTTTCATGCACTAATAGTTTAGTCAGGGTTGACACTGGTTCTTGTGGAATAGTGTCGACTTTGAGGATCATTTCCATTTTTTCCTTCTATCCTTTGGGCATTACTTCCTCACCTGAGGTCCATACTGTTTCTTATGGAACAGTATCGAGTTCATAGGTTATTTCTTCTTTATTTCCCTGTTCTTTGTACATTACTTCCTCTCCTACAGTTGATACTAGTTCTTATGGGAGAGTGTCGAGTTCGTGATTTATTTCCTCCCTCTCTCCTTGCTCTAACTAAATTAGGGGTGCTTCTTGTCTGACACCACTGCTTTTTTCGATACTCATATCTACTTGGGCAGGTGATTTTACTTCTTATGTAAAAACATCACTTTCCATCCCTCTGTCTAATGTTCCACCTTCCTGTTCTCCATTAATGAAAATCGATGACTGTAAGATAGTCTCAACTTCGTACGTTAGACACATAATTCCTTCATTTGTAGGTTCTTCAGGCGAGGATGGTTATTGTGTGGCAGCCTCGACTGTATCACCAATTGTCTCCTCCATTCCCATTTCTTTTGGTTCTTCCTGATCAACCTCCATCTCCATTTCTACTTGTTCTTCCTGGTCTATTCCCATTTCCTCTGATTGTTCTTCTTTTTCTAAATCAGTTAGAGGTGCTAGTTCTTCCTCTCTAGTAGCAATAAAAGCTATTATCTCTTCTTCTGATGACTCGCAAATTTCTGCCCTAGAAACTTGAAATATCACTATTGCATGCATCACCAATAAACTAACCAATCCATGATTGGAGAAAACTAAATGCATTTGGTGCAAACATCGAGCAGACTGTGCCATGTGCTACAATTTTTTTAATAGAAAGAAAGGCATATTCAAGCAATGAACCTGGGCCTGTGGAAATCGAAGGTGAGCCAAGATTTTGAAATGATATTTGGACAAAATTGTGGCCCATCCTTCCTAGGTTATGTATTTCATTACAAATCCTACTACTTCTTTCCATGGATATGGTACAAATTTGCACTCATACCCTCTCCCATATTGAGTGACACTTTTTCCTACATGCAGAAACATTTCGAGAAACTCAAGGAGAGGAACTCTCTGAGCAAACCACGGATGCCCTTGCTGTCTTAGCCCTCTAACTTCTTCAATTACTTCTTCCATGATGGGAATTTATAATCCTCTGGCCTACGACAAATTCTCATTCAAATTAAGCGCAAAATCCATTTTGATTCCCTTGTTAGACACGTGCAATCTATTGAAGTAGATATCCCATCCTACATTGACAAAAACTTGCCACACATCTGGATTTTTGCAGACTAAGATTGTGTTTTCTAGTTCATGCCGCACAGCTAGTCCACCCATCCTGTAGAGACTATAACAACACTTTGGAACAACAGACCATTGGAAAGAGTGGTGGGTACCAAATTTGGTAAAAACAACATGGTTAAAAATGAGGGGAAATAATGGTAAATACAGATGGCGATTCTCGGGAAATGAAGAAAATCATGGAAAAAATATGGTAAGTGTAGTGAATGAAATAGTAATTATTACGTATGAGGTTGAAAGGACTAATCAATTTGTATCATATGCGTGTTACGAATCCTAATACATCTTTAATGATTATAAAGAATATGGTAAGGATCATAGGGTGTACCATCAGACAAAGTTGTGATAATGAATTTTGGAATCATCATTACGCCGTCGTTTAGTTATGGCACCACCCCCGTCCTCCGACTTAAAATTAGATGTTTGTGCCATCAATGTATTTTCCATGGAATATTTAATTAAATCCATAAGAGTCAACTGGAGACATACCTGGCGACTTACAGGGAGAAAATTATGTTTGGTAAAATAATGGCACCGTAATGATTCAGATGGAGTAACAACATTTGGAGTAACAACATCTAGAGTAATAGCATCACGAGTAGCAGCATCCAGAGTAACAAGATTTTGAGTAACAATATCAGGAGTAGCGGCATCAGGAGTAACAACATCTGGAGTAAGAACATCACAAGTAGCAACATTCAAAGTAACAACATTACGAGTAGCAGCATCCACAGTAACAAAATCTGGAGTAACAAAATCACGAGTAGCAACATCTAGAGTAACAGCATCTGGAGTAACAACATCACGAGTAGTAGCATCCAGAGTAACAAAATCTGGAGTAACAACATCACAAGTAGCAACATCATAAGTAGCAGTATTCAGAGTAACAACATCTATTAGCCACCTGTAAAATTTGATTATACCAAAGGTGGCTAAATATGTTTTGAGCCTTCAAGGAACAATTTTTCCCCATCAAACACTATTGGCTCTTGAAGACTCTTGAAGGCCTCATGCCTCTGTCTAGATCCTATATTGTTGTTTACATCCTAAAAACCTTTGAAATCCTACAAAAATCCAAAGTGAAATACTGCTGCAAAAACCCCCTTTTTCCCTTCCTTCTCCTCAAAGGTAACCTCTTTTTCTATTCCCCCATTTCCCATGAAAGCCCTACAATTTCATTATTCTTCTAGTTTCCTTCATCGAAATCCTTTTTATAAGGTCTAAGACCCCTTCTTACCCTTATCAGAACCCTCGTTTCCTTTGAAAAACATTCAAAAACCATAGAAAACGCACATATTTTCTATGATCTGGACTTAACCCCCCTCGGGCTAAGCCTCTAGCCCTGTTTTCGTCCATGCGCCCGAGCGGCAGAACCAGCTGCTAAACCTGTCAGGCGCTTATCCTTTCCAATAAAATTTATCCGCCAAACCGCAAAAAACCTTTGTTATTCGTGTTTTCTGGGTTTTAATTTATTTCCAAAGGTTCCGCCTGTATAAATGATGGACCAATCTCCATCGTCGATCTACTCCGTAGATCAGACGGTGCGGAGCCCGACTTACCATGTGGTCCCGGCCGTTTCAAACTTTAATCACCACCATTGATCTGCTCCACCAATTGGATGGTCTGGAGCGTGCCATTCCTGTGGACCCCCCCATCCATACGCTGTTTTCCAAACCCGCGTGGTTTTTTCCACACCACTCTTCGGTGGATGGCAGTTTTTCCCCGATGGCCAGCGATTCCATATGACGGTTGACGTGTGTCCTTTGTATGATTTGAAAAACACCATGAAACCATTGTCCCCTGTGCATTATAGTTCGAACCAGGATGCCCAGGGAAATTGACCTTCGCCGTCCGATCTGGGCCCCCTCATCCAACGGCTATCGCTCTTCAAAAGTGTCTGATGTATAATCAAAGTGCCGACGCGATAAACCAGCCTTTGTACCACAGAAAATCAATCTCCGCCATCGATCTGATCTGCAGATCAATGGCTCATATTGCATCGCCCGATTTCGTTGCCCAGTCAACGATTCCCCTCCGCTGACTTTCCATTGTCCATTCCCGACCGTCGATCTCTGCGCGATCGACGACTCAGATTCATCCTCCTTTTTCCGCCTCCTCATTCGATCTCGACCGTTGATCTCTGTAGATCGATGGCTCGGATTTAATCTTCCCGTCCACCCGATCTATGATATCTCTCAATAGATCTGGACCGTTGGATGATTCCATCCAACGACCACGCTTCCTCCGTGCCTTCCAATGTAGTAAAACCAATAAAAGCAGGATTTTTTAACGAGTTTTTGCATTTTGCAGGGTTTAAATCATTTGTTCATGGTTTTCAAAGAAGATTCAGAGAAGGAGGGTGACGACCCACACGTCTTCGTTTATCCGAGGAAATCAACCATAGGGTTGAAATGCATGTTTCTTCCATGTTTTCTCAGGCATTGATGCCTTACAAACCCTGCACAGCTTGGCACGACAGCAAGAAAACCATGAAACAGGTACAGTTAAAGATTATCAGTGTTACAGACCAGGATGAACCAGGGCAGAGGATCAGAAGCAGTTTTTGCGGGGATTACGGCTAAGACAGTTATCAAAAGCCTAATCCCCCATCTAAAACACAGTTTAAAGGAAAACCTAAAGTGTTTTATCAGACAGCAAACCTCCACCGCCATATATGAGGTTAATCAATTTCCTCCAGCTACCATAACGCCACCTGTGCCTCAAAGTATTCAATCAAGAACAGAAGTTATTGCTCGGGATCAAATATCTGCCTCACAACATCACCAAAGGGTTAATTTTCTAGGAATTTAATGACAGAGCATCAGCAGAGTAACCCTAGCATCGCACAGAGCCTTAAAGGTCAAACTAAGCTCCCACTAAGCTAAAAACATAAGTGTAAATCAATTAATATGATGAAACACCTATACAGTTTCTTCATTGAGCCTCCCAAAGGCCAAGAAGACATTAACTCTGTATTAATTGTATTTGAGATCTTCGATCAGATCTCACCTCCTCATCCTTCTATAAATACTTCAGTAGAAGATGAGTGAGGGGTTGGTTGTTGATGTAATTACTGAACATTGTAACGTAACTGAGCTGAAGACTTCTGTTTGTAAATAGTGTTCATTGGCCCTTGGAGCTCTGTTTGTGATCGATTAGTTTGGCTGAACAATGAAGATGATTGCTGAACTGAAACATTGGACTTGAAGATTGTAACTGGTTTGCCATTAATACCAAGCTTTTTCTTGGGATCCTGGTCTATATTGCTGGTGAAGTGCCTCTTTCTTAGTTATTGTTTCCTTCTATGTATGTCATTTTGTTCATCTTTCTCTGATAAAGGACAGCACGCATAGAGTTAGGACCTATTGTATATCAGTAACCTTCTCTGACTGAAAATATTTATCTTAATGTTTTCTTCCAAAATGTTTACTTAAGAATGATTCAATACAGCTTAAGCAACTAGGAATGTTGGCGTTCCCTCGTCCTATTGTTTGCTCTAAACATCATTCTTGAAGTTATTTTCATTGTTTTCTTATTAAAGTTAGACTAGAGAAGATATGGGTTGCCTTGATTCCTAGCTTCTATTCTCCAAAGGTGGATTCTGAAGGTTTCCCTTGGTGTTGACCGGAAGAAGACTAGGTTTAAAAGTACCTTATCTGATCTTGGGTTACACTTTGTTTCTCTTATGTGTTTTCATACTTTCTGAAGGTAATTATGTGGATTACTAGATTGTTTTTCAATTAAGCTACTTGAATACAGACTTGCCCAAGATGTCAATGGTTAGCCCTGCACTTGGTTGGTTTTAAACAGTTACTTAAGAGGCTTTTCTTGTTTGGACTGAATATAAATCCCTTGTGAAATTATTATCAGTTTCCACCCCTCCAACACTTTATTGTTTCCATTCCATCATTTTAATCTCAATGATTTTGTGATATAGATGACTTGCCCCTTGGATCACTCTTGATGTTGTTGTTCAATTAAAGCCCAGATATGACTCCATAGCCCAATGGACTAAAAACTAGCATTATATCTATCTTTTAGCTAAAGCTGTTCTATTTTCTTGCAACTTCTCACCTTTGAAACTCTTTGCATATAGATCTTTCCACCTCAAACAGTAATCATGCTCAGCCATCCAAAAAACAAAACAAACCCTTGGACTTCATAACTAGCCCAATATTATTATCCCAAACTTCAAAGACAAATCCATCTTTGTACTCATTGGAGAGATCCCTCTCCAGATTTAGGAGGGCTAGATCCTAGAATCCCAAAGTTGGTTGAAACGATGTTGTTTTTGTAATTGGACTCTGCCAATCTTGCTAATAAATTACAGATTCCCAACATTTCTGGCGACTCCGCTGGGGAACGAACCCTGAATCATTTCATTTATAGATAATCATACGACATCAGAGATTTGGTTCATACAGAATTTTCTTTATTAACCAGCTGGAGCCACCAGCAACATTTCTGGCGACTCTGCTGGGGACTGAGTTGAGTTTTCATCTCATTTTCCCTTGATTTTCACACAAAACTTTGAGAGTAAAAAGCAGCCTTTTCAAGTACTGCCAAGAAATGGTAATCATGATGAAACTTGTTTGAATCAGTGATAATCTAGGTCAACCCTAGGATTCTCATAAGACTTTATCTAGCCTTGAAGGATCAGCTAGCTTGGCCATAAGAATAGACTGTGTTTGTCTCATAACCGTAGCTAATTTTTGAAGCAAAGTTAGGACATTCTTAAGAAAACACATAATTGAAAAAGAATTCAGAAAATACCAAAAATATTTCATATTGGTGGTAAAACACTTACTCCTACATTTCGCCCTTCTTTGTTGTGTTTTACCTTATCCTCTTAAACAGAGTCTGGAAAGGGCTAGGTAGCCTCCGGATCTCATCCTCTTTTAGAGGTGAAATATCTGGTGAATGCCCTCCCAGTCAATCTCTGATTAGATTTTGTTGTGTTTCGAGATATCCTTGAAAAGGGATGTTTCACAAGCACTGTGGTGGACAGTGTACCTCCTAGAAAACACTCTAAACCTCTCCACCTGGCGACTCCACAATCCTCAACATTCCTTAAGACTCCACTGGGAAGAACCCATACCATTATAACATTTTTCAAACTTAGATTAGAGGACTGTAGGATTGAATTTCAAACAGACTAGTTAACCTCTTAAAGATTGTCATAACTGGTTGAACTTTTCTTGTTATTTGGGTCTAAAAACACAGCATAGTGGCTCCTACAGAGATTCACAGTAGAGCCCATCCTGACCCTGATCCACCTGAGATAGTTGATAACCCAGAAGGAATCCTTAGGAAGTCTCCTAAGATAGAATCTTCAACTAGATTCAGACCATCCCTAAGAGCTAGTTCAGTCCCTGAAAATCTTTCAGCTCTACAACAATCACAAGTTGACTTAGTTAATCCCTTTAGGACTAGGTCATTTGGTGATTTAGATCAGCTAGATTCTGAGTCTTCACTTTCATCTCTTGAGACAAGTGAACATCCTGGTAGTACAGAAACAACACCTCCTGATTTACATTTTCTTCTTAACTTAGGTGTCTCTCATCCAAGATCAGCTCGGGGATCTACTGTTGTTCCATCCACTTCTGTTCACCCTACATCCACTGTTCAAACCACTCCACTTCAGCCCACTGTTCCCCTTGTAAACCCACCTCCACCTCCTGCCATGGCTGCATGGTATGCTCCCCTAGTCCTTCCTGTACCATTAGTCAACCTTCCACAGGACTATCAGTCTAAAATCCCATTGTATGATGCTAGTAATGCTATAACTGCATCACAACATGTGGATAAGATGAATGACTACTTCGACAGAAATGAAATTGATGATGATTCTGTCAAACTTAGACTACTTGCTCAAAGTTTGGGGGGAGAAGCAAGAAAATCGTTTAAAAGCTTAGCCCCCCATAGTATTAATGATCTTCAAGGCTTCCATCAAACATTCTTGAACAAATGGGAAGTAAAGAAGAACCCTCTCCAAGTCCTTTCTGAGTACAACAATCTCCATAGGAACCTAGGGGAAAGTGTACAAGCTTATTGTACCAGATTTAACAGTGTGTATAATGCACTTTCCCTAGAACTAAACCTCCATAGGGCTCAGCCTTAAACAAATTTCCTGAAGGATTTGATTCTAATATGACCTATTCACTGAGAGAAAGAGATTTTTCAACTCTTGAAGATATGCAAAGGGGTTCTCTTTCTGTGGAAGTCAACTTAATGGAGAAAAGAGCAAGGATGAAGAATGAAAAGAGAGTATCTTTTAGAGAGGAATCCACACCTTCTACTTCAAACTCAAAGATGGAAAGAATGATTGAGGAGATGATGAAAGAGATGAGCATAATTAAGAGAGCACAAGCAAATCAAAACCAAACTGCTCCTCAAAATAGAAACCATAACCAAAATCAGAATCCTAGAAGGAACCAACCTCCAAATAGACCTGGGGAAGATGATCAGCAGATCACTCCTCCCTTTCATCAAAACTATGCAAGTGAGGTTGAGGAAACAGATGAAATACCAGAGGATAATGACATAAACATGTTGGAGGTAGATAATGATGACTTTGAGATTGATTATGATAATAAACAAGGTCTTTACACACCTTACGATGACAAAAGGGATGATGATGAAAAAAGTTATCAAGATATGGAAAATGTCATCATAGAGACTCAAAGAGCATATGACCTTAGAAGCAAAACTAGTCAACAAACTCCGAACAACAAAACCTCTGACAAATCTTCACAAAACAGCACTACTACCAAACCTACAGTTGTCAAACAAAAGGACAAAATAGTGGTTCTAAATTCTGGTAAAAGTGAAGAGAAAGGCACTCAAAACAATGAAAAGCAGAGTGCAGACGTTAGTAGTACCAACACTTCAACTAGTACTCCTGTTAAAACTATTGTGTCAAGTGTAAATAAAATGAATCAGCAACCTGATATTGCTGATAAAGCGACAGCTAATAAGGCTGAGACAAGTCCTTTAAAGAACCAAATTCCTTTTAGCCTAGAGCAGGAAATTTCAAAGATCAAAATCTATATTCCTTTGACTGAGTTAGCTGCCCAACATGTATATCGGACCCCAATTTTGAAGGCTTTGAACATAGAAGAAAATGGGGATACAATCAATCTAAATGATGACCAACCAGAGGTTATTTTTGGTCCAAATATTGAAGGTAATTTTCAAGAAGGACCTGTACCTCCATTTTATGTGAGTTTAAACGTTCATGACAAAATTTTGCACAACGCTATGCATGACTCATGGGCTTCTCATAATTTAATGCCAAAAGCTGTAATGGAGAGCCTGGGTCTTGAAATCACCAGACCTTATAAAGACCTTTACTCCTTTGATTCCAGCAGAGTAAAATGTTTAGGATTGATCAAAGACCTCTGTGTTAACTTAGCCCAGATTCCAACCAAATGCCTAGGCATGGATATTGTGGTGGCTGATGTGCCCCCAAAGTATGGAATGTTATTATCAAGATCTTGGGGGGCCAAGTTATAGGGGACTATGCAAATGGACATGACCTATGCGACTATCCCTGTTTTCAATCAAACTAGAAGACTCCATAGGGAGTCCCATATGCAGTACAGAGTCACAAGTCAAGACAGACCACAAAACTCTCCCCTGTATTCTGTAAATACAGGCCTTGATTCTTTTATTATGTTTAATGATGAGACACTTGGTGAACAAGTCACTTTATCAGGATTAATGGCCAACAGGGAGGAAGAGGAGCATAATGTGGGTGTTTCTAAATATTTTTCTGAACATGTAAAATCTAGCAAACCAAAACAAGGTCTTCAACTACAAGTCATGAATCCGTTGATCTTAAACCTTGATAGCCAAGAGAACAATCCTCAACCCATTGAGAAACCCGGGGAATCAAAACAAATTCAACTAAGTGCTGATATTCAACAATAATCAGATAGCACGATAGTTGAAAAGGACAGTAACCAAGATGAAATTGAAAACAGTCCTCTGTGGAGTATGTATTTTGATGGATCCTGTACTAAGAACAATGCTGGTGCAGGTGTCTGGATTACTAACACTGAAAACAACCACACAAAAAGCATTTCCTGCAAATTAAACTTTCACTGTTCTAACAACATAGAAGAATATGAATCCCTGCTCTTAGGCTTACATCTGTTGAAGAAATTAGGAGCCAAGAAAATCAATGTCTATGGGGATTCAGAGTTAGTCATTAGGCAAGTCAATGGGGAATATAACGCAAATCACCCCAGACTTATAGCCTACCGAAATGATGTCATGGACCTTTTACAAACATTCGAGGAGTCCAAACTGTCTTTTGTCCCAAGAAAAAGAAATATTTCTGCCTACAATTTAGCTTTTGCAGCTATAACATGCTTAACGCCATATAACACCGAAGACTGCACAACTCAGATAAAATTTAGACCAGTTGTGCCTGATAATGAAAAGTATTGGCAGCTGTTTGAAAATGAAAAACAAATATAAGACTTCATGCAATTCAGAAATGAATTCGAACTTCACAGTTCGGACTTGGATTATGATACAGACTACAGTGAAGAAAATTTTCTTGATAAAGAAGAACCGTCTCTGGAACTTGCTAATATGAACCTGTTGTCTAGAAAAATTGAAAACGAAACAGAGGAGTTGGAAACTTTGCACTCTCAAGATGAAATTTTTCCCAAGGGTATAGCCCCTTTATAAGAGTTGTTCGATTTTAACAATGTGGAAAATAAACCAAAATTGGAACCTGTAGAGGCTGAAGTGGAGGAGTGCAATATAGGTAGTGAACTTAAACCGAAAATGATCAAACTTTCCAAGACTTTATCAGCTCACATTAAACTCAAATACATAGAGCTGTTTAAAGAGTTTTCTGATGTTTTTGCATGGAGTTATGAAGATCTTAAATCCTATGACACTGAAATAATGCAGCACAAAATTCCCCTCAAAGAAAACCAAAAGCCATTCAAACAGAAACTGCGCAGAATAAACCCTGTACAGCTTCCTTTGGTTCAGAAGGAGATCATGAAAATGTATGATGCTGGTATTATTGTCCCTATTAGGTATTTTAAGTGGGTATCTAATCTGGTGTCTGTTAGGAAGAGAACTAGAGAAATCAAGCTTTGTATAGACTTTAGATATTTAAACAAATCTTCATTAAAAGACAACTACCCTTTACCAAAAATGGATCACATTTTACAAAGGGTGGTAGGGTCTAAAATAATTTCTTTGCTTGATGGCTATTCAGGGTATAATCAGATCTTAGTTCACCCTGCTGATCAATTAAAGACAACCTTCACGACACCATGGGGCACTTTCATGTACGTGAAAATGCATTTTGGTGTAATGAATGCCAGAGCAACCTTTCAAAGAGCCATGGACATAGCATTCTCAGAAGAACTGGGATTCTTCATCATTATCTATCTTGATGATGTAACCGTGTTTTCAAAAATGGATGAAGAAGACTTAGAACATTTGAGAAAGGTTTTCGAGAAATGCAGAAGGTTTGGAATATCTCTATACCCTAAGAAGACACTATTCGGTCTCCAGGAAGGTAAACTTCTTGGGCACATTATTTCTGAGGAGGGTATAAAGATAGATCCAAAGAGGATTGAGGCCATATTGAAAATCTCTCATCCTTGAAACATCAAGGAGTTGCAATCTTTCATTGGGAAGATTAAATTTTTGAGAAGGTTCATCCCTAACTTAGATGAGCTCCTTAGAAATATCACAAACATGTTGAAGAAGGAGCAAGGGGTAAAATGGACCTTGGAATAAAAGACATCCTTTGAGCTGGTAAAACAAGCATTAACCAAAACATTGATTCTGATAAGTCTTGACTTTTCAAAAAAAAATTATATTTTTTCATTTGCATCAGAACATACCATAGCTGCTGTCCTTCTACAGAAAAATCCACAAGGACAAGGGAAGCCTATTGCATTCTTTAGCAAGGCATTGAGGGATGCCCCTTTGAAGTATAACATTATGGAAAAGCAAGCTTTTGCTTTGGTTCAGGCTTTGAAAGACTTCTGAGTATACATCCTTCTTTCACACACTATTTCCTTTGTCCCAAATTAATTTGTTAAAGAAATTCTAACACATGACCCAGATGGTAAGAGAGGTAAGTGGATTGCTTTTATTCTTGAATATGATTTAGAGATAAAACCCACTAAGCTCATCAAAGGCCAAGGTCTAGCTGGATTAATGGCTGAATCAAATTGTGACGTTCTTGATATTAATATGATCAATGCTTTGGATAACCAAGAATAATTCTCAACTCCCATTGTTCAAGACCATTTTATGAATTCTCCTTGGTATGCTGATATTGTTTATGTTTTGCTTAATTTTAATACACCTCCTGGTTTGTCAGAAACAAAGGAAAGGTTCTTGAAGCTTAAAGTAGTAAACTATTGCATTGTAGATAGATGTCTTTATTGGAAAAATGCAAGCGGTATATTTATTAAATGTTTGCCTGAGTTTGATGCAGAGAAGGTTAAGCGGGAATTCCATGAAGGAGAGTGTGGGGGTCATTTGTACTGGAAGTCAACAGCCAACATAATCTTGAGGGCTAGTTTCTATTGGCCTACTCTTTTTCCTGATACACACAAGATGATCATTGCCTGTCATAAGTGCCAATTATTTGAGGGCAAAAGAAAACTGCTACCCCTTCCTCTGCATATAATCATTGTTGAAGCCCCTTTTCAGTAGTGGGGACTTGACTTCATTGGTGAAATCCATCCACCATATTCTGCCCAGCATAGATGGATTCTCACTGCCACAGACTATTTCACTAAGTGGATAGAAGCCATTCCTTGTAGGCAGGCCAATGATTTAGTCATCATAAAATTTATGGAGACTAACATTCTCTCCAGATTTGGCTATCCTACCAAAATTATCACTGATAATGCAGCAACATTTTGATCAAAAAGGATGGTTGACTTCTCTCATAGATATCAGATAACATTGGGGCATTCCACAACCTATTACCCTCAAGGTAATGGACTTGTGGAATCTTCCAACAAAATCTTAGTGAAAATAATCAAGAAACAATTGGAGGACAACAAAAAGTCTTGGCACACAAAGCTGGTCCATGCACTTTGGGCTAACAGATTAACTTTGAAGAAATCTATTGGTATGTCACCTTTCCAGCTTCTGTATGGTACAGATGCAATTTTTCCTAACAGCCTTGGTGTACCAGTTATGAATTTGATCCAAGAATTGCAGACTGAAGAAAATGACATGAACAGAAGAATAAATCAGACCATTCATCTTCAGCAAACCAGAGAGGAAGTATATAACAAAACATTGCAGAAGTAGGACAACATGAAAAAGATTTTTGATAGAAGGACAAAGGACATCAATTTCAAGATTGGGGACAAATTTTTAAAGTGGGACTCAGGGAGGGAAGAAAAGGGCAAGCATGGAAAATTTGACAACCTATGGCTTGGCCCTTACTCTATTCATTCAGCTACTGGTAATAATGCATTTTTCTTGCAAGAACTGGATGGAACATAGTTGTTTGGGGGTCCTGTCAATGACAGGATGCTTAAAAATTACTTCTCTTGATCCATTTTATGTTTTGAAGCCTTTTTATCATTTTTCCATTATGAATATTCCATCCACCATTGCATTCAAAGTTATGAAAAATAAAAAATACAAAAACAAAGAAAAGAAACAAAAGAGGGCAGGAATGAAAACAAGAAAGGCAGAGCCCCATGCCAAAAAAGAGAAACAAGTCTGAAAGTGTGCAAGCTCAAATGTCACTCCTAAGAACACACTTCTAGTTAGTCAAACTGTTTAATCTTGACTAATTAGCTTTAAATTTTTCTGCTGATAGGATAGTGAATTTTATTTTCCAAACTGTTCAATCTTGGCTTATTAGTAGATAGATTAGGATAGAAATTGAAGGTTCAAACAAACTCAAAATTTGAACCAAATTTTTCAAAGGGAGAATGACTCAAAACTGTTTTATTTTCTAAGTCACAAAAGAGAAAAAATGGTTCTAATTTGCTCAAAATCTGAACCAAAAGAAAAGCAATGACAGCTCAAAAACAAAGCAAAAACAGAGCTGTGAAGAAAGGAGAAGGCCATGATGAGAGACTTTCAGATCTTAAGCCTTCCATTTTGATTTTAATTTTCTGCAAATAATAATCTATGTGTAGCTTGTTTTTATGCCATAGATCATAGCAAGTCAAACAATTTAATCTTGACTTGACTGTTTTTAAATTTCTGTTGTAGAATTTAGAGAATGAAAGTTTGTTGGACAGTTTAATCCCAACAGACAGGAGATTAGGTAGAGAAATCTTTGAGCTAAACTGTTTAATCTGAGTTTAGGGAGAAATAAGGAGTAGAATTAGATTAGTTTTTATGCTTTCAAAAGAATAAAATGTTGTAAGAGAGTTTCCCAATCCAAGTGCACTCGTTAGATCAGTAGGATTGGGTAGGTAGAAAGTTGTATTGATGAAGTCCATTATTCTTTCATAACTGATACTACTTTTCAGAGCAAAGCAAGATCATCCATCAAAAGAAGAGCAATCCAAAGGATGAGGCACATGGTCAGCATCCCAGAGAAATCAAGTCTGAATTCTTGATGCCTTCAAGAAGGCACCATCCCCAAGTGGAGCCACTGTTAGCCACCTGTAAAATTTGATTATACCAAAGGTGGCTAAATATGTTTTGAGCCTTCAAGGAAAATTTTTTCCCTATCAAAAACTATTGGCTCTTGAAGACTCTTGAAGGCCTCATGCCTCTGTCCAGATCCTATATTGTTGTTTACATCTTGAAAACCTTTGAAATCCTACAAAAATCCAAAGTCAAATACTGCTGCAAAAACCCCTTTTTTCCCTTCCTTCTCCTCAAAGCTAACCTCTTTTTCTATTCCCCCATTTCCCATGAAAGCCCCACAATTTCATTATTCTTCTATTTTCCCTGATCGAAATCCTTTTTATAAGGTCTAAGACCCCTTCTTAGCCTTATCAGAAACCTCGTTTCCTTTGAAAAACATTCAAAAACCATAGAAAACGCACATATTTTCTATGATCTGGGCTTAAGCCCCCTCGGGCTAAGCCTCTGGCCCTGTTTTCGTCCATGCACCCAAGCGCCAGAACCAGCTGCTAAACCTGTCGGGTGCTTATCCTTTCCAATAAAATTTTTATGCCAAACCGCAAAAAACCTTTGTTATTCGTGTTTTCCGGCTTTTAATTTATTTCCAAAGGTTTCGCCCGTATAAATGATGGAGCAATCTCCACCGTCAATCTACTCCATAGATCAGACGGTGCAAAGCCCGACTTACCATGTGGTCCCGGCCATTTCAAACTTTAATTGCCACCGTTGATCTACTCCACAGATCGGACGGTGCGGAGTGCGCCATTCCTGTGGACCCCCCCATCCATACGCTGTTTTCCAAACCCGTGTGGTTTTTTCCACACCACTCTTCGGCGGATGGTAGTTTTTCCCCAATGGACAGTGATTCCATACAACGGTTGACGTGTGTCCTTTGTGTGATTTGAAAACCTTCGTGCAACCGTCGTCGCCCGCACATTATAGTTTGGACCAGGATGCCCAGCGAAATTGACCTCCGCTGTCCGATCTGGGTCCCCTCATCCAACGACTATCACTCTTCAAAAGTGTCCGATGTATAATCAAAGTGCCCGCGTGATAAACCAACCTTCGTACCACAACAAATAAATCTCCGCCATCGATCTGATCTGTAGATCGATGGCTCATATTGCATCGCCTGATTCTGTTTCCCAGTCAACAATTCCCCTCCGCTGACTTTCCATTGCTCGTTCTCGACCATCGATCTCTACGCGATCGACGGCTCAGATTCATCCTCTTTTTTCCACCTCCTCATTTGATCTCGACCGTTGATCTCTGCAGATCAACGACTCGGATTTAATCTTCCCGTCCACCCGATCTATGATATGTCTCGATAGATCTGGACCGTTGGATGATGCCATCCAACGGCCACACTTCCTCCACGCCTTCCAATGCAATAAAACCAATAAAAGTAGGAATTTTTAACGATTTTTCACATTTTGCAGGGTTTAAATCGTTTGTTCGTGGTTTTCAAAGAAGATTCAGAGAAGAAGGGTGATGACCCACGTCTTCGTTTCATCCAAGGAAATCACCTGTAGGGTTGAAATGCACATTTCGTCTATGTTTTCTTAGGCATTGATGCCTTTCAAACCCTGCACAGCCCGGCACAACAGCAAGAAAACCATGAAACAGGCACAGTTAAATATTATCAGTGTTACAGACCAGGATGAACCAGGGCAGAGGATCAGAAGCAGTTTTTGCGGGGATTACGGCTAAGACAGTTATCAAAAGCCTAATCCCCCATCTAAAACACAGTTTAAAGGAAAACCTAAAGTGTTTTATCAGACAGCAAACCTCCACCGCCATATATGAGGTTAATCAATTTCTCCCAGATACCATAACGCCACCTGTGCCTCAAAGTATTCAATCAGGAACAGAAGTTATCGCTCGGGATCAAATATCTGCCTCACAGCACCACCAAAGGGTTAATTTTGCCAGGAATTTAATGACAGAATGTCGGCAAAGTAACCCTAGCATCGCATAGAGCCTCAAAGGTCAAACTAAGCTCCCACCGAGCTAAAAACATAAGTGTAAATCAATTAATACGGTGAAACACCTGTACAGTTTCTTCATTGAGCCTCCCAAAGGCCAAGAAGACATTAACTCTGTATTAATTGTATTTGAGATCTTTTATCAGATCTCACCTCCTCATCCTTCTATAAATACTTCAGTAGAACATAAGTGAGGGGTTGGTTGTTGATGTAATTACTGAACATTGTAATGTAACTGAGCTGAAGACTTCTGTTTGTAAATAGTGTTCACTGGCCCTTGGAGCTCTGCTTGTGATCGATTTGTTTGGCTAAACAATGAAGATGATTGCTGAACTGAAACATTGGACTTGAAGACTGTAACTGGTTTGCCATTAATATCAAGCTTTTTCTTGGGATCCTGTTCTATATTGCTGGTGAAGTGCCTCTTTCTTAGTTATTGTTTCCTTCTATGTATGTCATATTGTTCATCTTTCTTTGATAAAGGACAACTCACATAGAGTTAGGACCTACTGTATATCAGTAACCTTCTCTGATTGAAATTTTTTATCTTAATGTTTTCCTCCAAAACGTTCACTTAAGAATGATTCAATACAGCTTAAGCAGCTAGGAATGCTGGCGTTCCCTCGTCCTATTGTTTGCTTTAAACATCATTCTTGAAAGTTATTTTCATTGTTTTCTTATTAAATTTAGACTAGAGAAGATATGGTTTGCCCTGATTCCTAGTTTCTATTCTCCAAAGGCAGATTCTAAAGGTTTCCCTTGGTGTCGACTGGAAGAAGACTAGGTTTAAAAGTACCTTATCTAATCTTGGGTTACACTTTGTTTCTCTTATGTGTTTTCATACTTTCTGAAGGTAATTATGTGGATTACTAGATTGTTTGTCAATTAAGCTTCTTGAATACAGACTTGCTCAAGATGTCAATGGTTGGCCCTGCACTTGCTTGGTTTTAAACAGTTACTTAAGAGGCTTTTCTTGTTTGGACTGACTATAAATCCCTTGTGAAATTATTATCAGTTTCCACCCCTCCAACACTTTATTATTTCCATTCCATCATTTTAATCTCAATGATCTTGTGATATAGATGAGTTTCCCCTTGGATCACTCTTGATGTTGTTGTTCAATTAAAGCCCAGATATGACTCCATAGCCCAATGGACTAAAAACCAGCGTTATATCTATCTTTTGGCTAAAGTTGTTCTATTTTCTTGCAACTTCTCACCTTTGAAACTCTTTGCATATAGATCTTTCCACCTCAAACAGTAATCATGCTCAGCCATCCAAAAAACAAAACAAACCGTTGGAATTCATAACTAGCCTAATATTATTATCCCAAACTTCAAGGACAAATCCATCTTTGTACTCATTGGAGAGATCCCTCTCCGGATTCAGGAGGGCTAGATCCTAGAATCCCAAAGTTGGTTGAAATGATGTTGTTTCTGTAATTGGACTCTTCCAATCTTGCTAATAAATTACAGATTCCCAACAACAACAATACTTAGAAAATTTTCAAATTCTTAAACATTACTACTTAGTAGTAACTCCTGGAAAAAGACAACAAATAAATAGTAACAATATATATATATATATATATATATATATATATATATATATATATATAGAGAGAGAGAGAGAGAGAGAGAGAGGATGCATAGGAAGAGTTATCTGCGTTGATAAATTTCAAACCAGATTTCTCAGAGAGATGTTTGATGAAAGCATCCTTAGAGGTTGTACAGTGGTATAATCTTAGGAGATGCACATTTTCTATGAAAGAATCACGTGTATCATCAATTGTAACTACCCTAATTTTTCCATTATCAAAGACAACATCCACCTCGTAATGTCCCATCTAGCGAGTGCAAAGCTTTCCCTTAAAATCTTCAAAATGGGAGTCATGAAGTAATGCCCAGTCTCCCTTATGAAACACCTTACTTTTGATAAACTTATCATGTGATTTAGTCCTCTGCTGTTGAATAGCAATAGTCCTCTGGACAACCATTGAATGGATTTCATCTAGTTCATTAAGCTGTGCTAGTCACTGTTTTTGGGCATTTGACAGATCCAAACCAACTTCAAGAGCTGTTCTGAGTGTATTGATTTCAAATTCTATTGGAAACAACAGGGAATTCCCATAAACCAACTCAAAGGGTGAGAACCCATTTGTGTTCCGCCATGTTATTCTGTATTCCCAGAGAGCTTCAGGAAGCTTCTCAGCCCAATCCCGATGATGTTATGCCACAATTTTTGTCAAGATATTTTCCAATGTATTTTTGTGCTTTCTACTTGTCCATTCGCCTAGGGGTGGTATGGAGATGTCACCCTGTGCTTGACCCCATATTTTTGCATAAGCTTTTGCTATCATGTGTGATGTAAATTGTGCTCCTCCATCTTAAACAATCACCCTCGAAGTACTGTAACGAGCAAAAATTTCTTCAAATAGAAAGTCTGAAATTTGGCTTCTACCCACTTAGTCACATAATTACTGTAGACCAAAATGTGAACCTTTTGCTCGAAGAGTGGGTTGAAGGGTCCTACAAAATCAATAGGAAACTTCTCAAAAGGTTCGAGGAGTACCTGTGGCTGCAAAGGAATTTCATCAGCTCAACCAGGTTGTCCCATGCACTGGTAGCTATCACACCTCCGGACATAATTTTTCACATCATGAAAGATAGAACGCCAATAATATCCTTTTTGTAGCACCTTATGGCCTATTATTCTATCTGCAAAACTTCCCCCATAAGGGCCATCATGGCAATCCTTCAACACTTCATAAATATCATCCTCAGATACACAGTGTCAAATCTACTTATCGGCTCTTGTATGAAAGAGGTACCCTTCCATCCAGGAATATCGGGCACTATGATGAATAATTTTTTGCTATTCCCTATATGACAAATGATGAGGCACCTTCCCTGTAGAAAGATAGTTACCAGTGTCTGAATACCATGGAGGGTTAGTAGAAATTGAAAAAGGATGCTCATCGGGAAAAATATCTTCTATAGGTGTGCATTCATCATTGTTATCCATTCTAGAAAGAAAATTAGCAATTACATTATCTTTTCCTAGTTTTTCTACTATTGTGATATCAAATACTTGAAGAAATACCAACCATCTTATAATGCGACCAGGACTGATAGGTTTATTAATAAAATACCTTATTGTTGCATGATCAATATGTACAAAAGTAGGATACCTGGTGATGTAGTGCCAAAAATTGTTGATAGCATAGATGACAACTAGGAATTATTTTTCAGTCACCGTGTAATTTAATTCAGTAGGAATTAAATTCTTGCTGACATAGTAAACTACATAGAGTGTTTTTTCAACCTACTGTCCTAATATTGCTCCTACTACTGCCTGAGATGCATCAGCATGTATGTGAAATAGAAATTCCCAATTAGATCCTCCAAGGATCAGAGCTTTGCAAACCTATCGCTTGATTTTCACGAAAGCTGCTTCATAGACTTTTGTCCACAAAAATTTTGCATCTTTTGTTATTACTTGAAAAAGTTGATGTGATATCGTAGAATTTTTTTTAATAAAGTGCCTGTAATAATCAACACAAGCAATAAAGCTACCTGCCTTTGTGGGTGTATTGGGTACCAGGAAGTATAATATGACCTCTACTTTAGCCGAATGAACTTGAATTACAAAAGCTAAGAGAAAATGTCTGAATACTATTCCTTCTTCCCTCATCATATGGAATTTTGACTGTACTCAGAGATATTGGGTCTTCTTACATCTTTTCGGTACTTTTTCCGTATTTTCCAACCCTTCTTCAAATGAGTTTCCATATGGAGTAAAATTTTCCATATAGATTTCAACACTGTCATTAACTAAATCAGAAAACAAATCCAAGAATTTCCTCTAGAAGGTTGCAGGTGCATTACACAGGCCAAATGGGAGGACCCTATATGCAAAGGTCCCCCATGGACATGTGAAAGCTATTTTATCTTGGTCTTCCAAGGCTATCTGGATCTAGTTATATCTACCAAACCCATCTAGGAAGGAAAAGAAATTCTTCCAAGCCAAGGTATCGAGGACTTGGTCAATGAACGACAAATGGAAACAGTCTTTTTGAGTTTCCTTGTTTAGCTCCCTATAATCTATGTAGATCTATCGTTTACCATTCTTTTTTGGAACAATAACAAGCGGGGACACCCATTGGCTATCTGCGATGGGGTTAATGAAACCTACATCCAATAATTTCTGTAATTCTTCCTTGACAATATTTTTTAGAGCAGGATTCATTCTCCGTTGGGGCTATCTCACAAGGTGGAAATATTCCTTAATATAAATACGATGAATACATAAATTAGCAGGGATTCCCTTCATGTTAGTATAGTCCCAGGCAAAATATTCTTAATGGTCTTGAAGGACTTTTAGAAGCTACTTTATCTGGAATTCTGATAGGTTCGGGTTCATATTGAGTGCCTTCCCTGGTTCAATTTCAATCGGAATACTATCACGGGATGAATTTACAGGAATATCTTCAATTGAATCTTTTGGTTTGATGTTTTTCTATGTTTCATAGCTCATAATAGACTCTAAAACTTGATGAGTTGAATTAGAAACAGAATTAGGACCATTAATAAAACTGTTAATGGCATCATCCTCAGTTTCTATCTTGAAATGGAGGGCCTGCCTAATAGTGAGGATTGTTATAACTTCTTCATTTCAAGGTTCAGGCTCTTCTATTGGCAAAGTTTTCTATCTGGCTAATATTTTTTCAGATGGGCTGGGTTTTGCAGGGGGGTAGAGAGTAAAGTTTTTTTAACCATCCTATTTGATATAATCATATGTCCAGATCGGCACTTGATATGGGCATCTGTCGTTGCGAGCCAAGGTCTTCCCAAGATCAATGGATGACCACCAACTGAGGATCGTGTCTGTAATACAAGAAGGTCTACGAGATAGTGCCATGAGTCGACCGAAACAATCACATCTTCCAACTTTCATATTGGTTTAGTTGTAGACCTATCTACAAATTCTAAGATAGTAGGGGTTGGCTTAATTTTTTGGAGATCTAATGCATTCATTTTTTCCGAGGTAATGATATTGATGGCAGTACCCAAATCTACCAATACATTTGGGATTTCAACCCCATTAATTTGTACTGTTAGAATCCTTGGGTCCCCATATTTACAGGCATGGTATTTCCTATAATAATGTCGGAAAGTCTACCCATCACATGAATGGTTAATGGATCCCTTGGTTTCTTCCCAAGTTTATTAGAGTAGAAATCCTTGAGAGTTTTTGCATATATAGGTACATGCCTCATAGCTTGGAGCAGGGGTATTTTTACAAAAATATTTTGTAATTCCCCCAAGAATTCAAACTCTACTTGAGGGTTTTGTTTATTTAGGGTCAATATTTCAAGGTATGGTGGAGTAATTGGATGAACCTGGTTAAGAACAGATTGGGGAGGCATTTGATTTATCATGTTTTGGTTTGATTTATCCCCAACTGTTCTCTTTTCTGGTTCTACAACTTCACTGTCAACATGTTCTATGATAATAGGTGAAGTCAGAGCATTTACTACCTACCCAGGTTGTAATTTTATCTCATTAAGTCCTGCTGTAGAAATGCTATATGATGGAAGGTTAAGGGTGTTTTTTTGCTGGATAGGAAGCTGGGGTTGAAGGGACGGGTTTACTGGAGGTACATTAGAGGGAAACTGAAGTTGTTGTTGAGGTATATATTGGGTAAATTCCCTAGTAGGAGAGGGTCCATGCTAGTTTTGATTCCATGAAGGATTCGTATTGGTCTCGGGAACCCATCGTTGTCAGGGGGGGTATTGATACTGAGACCACATTGGCAAAAAAGGTACAAACTGGGTACCCATATTAAAATTATTAAAATACTAAGATGGGTCCTGGGGCATACCTTTATTCATAGCTGGTGGTCAAGGTTGCCATGGCTTTTTCGGTCCCACAAATTACAGTTGATATGCCACATTTTCTTCACTTTCCCTTTGAAAAGCTACCTTTACTCCTGGCAAGGAAGGGCACGAGATGGTCGCATGGGTCTATTCCAAAATTGCGTAGGCTTCCACTGTGTTTAATGGGTGTTCTTTCAATGAATGCTTCTTTCTGCACTGTGGGCAGAATATAGCCATAATATTCTCCAACTGTATTTCTTTCTATTTTTCTTGTAGAGTGTCCATCTAGGCATATAATGTACTTAGGATATCAATCCTTAATTTATCCAGTACATTTCCAATTTCGGCCTTCGTAACCACTCCACCAAAAGTCTTTAATGGTTGAATTCCTTGTCCATTCTAGAAGCCCCTCGTGAACACTAAATGCACAATTCACAGATAGTGTTGAAGTCTTCTTTCGAAACATCCCCCTTTCCTACTATGTTCAGAAGTTGCAGGGAATCTTGCTTAAGTCCCTGGAGAAGGATGATCTTCAAAATATATTTATCCAGGTCACTATGGCCCAATATATGCAATATATATTTGAATCATTGCACATAATCTTCCATGTTCTTGTCCTCTTTCTGCACGAACTTAAAAATTTCCTCTTTCATTTCACGGGATTTACAGTAAAATTGGTATTTCTCCAAAAAGAATTGCTTAATTGCATCCTGTGAGGAAATATTCTTTCCTCCTAAACTCATGAACCATCGCAGGGTTGTCCCTTTTAAGGTATCAGGAAATACTTTTAGCTTTTGAGCATCAGCGATATAATCATACCCTCAAAAGATAATGTCAAATTCGAAGAGGAATGTATCGGGGTCTTTAGAAGAAAGCCCATGAAAATTAGGTAGAGTCATTAAAGGATTGGCTTTCATTGGTGCATTACCTATAATATTTCTAATTGGAAAATCAATAGAAGAACTTGTAGGTGCCATGAATATCCTCCAATACTCACCCAGGATTTCAACTAGTTCTACAGTTGCTACTTGGGGTGATTCGACTATAGGGGGTTTGATAGCACTCCCTTGGTATCGTGGTGAAGAGAAATCCTTTAGGAGCTCTTCTTCAAAATTGGAATTTCTCAATTCAACAAGAGGATGTTTCACAACACTTCCTTGGTCTCGTGGTGATGCAAACCCCTTTTGGGGTTATTTTTCCGAGTTGGAATTGCTCAGTTCTTCTGACCCTCTGCTTGTTATTTCTTCCCCCTCTGTTGGCAACAGGGATATCTCATCCTCCGATATCTTATTTATTACTCCTTCTGTAGATGAAATAATTTCTTTTGGTACCGTGAATGGTATTGGCTACTCAACTGACTACCCTTCGAACTTCGTCTGAACCCTTACCTTGACAACAAAATGAGAAGATGCCTTAGATTCAGCCTTTGCAATGAAATCTTGGATATATTTCTTCCTTCACAAATCCTTTCATTTATTTGGGGACTTCCTTTTCCCATGTTATTTAGATCTTTGTTCATACAATTTGAAGGGAAAGATTCATTAAAATAATAAAAGCGCTTAGGACCCAGAGCAGGACAGATAGTTTCCTCCCTGGGATGAGAGAATAGGTTCAAAAAGAAAATCAACAATCAGGACCTGAACTAGGGTGACCAAAAACCCTCCTCAGGATTAGAAATTTTCCCTTTAGAAAATAATCACAAAGAATAAAAGCAGAATACTATGCTCAGGACTTCGAGCGGGGTAACAAATTTCCTCCCCAAGACGAGAGATTGGTTATAAAAAATTAAAAAATTAAAAACAAGAAAACAGAACACTACGCTGAGGACTTGGAGCAGGGCAATAAATTCCCTCCCCAAGATGAGAGATTGACCCTTATATTAATTGCAGATCATGTTCTTGCACCTTGTTAGCCTTCCCGAGAAACGACGCCAAAATTTTGGCGTCCTAATATTGGAAATATTCAAGCCCTTTTTACGCATAAATTACCAATCCGGGTGCGTTGGTTATTTCAAGACTAACGCGCACAGTATATGTAAGAGAAATAACATAACCTGATATTAAATCATAGGCTTAATCAATGAAAGAATACAAACTACTGTAACAAAAATTAAATATGGATTGTAGAATTATAAAGGTATTTGTAACAGTTAAAGAATCATACCAGAACAATAGTTACAATGATAAACCAAAATATGAAATCAACAAAAAGGAAAATACGCAGCACCTAATCAGAAGAGTGGGCCCAACTCTCTGATCAGAGGTGCGGCAAACTCATAACTCACAAATAGAATAACGAAACACTCTATTCAACTGATGAAAAATACTTCTGTTACAATATTCATTCTTTCTGCTTAACCCCCAACTCATAGCTCGGAGGCCATCTTTATACAAATGTTCAGGGAACCATAATTTCCCTCTAATAACTAAATATCTACAATTATACATATGTTACAACAACAACCTAGTTTCTGAAAGGAAACCGCGAAAAGCCTGAAGATAGAGCTAGGTAAGTAGGAATATGTTGTGCTTTTGAAGCATGTTGAGATGGTGCTGAGAATGTGGAGTCGCTTCATGACTTGCAAATGTAATTCCTTTCACTTTGCCAAATCCATGGAAATAACAAAGTTAATACTTGAAAAAGTAAAATCTGCATGACTATTACTTCACTAATTAAATATTTCATATAAGACAATGAGAAGGGGTTTACCTTGTGTGTTTTAGAACAATTAATGATACAAAGAGATAGAAAGGTGGGCGAAAATGGGAGAGAAAAGTGTATAGATTTGGTACCCCATAATATTTATGGCGATACGACCATCCTTTAATTGTGAATCCTACGTGCAATATTCAACCATATAGGAAGCAGTATGCAATCCTCCTGGTTGTGTGCCAAATAAGTAAATGTCTCTTCCTCCTTGGGGCTAACCGAGAGGAGATAAATATCCTCTATCTCAATCACAAGCTTGTGATCCTTGATCATGAAACACTATTCCTAGAAATCCCTAGCATTAATCAACTAGGTCATGAGTTCCACTTGGGCCTTCATTCCTTTTATTGACCAAAATTTTTATAAACCGAAATTCTTAAATACGCGAAGTGTTGTTGGACTATCAATGAATTCATTGTAATGTGATTCATGCTCACATTATCTCCACTCAACCATGATTGATTGCATGCAAAAAATAATTTAGAAACATTAGAAAACTTTTGAGAGAATTTGGAGCAATTGTTTTGGACAAAAAATCAATTTTTGAAAACCCCACGGCACTTGCACAGTTATTTTTGTAAACAAAGTGTTTCTGTATATGATCTGTGTATAAAAACCCTGGTGGCATGGTGATTTTTTATATTAAAAAATCATCGAGGTGCATGGGTTCTTGTAGGAAGACCTGCCTACCCGCCGAAGGAGGATTCTAAAACCATTTTTCCTCCAAAAAAATAATCTAAAAAAATAAAATGAAAAAATAAATATATATAATGCAAGACAATGAAGAGATGAAATACCCAGGATTGACTGTTCGTGAAATGGTTAGATGGTTCCCCCGATATCAGCTTCAGAAGAACCCCTTAACTAATGGAAATCCATCAAATTTTATCTTAGCCCGAGTCACATAGGGAACAACTTTTGGCAGCGACAGAAGCTGCCACATAATAACCCTGAATCCACAAAAGCCACACAAGCCACAAAAAAATCCACATAAGCCATACAAAAATCCTAAATAACAAATATCCCATAAAACCACTTAAAGAGTGGAAAACCCCCAAATTTTATCTCAACCTAAGCCAAAGAAACCACATAAAAACCCAAATCCACAAAAGCTACAAAAAAACCACAAATCCAAAATATCCCATAAAACCCTTCAACTATTGGAAAACCCCCAAGTTGTATAAAACCTAAGTTATCACAGACGTCAGTATAATGAAAAACTAAAAAACACAAGTACAATGGCATAAATTTTGAGCAAATCGATGTGTTGACAAACATAGTTTTAGGTATGATTCACAGGATGAAAAATCCTACCAAAGAATGATGACGCCATTTCCTCCAACCCACAAACGGTTGTTGCAACAAGCTGACCATTGCATCTAGTGTCGAGTTGAAAAGGGTCGAGCAAGAAGGTGAAATGGAAGAAAGTTCCCTCCAATTTTGAACTATATTGCAAGACATGGAAACTGACAACAACTTCGTGCCACCCAAGAACCGAAACACCTCACTGCACCCACACGCCACCTATGCGGCCTAAAAACACACCTTCGCAGCCAAACAATGTGCCATTACACGGGGAGGAAAACACCCTCCAAAATTTGCCCACTAAGAAACCCTAAATGACACGATGTGATGGAGGTGGGTTGCATGACATGTTGTAGAGAAATGGTGGATTCATATAGTATCATGTGGTACGTGTGATTTGGCCAGCCAAGTGTCAAATAAGGAGCACTTAAGGAGGCCACAAAACTACTGGCCTCCTTCCCCTAGCCACTTTAGGCATTTTATAAGAATTGAACAATTGGACATATTTATGTGAAATATAATAAATTATTGAGTTGAAGATGCGAAGTTATCTTACCGCTTTCTTTTAAATAGAAAGATCAATCTAATCCTTTTTTTAGTAAACACATATGAGAGAACAAAATACCCATTCACTATCAATTTAATTAATTTAATATTTACAAGATTATATTTATTAAAATGGGAAAAAAATAAAAAAACTTATTTTCTTTCTAATTTATTGATATCTTTTTTCAATCATCTCATTCACATATGAGAAATAAATATATAAATTTAATCTAATTATAATTTAATCATCTCAATACTATACACCAAATGAAATAAAAAAATGTTAATATATTTAGATGAATAATAAATGAAAATTCCTTTATGAAAAAATAAAATAAAAATATTAAATTACATATACATTATTAATTATAAATTTTAGTGTATTTTTTTTTTGACATTTTCGTGTAATTACATTTATCCTTTTTACGATTATTAAGGGCTTTTAACGTTTTATTATGTTAATGAATTTTTTTTTTAAATTTCAATTTATAATAATATGTGAGAAAATGCTTCATCCCACAAAAGTGTCATAAATTTATCAAAAATATAAGAAAGTAAATATATAGAGTTTTTGAGAGTAAATATTCATGATTATGTATAATTTTTTTAACAATTCCAAAATCATTATCTATAAATTTTAAATCATTTTTATTATTAGGTTTGTTAGAGTAAAATTGAGTTTGGTCTTACTTGTGGTTTTCTAATTCCATGTATGTGGGAACTATGATTTTTTTCATGGTATTCATATTTGGTGTAGCTTATTTATAGGCCCAAATAATCTATGACTGTTTTTTTATTGGTGAGTGAGATTAAGAAATGATGTCTTTAGAGAACACCATTTCGTTTGATATTTTGTGGTCAAAGTCAAAGTAGTAAATGTCAAAGCCTAATGAATCTCAAAACAAAGTTGGCTTACCAAAGTATGTGAAAAGGGAGATTAAAGACTTACAAAGAAGAGAATAGTGTCCTGAAAGGTTGGTACAAGAAGGAAGAGATAACGTGCAAGGAGGTTGCTTGAAAGAATATAGAGGATATTGGCAGAGAAATTGCTATAAATTGTCAATAAATTATGGTGGGAAGATAGAATTCTAGTCTCAGATTAAAGTGCAACAAGGAAATCATGATGAAGAGAGGCATAGCCGAGTGGTGAACCATGTTCTAGAGAAAGCTACCGAGGAAATCTTTGAAAGGTAACACTTCTATAAATTAGGGGATGTTTTTAATTGCAAGGTCGCTGACTTGGTTTATATCATATTATAACTGAATTTAAAGTTGAGAAAAGCAACAGCTTCTTTAGACACCACCACTTCTCTCAGTCTTTTGTAATCCACAACTTATTTTGATGTTTTGTGATCCTACCATTTATAAGTAAAATAAGTACTACTCTAACTACCATTAAAGTAAGTAATTCATCTTTTATTTATTTCTCATAAATATTAGTAATTTTTTTTATAAAAATAGTATGTGGAGCTAGACCATTTATAGATGTGAGAAAATTTTTATTATAAATAACGACATTATTAATTATTGTTAAAAAAATGTATGATTGTATATCAATGAAAACATTTGAATAACTATGGAAGGAAACATATTTATTAGTGATTACAACAAAACATATTTATAATTGAGTGATTGTCATTATTCTTTCATAAAAATTATATATTTAAGTTTCATTGATGGATAGATAATATTTTATATCATAAGTTTCTTTTATATATATATATATATATATATATATATATATATATATATATATATATGAGATTATAATATGAATGACTTGCAGTATTCTGTATGTGAAAGAAGTACAACAGTTATATATATAGAGAGAGAGTTTTCATAATATAGATTATTTTTTCATAGATGTACATTATTTTTTATAGAAATTTTATATGAGTAGAAATTATTATTTATAATAATTATTTAGTAATTTCAAATTATTAATTAATATAATTGATCTTCTTTATATATTCCAAAGTCATACATTAATTTCTGTTACTTAATTTTTTATGTTTATAACAATAATCTGAATGAATAAGATCTATTTGGCATATCTAATCTTCTTTTATTTCATAATCAAATGTGAACTTGTTATATACTAATATATTAGTATATTGGTTATTTATATCAATGCTATATAAAACACAACGTGCAACGGTCATGTAGTTATGTTGAACGCAACAACACTAACTGGAACCAAATAGGTGATTTTTGGTTCCTTTGGTGAGTGGAGCTATTAAGATTAGCCCAAATCACTTAGCACCCAAAAATTATTTACAGACCAACATTATTTATATTATTTAAGAACTTTAATAGGATTCTAATAAATTTTCATTTGCTTCACATACAAAAGGGTGTCTTTTCTCGATGAAAATCGAGAAAATAAATTATGAACGAGTGTTTAGTAGTTCTAATTGAGTAAAAATAAATTGAGTAATTATACTCTTTTTCAATAATTCCATGCCTTTCATTAATTATTGTGCCTTTGTAATTCAATGGTGTTTTTATTATAAATTCATATGGAATGATATTTGATAGGAATCCTTGGAGATTATCTTTAATATAGAAATGGTTGAGGAGGGATTCTAAACCAAAAAAAAAAAAAATTCAAACATGAGATGTTTCCTTTCATGGATTATAGTGTTGTATGTTTAAAAATGTTAATTGATTTAAGGTTTCTAAATGTTAATTTCTTTAGTATAAATTAATTTAAGAATATCTAAATTTCGTATTTTAATTCAAAATTACAACCCAAAAATGTGGAAAGATGATGATAAGAAAAATAAACTTTAAAATTCGTTTGCAATTAACTTTTCTACAATATATTGATCAAAGGAATAAAAAGAAATAAATTTCAAAAATAATTTTCCATATTTTTCTAATCAATTTCAATTTCTTTTTAAATTCATTCCTAATTTCCAAATTTCCATCAACATTTTTAACATTCATGACAACAAACTTTAATTTTTTTTATCAACCCTATTAACCTTCATGACAGAAAACTTCAATTTCTTTTTAAATTCATTCATAATTTCAAAACTTCAATTTCCTTTTAAATTCATTCCTAATTTCAAAATTTCCATAACCCTCTTAACCTTCATGACCAAAAAAATTTTAAATTTAGGAGAGAAAGTGACACTTCTCAACTTTCATATCAACAATGAAAGAAGGGAATAAAGGCACTTGAACCCTTGTTTCAATACATAAGGGAATAAAGGCCCTTGAACCCTCGTTTTGATACATAAGGAAAAAAAACCAGGATTAAATGTACTTAAAAGTTGAAACTAATGATAAAGCTTGCATGTTATATGGTTAGGTTTCGCCTTTTTAGGGTTTCAATTCTAAGCATGGGCCAACACAAACATGTCATAAGTGAGTTCTACGTCACAAAGGCATATTTTTATGTTTTCTATAAAGTAAATAACATATTTGATTACCATAAACCAAGCAATATTAGCAGGTTGGAAATTTTTGTTGTGACTCTTCTTCATGGAACAAAATGAAAGCTTAATAAATGTTGGTATGGAATTCTTAAAGTTTTACTTCAGGACACTTTCCATTTAATTATTAAGTAATTTTATAACTTTGTGGGTCTCTAAAATTGTGTACGTTTGATTCATTTGCCATTCTAATTTTGAGAAAAACAATGCAATGAATCTAGATTTTAAAGCAAAGACAAATCCAACTTATATAAATATTTTTGTTGATGAATACTATTTAATTAATTAGTAAGTTCCCTTTCATTGTAACTATACCCTTGTCTCCAGAATTTCTTTGCTAGGGTTGGAACACAGCTCTGCTAGGGTTCTGGCTACCTCTGCAACGGCGCTGCCCTAAGCGCACACGGAAGACCCCTGGATCCGCATGCAACCGGATATGTGATTCAACGGAGTCCTGTGCATGGGCTATGGAAACTTCACTGGGAGGAGGCAACCTGCCTCCCCCTACAAATAAGGAAAGGAATGATGCAACCCGGACGATCTCTGACAATGTTGAAACATAACATAGGAATGAAGTACCATAGGCGCAGGCCTCAGCGGACACTTCAGAGATACCAGTCGTGACCTCTGCAACATGCAAACCCATTGCTATCGAAATACCTAAGATCGATCTGCCTAGTCACCGCATAAATGCCCAGATTCAGTTCATGAAAGATCATTCTCTTATTGGAAATTTTATTGGCTACTGGCCAACTGAGAAAGCTCTGCAGGGATGGATTGCTTCGAAATGGAAGCCTAAAGGTCATGTTACCCTACAGCTAGGGCAAAAGGGTTTCTTCAATGTTGTTTTCAATTGCATCGAGGAATGAAACAGAGTACTTAATGGGGGGCCTTACTTCTTCAAATTTGTTGGCTTATACCTCAGAGATTGGATTGAAAGATTCAATTCAGATAAAGAAAAATTCAACTGGGCTTCGGTTTGGATACATTTATATTCACTACCACTTGAATACTGGGATGAAGAATTGCTAACTGTTATTGGAAAAGGGTTAGGCGAGTTCATTAACATAGCAGAGGAAACAAAGCTTAGAAGACACACCTCCTATTCTTGGATATGTGTATACATGCACCTTGACAAAGCTCTTCCAGATGTGGTAAGTATATTTCATGATGATTTTGAATGGATCCAGCCCATAGACTATGAACATGTTCCCTTTCAATGTCATAGATGTCATGCCCATGGTCATCTATTCAGACACTGCCCTCTCAATAATACCCCCAAGAATAGAGAAGTTGAGGAAAAGTCTGAAGTGGATGGGTTCACCAAAGTCTCTAATCACAACAGGTGTAACACGAAACCCCCATCGGTGCTCAAAAAACCCAACTGTCAAGCCAATACCCCTTCCACCAGCAATAGCTTTGATATCCTATCTCAGCAACACCTCTCGGACAACACTCCCATAGCACCCTCTAACCCCTCTTCTAAGCCCTCCTCTTCAACCGCAATCCTAAATCCTTCTGATCCTAAACCAAGCCCGCAAGAACCACAGAACATGGAGACCATGGATTCCAAGCTTAATCCAGAAATAGATCTTGTCATTTGGAAACCAAACGGTATGGACATTGATAGCCTCCTACTCGACCCTAAACTCTGTAATAAGGAAAAACAAGAAAGCAGTCAACCAAGCCACATGGATGAGGATCCAGAGAGCTTTTATCTAGGAAAGCTTGATATCTCGGGACTAGAGGACGCTTGTAGAAGAAAATAGTTTGACAAAATCAATCCTCGACATATTGAAAACTTAGAAGTGGTCCTTTTCCGAGCACAGCAACAAAAGAAACAGGGCATTCAACCAGGAAGTCATTGGGATGGTCAAAGAATTATAAAGGAATCAAAGAAAAGAGGCGGAAAACTAGATCTGCAACAAACCATCATCATAGGGGAGATGTTGGTGGAGTTAGGAAGATACCCCAAATTGACTCGGTTCTATAAGCCACTTCCTAATAGTTCCTCATGAATCTCATCTCATGGAACGTAAGAGGGTTGAATAGTCCTGGGAAATACAAAATGATCAAAAACATGATTCAACAAGAAAGACCGCAAATATTATTTCTTCAAGAAACCAAATGCAATAGCATAGCTCTTGGCACTATCCTAACCAAAGCATGGCCAGGATGCCACTCAGTAGTGGTTGATGCCTCTGGCTATTCAGGAGGCTTAGCAATAGCGTGGAATATGAAAACTATCTCGCTCAGGGACTACCATGCCTCGCATAATCTCATTCACGCAACCTTTCATCTCATGGGCACCAATATACACGGGCACCTCTCAAATGTCTACTTTCCTCAAGATTCGCCAAGCAATATGGCGCTCCCGAATACAATGGAGGATCTCAACTCCAACAGAACACACCCCTTATGGATAATAGGAGGGGACTTTAATATGATCACCAAGCTTGAAGAAAAAATAGGGGGTCGATCAAGACAGGAGCATGAAAGCTCTCACTTCAAAGAATTCATTAACAGAAGTTGGCTCATTGACCTGCCTTTCTCCAGTGGAATGTATACTTGGAACAACAAAATATCTGGAAATCAGAAAATTGCGTCCAAACTGGATCACTTCTTAATCTAAAACAACACCATAGATTTGGGGGGAGTCGTCTTTGCCTCTAGCTTACCTATGTCGTGCTCAGACCATTGACCTATTTCTCTTCAATGGAAGTGACCCAGCAACCTATCAAAGTGGCCCTTTAGATTTGAAGCCTTTTGGCTCAATCATCCCAACTTCAAAACCCTGGTCCACACATCCTGGGAAATTTTTTTTCCGCCAGCAGGTTCCAAAATGTATCAGTTTTAGCAAAAGCTTCGATATCTCAAATCTCAAATCAAATTTTGGAATCACTCTATATTTTGGAACATCTTCCAGGAAAAAACAAATTTAGAACACAGAATGGCTAAGCTTCAACAAGAAATCATCAACAACGGAAGGACAGAGCCTCTTGCAGCTCAGGAACAGAGACTCCAGGAGTAGTTGGATGAGAGAAGAAAACAAAAAGAAATACTTTGGTGGAAAAAATCCAGAATCTGATGGCTAAAGGAAGGTGAAAAGAACACAAAATTCTTTCATCAATCCACCATTCAAAGAAGAATGAACAACCAGATCACCCAAATTACAAATCAGCAAGGAGAATGACTGGAAAATCTTGATGACATCGAACAAGCGCTCTTGGCACACTTTAAAAATGTTCATCAAGAACCTCCAATCAACATACAACCTGAAATCAATAAAATAATTCAACATATTCCTAAAATCATAACGGAGGAGCATAATCAAATGCTACTATGACCAATTTCCCTACAGGAGGTAGAAACAATAATGGCCCAATCCAAAGATGGCAAAGCCCCAGGTCCAGATGGCTTCACCTCAAACTTCTTTCACCATTACTGGGACCTTATTAAACTGGAAGTTTAGCAACTGGTGGAAGAATCGAGATCAATACACTGGCTTATTCCTTCTCTAAATTCAACTTTTATTTCTCCCATACTAAAAGAAGATCAATCAAGCATGCCGGACAAATTTCGCCCCACAGCTCTGTGCAATGTTATCTATAAGGTGATCTCAAAGGTCATTTCCAAAAGACTCAAGATATTGCTCCCGCTGCTAATATCGCCTGAACAAACTGGATATGTGGAAGAACGTCAAATTCTTGATGGAATCATCCTAACCCATGAAGTCATTCACTCCTTGAAGATCAGCAAAAAGGCAGGTATGCTCCTCAAAATTGATCTTTCCAAGGCTTTTGATAAGTTAAGTTGGAATTACATTCAATAGATGCTGGTTGCTTTCGATTTCAATCAAATGTGGGTATGATGCGTAATGAATCTCATCTCCTCCACCTTTTCCTCCATCCTGGTTAATGGGATACCCTGTCATATGTTCTCTCCTTTGTGAGGAATTAGACAAGGCGACTCACTATCTCCTTTTCTTTTTGTACTCATGGCGGAAGGCCTTGGGCAGTTAATTCAAAATTCTCTTCAAACCCAGAAATTTAAAGGTATCACCCTCCATGGCTCCCCAGTGACCACCCATCAATAATTCATGGATGATAACATGTTATTTGGGCACCCATCTGTTCAAGAAGCTCATTCATTTAAATCCATTCTGAATCTCTTCTCTGAAGCCTCTGGAACCTCCATAAATGCTGCCAAATCCTAGATCTACTTCTTTAACACCCCTATCCATACTCAAACCAATATTGCTCGCATTCTGGGTTTCTCCATAGCAACTCTCCCTGCTAAGTACCTAGGTGCCCCTCTCATCGATTCCACCATGAAGCACGCTTCATGGAAACTACTTCTAGAAAAGTTTGAAGCCCATCTTTCCTCCTGGACCTATAGAGCCCTCAACATGGAAAGCAGATTAATTCTTATCAAAGCAGTTTTGCAATCCATGCCTCTATACCTATTCTCAGTCCTTGCAATGCCAAAATGGGTTCTCAAACAGATAAAGTCTTTGCAACACAATTTTCTATGGGGGTCATCTGGACAGAATCGCAAATGGGCTCTAGTCAAATGGAGCATTGTGTGCACCCCAAAATAAGCAGGAGGACTTGAAGACTGTTACCTATGAAATAGGTAACCTGACCTCAAAACGGGAACCCTAGCCCAAAAAGACTCAAAACACATGAAAAAACACCCGAAAAACAAAAAAAGTGTATTCTAGAGTGCACTTGGTTTTTTTTTAAGGTCAAATTTCAACATTTTATAAAATTATGCTAAAAACAAAATTGTTTCTTGAAAAAAGGATTGAAAAAACACCCTCAAAACAAAACTAGTTGATGCTGCAATAACAAAATAAAAATAAAAAATTGTGTCATATGTTTGACATTTTTAAAAATTGAAATAACATTTTCTAATTTTTAGAATTCAAACATTAAAAAAAACCTAAAATTTAAGAAAAAACAAATTTAAAAAATAAAAACACTTTAAAGCTTATAATTTAAAAATATATAGGAATAAAAAAATAAAAATAAAAACAAAATAAAAATTTTAATTCAAACATTAAAAAAAACCTAAAATTTAAGAAAAATAAAAAATAAAAAATAAATTTAAAGATTAAAATTTCAAAATATATAGAAATAAGAAAAAAAAAAAAAAAAAAAAAAAAAATATTAAATAAAAAAAAAAAACAAGTTAAAAAAAGAAAGAAATTATAAAAAATAAAATATAGAAATTAAATTTAAAAAAGAAAAAAAAAATTTAATTAAATAAAAAAAAATAAAAAATAAAAAAAAATTATAGAAATATATTAAATTTTAAAAAACTTAAAAAAAAAAGAAAAATGAAAAATTATTTAAATTATAAAAATATGAAAAATTAATTAAAAATGAAAAATAAAAAATCAAATACAATAAAAATATTAAATTTAAAAAAATATATACTAAAAAAATAATAAATTTTAAAAAATAAACTAAATTTAATTTATAAAAATTTATATATATATATATATATATATATATATATATATATATATATATATATATATATATATATATAAACTTAAATTAAAAATATATATTAGATTTTATTAAATTTTAATAAATAAATGAATAAACAAATAAATTTTGAAATAAAAAATAAATTTTAAATATAAAAAAAAGTTAAAAAACATTGTTAAAATAAAAAGTTAAAAAACTTTAAAAATCAATTAAAAATTAAAAATTGAAAAAAATAAATTAAAAAAACATATATTAAAAAAAAAAAATCTAATTTTAAATACACAATTTTAATTGAAACAAAAAGAAATATACAAATTTTATGTAATTAAAAAAATACTAATAAAAGAAAAAAAAATATTAAATTCAAATAATTGAAAAAAAAAATACAAAATTTATTAAATTTTAATAAATTAAATTTAGAAACTAAACATAAAATTTAATTAAAAAAAAAAACAAAAATCAATTAAATAAAAAAATATTAATAATTAATAAAAATTATTAACAAAATTTAGAAAAAAAAAAATTAAAAACAAAAAGAATGAATCCGATTAAAAAAAAAAATAAAAAATAAAAAAATATTAAAAATAAATAAATTTCAAATACAAAAATTAAATTAAAAAAAAAAAATTAATTTTAAATTTTTTGAATTAAAAAAAAAAATCAGATTAAAAAATTATTAAAAATTAAAAAAAAAAAAGAATTTCTTGATTGTGGTGGCGCTGCTAATTGGCCTCCCACTCAGGTGGCAGCAGAATCGGCCTCCCGCCACGGCGGGATTGGCGGGGCTGCCATGATCAAAAAATTCTTTTTTTTTTTTTTTTTTTTTTTTTAATAATTTTTGTTATATTTGATTTTTTTTTATTTTTTAATATTTTTTAGTTCAGAACATTTTTTTTTTAATTTTTTTTTTCTTTTTTGTTTTTGATTTTTTTTTTTTTTATTTTTTAATATTTTCTTTTATTTTCTTTTTTCTTTTTTTTTTTTTTTAATTTCAAATATATATATATATATATATATATATATATATATATATATATATATATATATATATATATATATATATATATATTTCAAATTTTTTATTTTAAATTTAATTTAATTTTTTTTTTTATTTTGTTTTTAAATTTAATATTTTAGATTAATTATTTTTTTAAATTTAAAATTTATTTATTAAATTTATTAAATTTTAATTTTTTTTTTTTTTTTTTTTAATCTTTTATTTTATTTAGTTTTTCATTTTTAAAATTTATAAATTGTTTCATTTTAAAAAAAAAAAAAATTTCATTTTCAATTTTTTTTTTTTAATTTGTTTTTCTTTTTAATTTTAAAATTTGTATTTTTTTTTTCTTATTACTATTATTTTTTAATTTAAATTTTTAAATTTAATTTTTTCTTTTTTCTATTTTTTTTTTAATCTAAATTTTAATTTTGTAAATTTAATTACTTTTAAATTTTCTATTTTAATTTTTTTTTTAATTATATGTTTTGTTTTAGTTATATAGTTTTTTTTTTTTAATGTTTTTGATATTTTTATTTTTTTATTTTTTTGGGTTAATTTTTGTTTTTTTGTTTTGTTTAAATAATGTGTTTTTTTTCAAATTTTGTCATTTCTTTTGATATAATTTTCGAATATTTTTGTTTTTGTTTTGTTTTTGTAATTTATTTTTGTTTAAATTTTTTATTTTTACGAGTTAATTTTGTTTTTTTTTACATTTTTATTGGTTTTTTTATTGTTTTTATAAATATATTTTTTATCTAAGTTTTGTGTTTTATTACCAACATGAAAATCATCACTCTAAAAAAAAAGGTTGATGCTGCATCAATACGTTTCAAAATTAGCATGAAAATCACCGCTCTAAAAAGAAAAGTTGATGCTACATCAATACGTTTCAAAATTAGCATGAAAATCACTAACATTTTAAAACAAATATTCATAATTCATAAATAAAAATATTGGAGTGTCAAAAATGTGCACAAAAAAAAAGGGGGTGATTCTGCATCACCACTTTTCAAAATCGGGTGCTTTTTATGCTACCAAAAAAAAGTAGGTAACAGTGCCGTTACCTATTTCATCGGTAACAGTGTTCTTGGACTCAGAGACCCGAATCATAGTAATGAATTAATGGGAGCGAGAATATGGTGGAAATGGATATCGGCTCCACACACTGCTTGGGCCAAATTTTTGGACAGCCAAATATGCCAACAATAGACCCCCAGAAGACCTAATAAGGCTCTCCCCTGAAGGAACACGCTCACTAATTTGGAATGCTACGAAACAACACAGCGCACTGATCCAACAACACAGTTTTTGGGAAGTTCATAATGGAAGCATTGCTAGATTCTGGGTGGACTGATGGCAACAAAAACCCAAACTAGTTGACATTCTTCAGCCTCACAATCTAGGGGATCCGACCATTATCCTAGAAAATACGGTAAATCAGCACTGGCTCCCTTTGAGCAACAATGGATTCAGGCAATGGAAACACTCTGCTCAAATCACTCCCTAGGAAGACACATGGGAAGCACTCAGCCTAAAACTATAGCAAAGGAAGATCAGATGTTTGGAGGAACCAGACATTCTTAGATGCAGATACACCACCAAAGGAATGTTCACCACAAAAGAGGCCTACACTTTGATGCACCCGATCATTGATCTTCCTGACCCTCTTTGGCAGCTTATATGGTCTCTTGGAATCTGGCCCAAAGTTTCTACTTTTCTATGGCTTCTCAGCCATAAAATAATTCTCACTTTGGATAATTTAATCAAATGGGGCTTCATAGGACCCTCTCGATATCCCAACTGTAATCAAAACAATGAAACAATTCAACACCTCATGGTCTCCTGTACTCTTACAAATTATCTCTGGGAGAAACTAAGCTTTCGCTGCAAAAGGAGAAAACCTTCCGGGGATATAATCAGCACTATACACAACTCGCCGACGAAACCTTACAACAACACTCTTCTCAACACACTATGGCAACTTCTCCCAGGCCTGCTCCTATGGAAAATTTGGAAGGAGAGAAACAAGGGAATCTTCAGAAGCCAAAGCATATCATTGGCAATAATCTGGAGTAATTTTGGTGACAACCTTCAAGAATCACTGGCTCTTCATGAATGGAAGGAAGAAGATCTTCCCACAAAGCCACAAGAAAAGGCCATTTGGGAGAATTGGCAACTTAAGATCACTAATACTCCAACCAGTATTGCAATGAACACTCCGAGAATTCCAAATCAATGGTATCCTCCCTCCACAGGACTGTTCAAACTGAATTTCGATGGCACTTCTAAGGGCAACCCCGGAAAAGCAGGATTTGGTTGCATTTTCAGAGACTCCAATGGGGCTCCTCTAGCAATCTACTATGGCTCTATTGGTTGGGACACTAACAACTCTGCAAAATTGGAATGTTTGTGGCAAGGTCTTTTCTTAGCTCAGCACTATAATCACTTCCCCATTGTAATTGAAGGAGACTCACAGGTGCTCACCAACATGGCCAATCAACTACTCTGGGGAACTACAGTAGCCAAAGTGGCTACCAGCTGGAGACTAGCAGCTTGACCTGAAATGATGGACCGATGGCTAAAGATCCATAAAGCCATCTCGTTCACTCATATCAAATGAGATGGCAACAAAGTTGCAGGTTTCCTGGCCAACGTTGGAGTGGAAAGTGTAGACACTCACAAACATGGCCCCCTCAAAATTCTCCATGAGAGTGCACTTCTACAGGATTGCATCACATTGGTGCACAAAGATATTACAGTTCCAGATGCGGATGATGTTTAAGGTGGATGAGACGTTTGTCCCTGTGAGGTTCCCAATGTCTGGTGCGTGGTGTGGCCATATGGCCACCCATAGGCACATTAATCCTCCATTTAATGATGCCAACCCACATAGCACTTGTTACATTAACTCACTCCACCGCCAGAATTTGCTGCTACTCTAGTTTATAATGGATCCGATGCACCGAAATTCTATTCATGCCCTCCTTGACTGTTGTTCTTCCTCTGAGGACTTCTCTGGTGGCCATTACCCTGAAACCTGGAGCAAACGGGGAAAGGCTAGCCTTGCTGTGCAGGTGCATCCTATCCATCACTCCCAGTCTCATGATGCTGCGTCTCCTTCGCAACCAGTCACTCAACATTTTGCTACCCCTGTCTCCACTCCACCCGCCCAAATTGCTCTCCACAAAACCTCCCATAGAGCTGAGTTCCAATTTTCTTGCTCCATGGAACAACCTGTAATTACTGCTTTCATCACTGTCACCCTTCGGGAGGAAGCAGCTGGTAAAGAAGACAAAGATGATTCCAAGGAAAAGAGCGCGCCGCTGGGGATGAAAAGTGATGGTGAGGAAAATGAATCGATGAATGAGGTAGCTAGTAAAGCCACCTGTGCAACAACTAAAGATGAAGATGGCAGCAGCGACGAACACAAATGTGGCATTGAGGAGGATCCTCCCTCTCCTACAAATGACAAGTAAACACGGTAACCTCTACTGGAACACAGATCTGAAGCCCAGGTTTCATGGGTCGTTTTTTGGGTTTTTGTTAATCTCTCCTTTGCTGAGAGTGAAAAATGTTGTTTTCATGGGTCCATTTTTTGAACTTAATGCTGGTTTCCCTTGTGAGGGTGGCAAGAAAATTATCTAAGGGACTGGTTTCCCCTCTTGGGGTAGTCCAGAATTTTGTATTTTTTGACAATCATAACGAGCTCTCAGACTCACTTAGCTGAGGTTGTTGTCGCCATGTATTTTTATGTTATATAAATAGAAATAGACTTATTTAGAGAAAAAAAGAAAAAATTAATTAGTAATATATGTTTGATTAAAATTAATTAACAATATTAAAGTAAAATGTTTTGTATGTTTATAATAACAATATATTATAATAATATGTTAGCAAATAATTAAATAAATTTATTTGGTATAAAAGTTAATCAAGTATTATATATTATTAGTTTAGATGCTTGAATTTAAGGGTGCTTGAATTTAGGATCTATTAATTGTCAATAAAGATAAAATTGTTTGATTTGAATTTTTTTTTTTCAAATTTTACATTTGAGGAAAAATATTTGCATTTTAAGAAATTTGATTTCTCTATTTATTTGATAAATACAAAATTCAAATAAATATAAACTATTCTATTATAATTTTTAATTATAATTTAATTTAATTGGTATTTTAAATTATTTAACCGCTGCAATTTTAATTATGAAAAAAATGTACATAACAAAAATTATATTTATAATTTCAATTTATTGTATCGTATATAAAATAAAGCAATATAAACATGGGCTTGGCCAATACAAACCGTCAAAAGTGGGTATTATGTTTGCCATAGCATATTTAATTGTCATAAACCAAGCACTCCAGGTGATTGGAATTTTTAGTTGTGACTTTTCCTCGAGGTGGAAGGGATGTGGAATAAATTGAAAAATTAATAAATGGTATGGAATCGTTTAAGTTTTACTTCATGGTACTTTTCATTTAATTATTTAATAAACATCGATGGGATGTGGAATAAATTGAAAAATTAATAAATGGTATGGAACCGTTTATGTTTTACTTTATAGTACTTTTTATTTAATTATTTAATATTTATATAAAATTTATAGTCAATAATATTATATATTTATGGATCATTTCCATTTAATTATTAAATATTTATATAAAATTTATAGTCAATAATATTATGACTTTATAGGTCACTATAAAATTATGTAGATTTAAGTCATTTATCATTCTAATTTTGAAAGAACAATGCAAGGAATCGGATTTTAAAGTAAAGACCAATGCAATTTATCTAAATTTTGTTCATGAATATCATTTAATTAATTAATAGTATATATTAGATTAAAATATTTTGGAATGTTTATCATAATGATAATGAGAAGTTAATAAATAATTAAATATATATTTGGTTATTATTATAATGATAAAATATTATTTATAAAAATTAATAAAGTATTATATATAAAAATTAATAAAGTATTATATATTATGAGTTGACATGTTTGAATTTCTGATTTATTAGTTGTTTATAAGATGAAATTTTTTGATTTGCAATTTTTTTTTTCAGATTTTATATTCAAAAAAAAGATTTGCAACTTGAAAGATTTAATTTTTCTATATATTTGATAAATGTAAAGTTAAAATGGATATAAATTAATTTTATATATATATATATATATATATATATATATATATATATATATTTTGTTATAGTTTTTTAATTTTGATTTAATTTAATTTTTATTTTACATTATTTGATCTTTCTAATTCTAACTATGAAAAAAAAACCTTATATAACATAACATAATATAGATTATATTTATAATTATTAATTATAATTACATTTTTTTATTTTAGTGTATTATTATTATTCAAGTTTAAAGTCATTATATCCAATCAAATCAAACTATATCATTGATAATTTAACTAACCCTTATTACTTATCAAAATCAAAATCTTAAAATCATTAATAATTTTACCAAATCAACATATTTATATAACATTACACCATATTTTTTATATCAAAATATTTTTACAACATTACAACGGATGTTTTATATTGTATTGCAAAACATCTCTCAAACACAATAAAATTTTCAATTCAAATCTATATATAGAGGCAGTAAGAAACCAACTACCAATTTGTTACATAAACAAGAGTCCCTGCCATGCCGCAGGCGGCAGGGACTAATAAGGAAACAATGCTTCATAATAACCATCGACAATATTTCGGCTATGACGAATATAAAATGGTCTATTTCAATAAATAAATGTCATCTTATTTTCTGCAATATATATCAAATCCTTTCCGTCACTTCAGTCAGAGCCACAGCAACCGCAACCGCAACCGCCGGAAGGGCAGCATCCATCACAACAGCAACTGCAGGGAGGGCAGCATCCATCACAACAGCAACCGCAGGGAGGGCAGCAACATTGCCAGAGCCATCCTCCGCAACCCGAGGACTGCTCGCTCTGCCCGGTCTGCGATTCGTTAAAGCAGGACAGAACAAAATTCCTGCAAATCGATCACAAACAAATAAATAACGCAATCATTTAGCATACATGAAACCTGCTACTATATGCATAGCTGAAATGAATGATAAATGTAAGAATTAAAATCTTACAATCCTTCTATGAATCCGTCCATACATCCTTTCGATCTGCCCTTCTCCCTGGTTACAGCAGGGACTTTTACATACTGTTCCTGAGGAACTTGCATGGGGTACCCTGACAACATTAAAAGCACTATAACGTAAATGAAAATGAAAATAACTTGTGTGTGATTAGTTTTGATGGGTAGTTTAGCTAGTTGAAGCTTTCACTAAATAATTGGCCATGTATCCTGAGGTGTCAATTTAATTTTCCTTTGGGTTATCAGGCTCCCTATAGTGGAGTCGACTAGGGGGGGAGTCCAGACATTCTAGGAGTGTTGAGAGGAAAAAAATAAAAATTAATAATGTGTAATAATGTAGCGTAAAAAAACCTGGCGGTGGATATCCTTCCGGGTAGCTTACAGGTGGTTGTGGAGACTTGCTCTCAGACATGGTGTTCCTCTGATTCGAGCTCTGGACCTTCAACTCACATGAATGAAGGAAGAGCAGGGATGTATTTAACTACTATGTGGTAGGTAAATAAATAGTATAGAAAAGGAGATAATGCCGATGCTTCTGTCTCAAGTGTTTCATGAGATTCTTTGCGGTGTCCAAGTAAAGCAAATTCGACATTTCCAATAATCCGAAACTTCAGACATTTGTCACATCCAATACCAACGCAGAGTGGCTCCTTTCAATTTCTCCTGCAGCCATTGTTGTTGAGTTGTAATGGTGGAATATTGAGTTTTCTTGTGGTTCAAACATTATTTTCCAGAAACTTCGGATCAGCAGATGCCAATTTCTGTGGAGGGACAATTATCCATGCCCCACATCATTCAAAAGATTGAGGAAATTATGAATGGACCACTCCTATCGCTGTTATTTGTCATTTAATTTAGTTTAATTTTATTATTATTATTATTTTTCTTTAAGCTTCTTCATCACTTTCATAATTATCAATGCACCACATCATTCAAAAGATTGAGGAAATTATGAATGGACCAACCCTATAGCTGTCATTTGTCATTTAATCCATTTTAGTATTATTATTATTATTATTTTGGTTTCATCATTTTTTTTCTAATAGAAAGATTTAACACCATTTATCACCAATCGAAAAATCTACAAATAAATATATTTAATAATTAGTATATTAAATTTATTATTGTTTATTAAAATTAAAAGGAATGTTTTAAATTGGTTTAAAATTTAATTTTTTATAAAAAAAAAAATTTCATTAAAAGTATATATATATAAATTAAAATCATTTTAAATCTTGATTTATCAAAAGTCTATAAAATAAAAAAATTTAAGGTTCAAAATTTCTTATCAAGTGAAAAATATTTGATCTCTCTAAATTTTTAGTAAAATCAAAATTAAAATAAACATTGGTTGGTTTAATTAATAATTATCATTATCATTATAATTATTAATTTTTATTTATTTTATTTTGACCAAATCAAATTGCTAAAACATTAGCACATCTTTATTTTAATAAGCTAAAACCCCTATGGAAGCAATTACTTGTAATTCAATATCTCATTGGCATATAACGAACTAAATAAATAAATAATAATATATTTAAATGGATTATAAATGGATTGATTTTTTTTATTAAAAAAAATAAAACTAAAATATTAAATTACATATATATTAGATTTGAGTCTATTTTTGACATTTCCCCTAATTACATTTATCCTTTTACCATTTTATTATATTAGTCTTATTCTTTTTATTTTTTAATAATGTAATAACTATAGTGTAAGAAAATGCTTTATTCCACAAAATTGTCACAAACATAAGAAATATAATAAATTACACATGACAAGTTTTTTAAGGCAAACTTTCATGATTATTAAGTCAAGAGTTTTATTCTACAACACATTGTGAAGGTGATGTGTAATTTTTTCTATAATCAATATTGATTTGAAGGGTGCCCTTTTAAAAATAAAATAAAATTTATTTTAAATGTAGCATAAAAAGTATTATAAAATGTAGTCTTACTTGACTTTGTTTTCTTTATTGGTTGTTGATCTTACCAATATAGATGCATCTTAATAGTGAATCCAACAAATCTCTTAAGATGCAAACCCTTTTGATAGTGTAAAATTTAAAATAATTGCACCTACAAACATTGCATCCCTCTACTTACTTGATATACAAGTATCTTATTTCATATGGTCATAGAAATATTTTATTTGTAACTAAAAATTATAGTGAAATATTTTTACCATATCTATTTTGTATTGATTTGTAATATCATCAACAAATAAAACAAGCACAATTACAGCGTCAAAGATTGCATCCCTCTAGTTACTAGATATAAAATTATCTTATTTCATATGGTCGTGGACATATTTTATTTATAATAATTATAAATCATGAGAGCATCTATTGCACAATATTAACACACAAAACAATAGATTAATTTGGTATATTACAGCCCATCAATCAATAGAGATTACATACGTATATATAGTTGAACTCAGATCTAACTAATTCTAATCTTAGAGAGAGAGGTTGAGAGAATCTCTCAACATCCTCCAACAAACCAAACCAATCCCTAAAATTTAGTATGCATCATCAATGAGGCATTATCTCAAACACCCCCCCTTGATTCCTACAGTATAGAAAACTTACAATACAGAGATCACAATTACAAAATTTATACTTGTCTTTGTCTAGCTGGTCTTGATCAGCAATTCTACCCACTCTGTGGTCTTCTGTATTCCGCTCTTTCTTTCTTCACATCTTCGAGCTTACCTTTTAACCCATTTAAATTACACCTGCTTCTGACAATCAATGTTGACTTTGTAAGATTAAAGATTCTTGACACTCCCGAAGAAGAGTCTCGACACTCAACTACCCTATGGAAATATTTCCATCTGTGAAATAACCCCGAAGAATAAATTTCAGCAATCTATAGGAAAATATTCTAGGTACAGAATATGATCAGTGATCAATCTTACAAAGACATTTACACACAACAATCTCATTGTATAGCTTGTAACTGATGCTCTTGAAGCCCGAAGCGCAACAAGACCCATCAACATATAACAAATTCATCCAATCAAATTAGCCAATTGTTCTCTCGGCACCGAAGAACATCGAGAACAACTAATTTAAATTGTGTAAATCTATTCAATAATTGGTTCTTTATCACAAAATTTACAAACCAACATACTAATTTCACCCATATATTTACCCTCTTATTAAATTTAGTTGACCAACAATGCAGTTGGGTCAACTGAGATGATGATGGAAATTTGGACATTTCATGTGGAAAAAACGAATTGTCCTCGGCCTCGAATGCTGTCAACGGTGGCAATGGTAGCGGCAAACAAGAAGCACGTCCCAGCAATAATTACGTGTTTTTTGCTGTCATTTCCAAAACTTAAAAACGTGGATGGCACCGAATCTGAAGGGAACTGTTGTACACTACGTATATATCTATACCCTCGAGGCTCCTCAGCGACTGGGAAACTTCCAGATTCACACATAAGTAGGAAAGGAAAACTACACTATCACACATACACATGTTCTAAAAAGGTATTTGCTGAGGATGGTTTGGTGCCATGTGGTTTGGTCCCTTGCTGTCATCACCAGTGAGACATCTGCAGCCAATTTTATGGCCTTTTCTCTGGTGTAGTCGGGGGATCGAAGGTGGAAGAGTAGCAACTCCCACCCATAGGCTAGCACTAGATCACCACACCTGTAACATGAACCATGTTATACCGTTAGTTGACTATCGTGGGCTTCATTCAAAACGCATCAAAATCTGCCAATTGATCTCGAGCTCCAATGCACATATCAAGCAGACTCGGTTTCACGCGGCAACTCAGAAATCTCGCTCCCCAATTTGCAATGCAGCAACAGTGATAAAATGGGCAACGAATTTTACTGCGTTTTTGGCTACTAAATTAGTGAATATAGTAGCTTCATTTTGTTGGCTCTATCCCCCAAAGATTGCACTAAAAGAAAACTGAAAACCATGTGAATTCCATTGAATGTAAAAGTTTAAATGCGGGATACTGAGAGCTGATGAAATTCACACTTTCATAGCAGATCGTGAAATATTATCCCTGATCAATATAAGTTTATCTGTCAGTTTCGTTCTTGCTGCAGCGGTGATGGCAGTTTCACGGGCCTTTACTACTAAGAAATCCAGACGCATGCACTACATTTAAATTGCTTCGACTTCGACCAATGACGCAGAGCCGATTCAGCGTAAAAGAAATAGCTGATTGTGTGCACAATTTCTCTATTAATATAATAGCTCCCTTAAATGTGACAATTTCCATACGGCTTCATCTAGACTTTAAATATTCGATTGCTTCCAACCTTCAGTCGTACTGAGCTTTGCTTTTTCAATTTGCATAGGCCTGGGATTTGGTCAGACTCTGGATGCCTATTTCACTCTAAGCTCATTCATTAGCTTCACAAATTCACCGTAGGATATCCTGCTAGTAAACACAGCACAGAAATAAAAATTTCACACAAAAAATATTTTATTCACATTGCTCTCACATCTTCTTGGGTACTCCCGTGAGGGATTAAGCCCAACTAAGCACTGATACCAAATTAGAAATCATGAGACCATCTATTGCACAATATTAACATACAAAAAAATAGATTAATTTGGTATATTAAAGACCATCAATCAATAAAGATTACATATGTATATATAGTTGAACTAAGATCCAACTAATTCTAATCTTAGAGAGAGAGGTTGAGAGAATCTCTCAACATCCTCCAACAAACCAAACCAACCCCTAAACTCTAGTATGCATCATCAATGAGGCATTATCTCAAATAATAATTAAGAATTATAGTGAAATATTTTTACCATATCTCCTTTGTATTGGGTTGTAATAACATTAACAAATAAAACAAGCACAATTATAGTGAAAATATCTTACATTATTTTTATTTTAGAGGGGACACATTCTCAAATCCATGTTGAGAAGAGAAAAAATTACACATCACCCTCACACTGGGGTATAAAATGAGCTTCTCTACTAAATAACTAAGAGAGTGAAATATTTCACCATCACACTAGGGTATAAAATGAGTTTGTGGAATAAATAACTGAGTGAAATATTTTTACCATATCTAATTTGTATTGGGTTGCATAATACATTTAAGTAAAATCAACCAAAAGTGTATACTTGTTTTTTATTTTGATAGATGATGGTTAAGATAACTCTCTATCACTCTGTCTCTCCCCACATACATAAACACATATATATCAATTTTTAAATTTTATTTTTGAATATATAAATGGATTCAAACTCTTGAAAATCACTTGAATACATGGAATAAAATAGCTTAAACATCCAATTCCATCAAATATTTGTTCCATCCAAAAGTAACTCTTAATAAAAGGGTCAAACTATAACCTAAAATTTCTTGAAATGCTATATCTATTTGCTAAGTGATCGGTGAGTCCTAAGATGACCCCAAAATTAACTGGGCTAACATGGTTGGATTTTTTCCCATGGTGTTCTGAAGTGCTAGTCTTCAAATCACGAAGTTCCTTAATAGTACAAGTCATATCTATCTATTCTATGCTTTTTGGGCATTATTATTATTATTATTATTTCAAATCATATATAATATGAAAATTGTTGACATTGAAATAATTTAATAAGTAGTGAGATATTATTTATGGATTGGATTTTTCACATTCAAGTTTGTTAATTTTTTTTATATTTCTTTTCTACTGATATATTTTCAAATACATTTGAATATTAATTAGTTTTGTATGTTGAAATATTTTATGCATATGGAATTTGTTTATTACTATTAATATCTTTTAAATGTCATATATTAATTGTATATTGAGAATTGAATATTTTTATTTTCAAATACTTCTCTTATATATATATATATATATATATATATATATATATATATATAATGCTTTTCATAAATTTGATATTAAAATAAATTGGCTAACGTAGATATTAAAATGATTTATTTACATATTCAAAATATAAATGATATCAACTTTATTTGTTTTTGTTTTAATCACTTAAAAGAATTTAAAAAATTGATATAAAATTATATCCTCATATGAAATAAGATAATTTTATACAAACTTTTATTTTTTTTAAATTAATTAAAACAAAAATGAACAAAGTTAATACTTTTTATATTTTGATATTTCAATTGAATATGTAAATAAATCATTTTTAATATCCATGTTAACTAATTTATTGTGATATCAACACACACACACATATCAACCCAAATAAAATATTTGAAAGTAAAAAGATTCAATCCCTCCTATATAATAGTAATAAAGGGAGGTGTGTAATTAATAGAAAATTAATATGTAATATTTAAAGAATATTAATAATAATTAAAAAATTCAATATATAAAATTAATTAATGTTCAAAATTACTTTAAAAAATATTAATAAAAATAGAAAAGCTTTAATGTTGACAATGTAATGCATAATAAAATATATCAATGCTCATGCTAACTAAATTATTTAAATATCAACAATTTACATATTAGATATTATTTATAATAATAATAATAATAAGGCCCATATAACATCTTGTATACTATTAATGCACAATGCACTTTGTAACATCCTCATTCAAAATACATAGGATTAGAATCTTTTAGAGGTTTTACGTGCATGTAATATTCCCAAATGACTTATATGCATATTTCTTAAATAATAATCAAATGATATAATTATTATCATTAAGTGAAGTAACCTTAGAAAAGGAATAAATCTCATAAAGTAATAACTATTAATGAAAATTGTTAACATAATGCTTTCTGCTGCAACTTTGCATCGATATTGCTCATTTAATAATGCTTGTCAATAACACATTGAATAAAATAATGGGAAAACACATTAAGGGACAAAAATTTACCTTGGAAATCTTGAAGATTAAAACCAACAAAAAATTATTTTTTTAAACATTTCATGAGGGAGTTCACCCCTCACTTAATGAAAACAAGATATTTCATCTCTTTTCTATTGTTTAAATTTTTACAAGTTATCATAGCCTTTAATTCAAGCATAATTAACTAGAGAGAACTATATTAAACATGATGTAATTTTTCTTAAACACTTTACCCCACTATTATTCAAGCATGATATCTTTGTGGCATGGTCATTTCCTGCACTAGGTTACCCCTTGTAAATTCCTTCACTTTGCATGTAACAATAGCTATGTGTAATGACCTCATTTCCTTCCAAAATATTAGTTAAAATCCATATTTCAGTTGTTGAAAAATGGAGTAATTTAGAATTTATCAATGCATTATTTTTGAAATAGAGTATTTTAGAAGTTATCAATCCATTATTTAATATTAATTTAAAAAACCTTATATAGAAATACTTAAATTCCACATATTTTAAATTGAAAAACCAAAGTTATTTGGATTTAGTGGCTAGCACAATCCAAATTTAATGGCACTATGGTTTGGATTCATATACGTAAATTTAATGACACTATGGTTTGGATTCATATATGTATCAATACGTATGGAAAATATTTAACAATGTTGGGTGTGAATTTCAAACATTACTAAGTTCATATATTAACAATTGGAGCAAAGGTGAATGCATATGCGTATTCTTGAAATGCAAAGTTTATTGGTGAAAAGAAAGAGCAATGACGGGCAAGGTCATGGTTCGACTCAGTGACCTCCCCCTCTCCACCCAGACTTTTCACCAAGGCACCACGACATGAGATTTGAAAATGGAGGGGCACAGATTTGTATTTGAACAATGTTTCAGATCCCAATAGAGGAGCGGGAAGGGCCAGCCCTCCTCTTCATAGAACCTCACCATATGACCTTAGTTGAGCGCCCAGTTAAGTGCGAATTAGTGCGCACTTAATGCACATTTAAGAACAATTAAAGCATTAATTAATATGGCAGTTAACTTGGAATATTTTTAGCAGAATATCCAAATCCAGTGCCACTTCCAAATTTGTTGAGGTTAACTGGCAGTTTTCCAAATTTAGAGGTTGAATCTAGGGAGAAATTTAATGAGGCCTATTTTGGTCAATTGTCAATCCACTTTCTCTCAAGGATAGTCATTCTTAGTAGATTGACATGGTTTGAATCTGTTTGAACATCTTTCAGTGGCAATGGAGCTCATCTACATGTGCTTTTGGCACATTGAATAATTTTGAAGCCTAGGGCCCACTAGGAGGGAAGGCCATGCCTAGATCAGCTGAAGAAAAATTTCAGTTAGTGAATAGTCAATTTTTGATGTATTTGATGTTGTGAGCACAATGTTATAGTTTCTAGAGGCATTGGAGCACATCTGAAGGTTCTTTTATCACTTTGGAGATTAAATAATCCCATGGCCATCGGGATTGGAGGTCAAGCCTAGAGGACATGGTAACAAAATTCATAGATTGGATAGAAATTTTTGGGGTTTTCATGTCTTTTGAAGCTAATGGAATAGTAAAAAAATGGAGCATCACTGATGCTTGTAATCACATAATCCCAAGAGGGCCTAGCTAGTTAAAGAAAGTCCATGGAGATGTAGCCCAGGAGGGGTGAACTCCATCATCATCCATTATGTTATGTGATTGGTGTGAGTTATTTTAATGCATTTCATTTTCTATAAATGATATTTTAATTATTACATAACTCATAATTTGATCCTTAAAAATACATGAAACTTCACACATAAACCCCCTCCACAAGTGGTTAACATGAGACGATCCTAATGACATTTTTAATGCTGATGAGGGAGCTTGCATAGCAATAAAACATTTTCCCATATTTAGATCAAGTTGGTATCAGAGAAAAATCTTAACTCATTTTATCCAAGGTTAGCTATTGGTTCTATATCTATTGGTTGTTGAATTTGTGCAAGGAGAATTTAACAGTTTACCAAGTTTATGTGTGAAGGAGAAGAAGATAAAAATTTAGAATTGAATTCTCAAATCACAACAAAGAAGATTTGTATGGATTGCAAGTGTGATGGCAGGTTCATTAATTGATGCTTCTAGTATATCTTCCTTACAAAAACTATTTGATAAATATTTGTTTCAAAAACTCTACATTATGATTGATAGGATGCAAGAGAAGTATGAAGATAAGAGGGAAAGTGTTAAACTTCAAGAGAATTTGATTTCCATGTAGGAGAAGAAGCAAGAGATTCTTGAAAATATGAACGAGATGAAGAATCAACTCTATTTTGCAAATGAAAACCTTAAAAGGATGCATGATATGGAGAATTAGCTAAATGTTGCAAAGGAAGCCTTAGCCAAGCATGTGCTTGAAGAAGAGGTAAGAAATTCAGGTTTATCTTCAATTTCCTCTCAAGATGAATGTGTAGGTTCTTTTTAAATACACACGAGAGGAACAAGGTCCAAATTATTGATGAATATGGACTACGAATGTAAAGGATTAGGCAAACATGCACAAGGCATAGTTGAGCCAATTTTCGTTGAAGAAAGGCCTAAGTATTTGGGTCTTGGTTATGGAAAATATAATGGAGAAATATCTAAAGCCATGAAGGCACATGAAGGTGTTCCAAGAAGTATTTCATTTCATGTTTATTACCTCAAGCTTGTGAAGATTGAGTTGATGAGGAATGAAAAAGTTTTGGACCCACTTTGCAAGAAGGTTCTCATAAGTGTGCAGCAAATAAGAATGGAAAACACGAGGATGTTGAAATCTATATATTCATTGAATGCATTGTTGGTATTTCGAAGAGATCCACTACCTCATGAAATTCACCTCCTCAAGAAGGTGACAAGGTTGAATGTTCAAGGTATAAATCTGATTTTAATCAAGTTGCTTTTGATTATGATATACATGGAAAATTCTCACATAATATTTGGAGAAAAGTTTCATGTCCCTTTTGTGGTTTGGATAACCATAATTTTTCAAAGTGTTGGAGGAAGATAGCCATGCAAAGAAAAATTTCAAAGCAAAGGAGGCAGAAAGACAAAGATAAATAAAACCATGGTGAAAAGAAGAGGCAACTCTTTTGCACTCATTGCCATAAGAAAGGTAATCTTGTAGACAAGTGTTGGACATTTTATCCAACAATTCATCCACGACATTTGAAGAAGGTGGATGAAGAGAATGGAAATAATGGAAAAGAAGATTCCATATTAGATGTGGGTCAAGATGATTTGAATGATGATGATGTGGAACTGAAAGAAGCACCATTGAAATGGTTTGGTAAGAGACGGTTAGATTTCTTATCTAATTAAGCCTTTGCATGTCTTTTGATGTTGATGGATTTATTGCCTATGTAATGCATGTTGCATGTTTATGCCAAGAAACTGATTGAACGTGGAGTATGGTACTCACTTTATTGAAAAAAAATTGTTCATTTCAGCTTTAAGTACATGTACATATGAATGGGTTCTTGTACTTATGGTTGTACTAGTGAGAGAGTTGAAGAATTGTATACATGCATGAGAGTTTTTGTGTATGAACAATGGAATTATGATGATTTCATTATGCTTGAACATTCAAGAATAATTGACTTGTGTGGTCGATTTCTTTCTTTAACATGCACGATGTAAACTTGAGAGTGTTGATCATTTCCACATGCATGAGTATCTAATTGTGTTATTGTGTGTTGCATGCATGTCATATCGACTTGGAAGAGTTTATTTTGTCTCCAAATATAGAAACGAGATGTTGAGAAAGTGTTTCATGAGATGTGAAATTTCTTTTTATTTTGGGAAAAGAATCATCACTTTTTTACACATGATTATGCTTGACTTGAGACACAATCTTTTGAAGATGCATGTTTTTTCCGACTTGTGTTTGGTCAATGAAGTTATGACACCAAGATGTGAGAGTATATGCAAATGTTCACATGATGTGAAATAAGTTTGTTTGAAGGAGCAAGAGGATATGTCATAAAGTTGTTTCTTGCATGATGTGTTGTTTGTGACAAGATGTCAAGAAAATTTTGTAGCCATTGTAGAACATTTTATGTGTTGATGCTAAGAAGAGAAGGATATTGCGATTTCATTCTTCCATATGTGGAACTTGGAACTATGGAGGTAAAGGAATGGTCTTTTTTTTCTTATTTTTACTAATGTTCGAAGTTATTTGTTGTAATTCACTTATTGTGCAAAGGAGGAACATGATTTTCAGTGGGAGGGCATGGAGGAATCAATTTGGTAGAGAAAAAATGTTATATCACCAAAAAACTAGCAATTGTTGGTTTAGGTCAATAACAAAGGAGAACAATGGTTGAAGAGCCAAGCCATTTTCAAGGCAAGGTAAGGCATGTTAGTGACAAAGTGGTTGTCATAGAAATTTCTCCAAGTAGAATCAAGATGATAGAACATGGGAAATAGAAGAGTGTTAAGCACTCATGAGATAACCAACTTTTGGAGGTCCAAAAGCATGTCAGTGGGAAGTAGTGATCAGAATATGGATCAGGGGCAAAAATTAGCTCAAAACTGAAAGTGCTTAGAATTTCACCAAACTAGAATTAAAGTGACCATCTCATTAGAAGGAATCCAACATGACTTGTTTCATTGAAAATGAAGTTCAGATGAAGTAGATATGGTTTTTTTATCGCCGTTCATAATAGGAAAATTTAAAAAGAAAATTTGTAGAACAGGTACAACTGATGACATGGCAGTCGAGTCAACATGCAAAGAATATTCTCCAGTTTTGTTCCAATGAGAATATGAAAGGTGTCACTATTGGATTCGCCAGTTTGGTTTGTGAAGTTAAAAAGCATCTAATAACCCCTAAGGTTGAATGTGGGTCCATGATATTTATGTGTGTGAAAATATTTTTTTATTATATATTAAGGTTGGATTAATATAATATCTATATACTTGATAATTTATATGACTTAATTATCAGATATTATATAAAATTATTATATATATGTATTAATATTTAATATTAATTTAAAAAACCTATATATAAATACTTAAATTCCATATATTTTAAATTGAAAAACCAATGTTCGTTGGATTTAATGGCTGGCACAATCCGAATTTAATGGCATTATGGTTTGGATGCATATACGTATCAATAAGTATGGCACATATTTAAAAATTTTGGGTGAAAATTTCAATCATTAAAAATTGCATATATTAACCATTGGATCGAAGGTGAATGCACATGCGTATTCTATAAATGTGAAGCTTATTGGTGAACAAAAATGAGCAGTGAGGGGTGAGGTCAGGGTTCAAACCTGTGACCTCCCCGTCTCCACCAATCCTTTTCACCAACATGCCACAACATCATATTTGAAAATTAAGGTGCACAAATTTGTATTTGAACATTTTTCAGATACCAACGGAGGAGCGGGAGGTGCTAGCCCTCCTCATAGAACCACACCATATGACCTTGGTTGAGCACCAAGTTAGGTGTGAATTAGTGTACACTTAATGCACTGTTAATCACAATTAAAGGGTTAATTAATCTAGCAGTTAACTCATCGATTTTTTAGCAGAATCTCCAAATCTAGTGCCACTTCCAAATTTGTCGGGGTTAACTGGCAATTTTCCATATTTAGAGGCAAAGATTAGGGAAAAATTAAATGAGGCCAATCTTGGTAATTTTCAACCAATTTTTGCTCAAGGATAGTCATTCATAGCATATTGGTAGGCTTTGAATACATTAGAATAGCTTTTGGAGGCAATAGAGCTCATCTACATGTTTTTTGGCACGTTGAATAATTTTGAAACCTAGGGCCACCAAGAGGGAAGGCCATGCCCAAATCAGCTGAAGGCAAATTTCAGTCAAGGAATAGTCAATTTTTGATGTACTTGATGTTCTGAGCACATTTCTACAATTTATAGAGGTGTTGGAGTACATCTGAAGTTACTTTTATCACTTTGGATATTAAACAATCCCATGGGCACTAGGATTGGAGGTCAAGCCTAGGGGAGTTGGTAATCAGATTCAGAGATTGGATAGTCATTTTTTGGGTTTTCATGTCTTTTAAAGCCAATGGTATAGTTATAAAATCCATTATAGAATCACAGATTCTTGTAATCAGACTTTTGACTAGTAATCCCAAGAGGGCCTAGCTATTTAAAGCAGTTCCATCGAGATGTAGCCCAGGAGGGGTGAAATCCATCATCATCCATTGTGTTATGTGATTGCTATGAGTTATTTTACTAAATTTTATTTTCTGTAAATGAGTTTTTAATTTTTTATTAACTCATAATTTTCTCTTTAAAAACATATGAAACTACACACATAAAACCCCTTCAAAAGTGGTTAACATGAGACGATCCTAATCACATTTTTAATGCTAATAAAGGAGCTTTCTTAGAAATAACAAGTTTTCCCATATTCAGAACAATAGTTCTGGTGATAACTAGACAACTCATGCACAAGCATTGGAAATATGTGAACACGTATAGAAATTCCCCCGATATCCTTTAAGAGGACAACATAGAAAATGGATAGAACTTCTTATGGTGCTAATAATTGTAATCTAGAGTTAACCACATCAATTTCCTTCAGTGTTATATATAGATCAAAATAACTTAGAGAAAATTTATATTATTTAACCATTAATGAACAAATCTTTGGCTTGGTTTCTTTGTCATTTACTCGAAATAATTGGTGTTGATAATATATATGAAACTAGTTGATTCAACACTATTCTATAGTGTCTGAAGAAGTAAAAACCTTATCTCTGTGGTTTATACAAGGTGAAAACATGCTTTCTATATTTAGTAATTCCATGTAATACTAACAATATTATATATTCATATTCATCAAATAAAAATATCATAATTTTTCAAGAGACATTAATGCATACCGAAAAATATTCTCAACTAACCTCTTCACACCTTTGTCCTTGGAAGTGCATCATGGTAGCTTGCAGAAGAGATTCCAGTTGAATATATCTTTAACCTTCCCACAATAAAACCCTAGCTTACTATAGAAAAATAATAGGGCATGGTAAAACCCTACCTTGCATAAAGCCTATCTTGTGTTAGTAGCATTGTTTTGGCTACCCACATAGCACATGCTTGTAAGACAACACCTCAGCAATGATTTCGATTTTCCTATGAATATGATGTTTCTGATAGTTTTGTTTCAAAGTTGATCTTTAATTTTATTTGATCTTATCTATATTTTACCTTATTGTAACAAAAATGTAAGCACATTTCCAAATAATTTGTAAATTTCGCACATAGAGAGAAAAACAATGTTGAGAAACACATGGATTAACAATTTTGCAAATCCACGATGTGATTCATAAAAACAAAAATAAGTATTTGACATATCCTTATGTTGGTCATTGAATACATTTGTACATAATAGTAATATTGGTAGACAGTACATATTCTAAGAAATTGTTTGACATGGCATGAAGGTTCAGAATAATGCAACCAAATTTATTTTCTAACCCAAAATATAGAAATATCTTGTGGATTCATTACTAGCCATTTACTAACTATTTATTAGTGCTTCCAACCATTTTAGATCACATATTAATCAATACTATTTTTCTTTTATATTATTAAATCCACAATATCCATTCCAAGGACAAGGATATTACATTCTACACCCACTTAAGGATAACACCATCACCAGTGTTCATCTTATCATCATTATATTTTTTCCAATATTTATCTCCTGTTATAACTTTTTATTTTCATTTAGATTCTTTTTATTTCCTACAATATGATTTTATATAATCTTTCATTCATGACATTTATCTCTAGTCATCATAGTTCTATAACCAAACACTAGTATAAAATGAGATATTAGTGACTAACTGGCTAAAAAATTTTGTCACCCCAATAATTACAAGTGAATTACTACTAAATTTGAACAATTTTAAGTGTCCTAACTAAAAATGAATTGAAAATGGGAAGTTGGGTTATACTTTTGGCCATTTTTTTAGAAACAAAATATTATTTTTATAAGATTTAAAATTTTTTGGAAGCCAGAGTAATTTTTTTATGTAATATCCCATTTCGGGGATATCTCTAAAACACGGCAAACTCCAACCAGAGATGGACTAGGATGGCATTTACCGGATATTTCGCCTCTGAAAGAGGAAGAGATCTAGAGGCTACCTGGCCCATTCTATAATTTTTATAAGAGTCAAATATAAACACACCAAGTGCTATAGGATTAGAACACTCAAACAATAATAGTGCAGCAGACTGTAATATCCCAAAAATGGTTTCCTCAGCAAAGCATGCCTAGAAAACGAATTATTAAAGTATTATGGCTTAAAATATCATATAATATGTCTAAAAATTCTCAGAAACCAAAATAAATAACATCAGAAACCTTTACTCAGCTTTTAAGGGAAAAAAGGTGGGGAAAAGTGAGGATTTTGGCCCTAAAATGAGTGTATAAGAAATTTTGCATAACATTATGGGTCAAGGTTCTGGAATATGTTAGATTAGGTCAAGAGGGACTTCCATGTCTAATTTGATCTCAAAAAAATGCGTTTTTCTATGTTACACAGTTCCTTCTTCCTGACTAGTCAAGAAAAACCCTGATTTCCCATGACTTTGAGTATGCAGAATTTTACTGAAGCAAGGGAAGAATATTTTCTGAAGGAATAAGATGTAAGAAACTATTAAAAATCATATAATAAGTTTAGGAACATGGCATAGGAATTAAGCAATGTTAAACAACCATTTTTCATAGAAAATCCCTCAAGATTAAGGTGTTGCAAAACAAGAGAATGACTAGAAAACCCTTCAACATTATTTTCAGGAGGCTGAATATTAGTTTAATATATTATAGATATGAAACTGATAAATAGATGAAAACAGAGATCTATAATGGAACAAAATTCCCAAAGGGACCTTTATTACATTCCCCTTGGAAATTTCAGCAATACATGAAAATGTCGGAGTTGTTGGGCAGCTGCTGCAACTCAAATCTGGAAAATAATAGATAAGGCTGAATATGATGAAATGAAGTAAACCTCCTCCAATGGATCTCCAAAGTGGAAGGTTGATCCTTACACTTGAGATCTTACCCTTAAATCAATCCGCAAAACCCTCACTGTAGATACACCATGAAAATAATGCAGTAGCTAAGAGGGACTATGCAATGAATGGAATAGAATACTTTGGCCAAGTGCCAAGATCTGCAAATTAGCTCCAATGTCTTCCAATCTGATCTTCCAAGGGAAAGAAGGACTCTCCCTCTGAAAAACAAGAGAAGGAAGTGGTTTTGTGGAATCTCCATGACAACACCCTACAACACAGTATTATGTTGTTGCAACAATAATGTTGTCCTGGAGGATGATGCTGAAAAAATAACCTTGCCCCAAGCAGGCACTCGAAGCCCCTCGGGCCTAAGGGTGAGATCTCTACACGAAGACACTCGGTTGCACTAAACAGTGCTGTAGACAGGCTAAACAGCCAGCATGCTAAAGAAGAAAAATGTCTCACTCAACAATAAATAACTCAAGCATGAATGAAATGAGGAGGCTCCTCCATATTTTATAATATTGGTTTCCTCCAAAACCCAATGTAGCCTCTCTCTCTCCTCCACATCGTCATCCTTATCCACATCCTCATCCTTATCTGCGCAGAAGCTTGTAGAAGCTTCTAGAGTGTACATAGGCCCCCTCCTCCACATGGTGTTGGGTCCCCCCTTGACTCCCACTTAAGTCACAACATTGTGCTACTAGGTGGATGTCTTATTTCACTTAAGTGAGTTAGACCCTCTTCACTCACTTTTTTTTTATTTAGAAAATATAGACGACAAACTAAACAAAATAGAATATTCCAATTAGCTGTCGCTAATTAGGAATATTACAGTCCCCCCTGGAAAAATGTTGCTTGCCCTCAAGCAACTGCCTGAACAAATCTCCTCTCTGCAAAATGTGCCTGGGTCCCAGATGCGCCACTGAATCTTCCCTGTCCTCTGCATCACCCTGATATGAAGGGATCTCTCAATGCCAAGATCCAAAAATTATCTCTCACGGTACCATCCAACCAACAATCCTTCCGGATCCCATGGCCAGCATGGCCAATAATAGCCCAAGTCCCACGGCTCGGACTATGCACTACCTCTGGCTATGACTGTTTCTTTAAGAGGCGAAGACCATGACTCCTATTGTGCTGTATCTGTCACGGTGTAAGCTGTCCCATCGATTGTGTACCAACTCATCACCTCTCTCCACTCAAGGCATGGAGTCTAGAATATAATGAGGAACATCTCCCTCATGTGGATCCTCCATCTCCAAGCAATCATCCAAACAAAATGAGCCACCTCCCAACAAGGCAACTCCTAAAAATCTCCTTCCACCTTAAGCTCCGGTAATGAAGGTGGGCTAAAAATCTGAACTTGGAAAGTAGCATAGATTACCCCATGTTGTCCTTCTCTCCACTCATGACAATTTCAGAGTTTATATTGATCCTGGGCTGCAAAATTATTGCCCTCCAATGGAAAAGTGAATAACAATCCTCCAAAGAAGGCTCCTCAAACAATGAAGAATAAGTTGGCCCAAAACAATCCATCCATGAAGAATAGGACATGGTCATCATGGAACATCCTAATGAGAGGTTTCCTGAAGGTTTTACATAATGATACATGATTCAAACAATTTCTCATAATGATACAATGCAGTCTCATCCACTGCAACTTCAGAAAATTACATGGCAAGCAATGTCCATGATTCATCACATCTACTAAAGGATAGTAAATGGCTAAATGTAGAAAAAATAATAAATGATCAAGCACTTGCCCATGGTTGTAAAATGGATGAATATCAATCTTATGGCTCACCTCAAAAGAGAACAAACATTTCGCTGTGGTGGCCATATCTCTTCTCATGCTCCCATTAGAACATGTAGTGCAGAAATTGTGAGAATTTTTCCCACTCACGGACACATCTAGCTCATGTGTCTCTCTCATAATCAAGCCTCCCATAAAAATATGATCTATATCAGTAAATGAAGACATTATCAGCAATAATATGAAGATAATTCTGAAGATCTTATGTGGTGCAAGAAGGTACCAACAGGTTCCCAAACAAGTACAGTGCAGTTTTACAAGTTGATGCTTGTTGAAAGTACAAGGAAAAATGTATCTTCTTACATGGTTAAACATGCATGTCTCCATATGATACATGCTAGAGTGTATAAAATGAACATACAAGTGATGATAAAAAAATTTCCCAAGGCCACAAAACAGATGGCTGCCTCCATCATGTAGATTGGCCCAATGCAATTCATGGAGCAATTTGACAAGCTTGCCCTCTTGTGAAGCAATGCACTGCATAATAATGGTAAGAGTGTTGAAATTAATGAATGCATAAACAAAATTATCACCATATGCTGGAAGTAAGATGGTACATGGGCCCATACATGAGTCCTTCATAGTGTTTTGGCATGCGATGAAGAATAATGAACCATGTGCTGCAAAAAGATAATCCCCCTTATGCTTGAAAACCTAAGTCAATAAGAATATGCCATAGATGTCTCTATCATCATTACCTCGTCTTTTTTCATCAAGTGCAACAAATATGAAGTGATCCTGGGACCTATGGGTTATAGATCCACTACATCTCTACTAGGCACACTTCATCCATAAGTCTCTGCTCCAAAGTGACAGCATTGTGAGCTCATGCAAATAAGCTCCTGTCAATACAAAGCTTTGTTCTTTGACATGCTCCTTCTCAAAGAATCCTCTAATAATGCTGCAAAAAATGTAGAATACCTACCAAGTTAAAAGTGATTCAAAGCCATCATCAAAGATCAAGGAGATAATTCAATCTCCTCCTCCTGCAACATCATACAAAGTGTGAGAGAAAATCTGCCCTTGCTCTCCCAAGAAAAGCAACAAGACATTTTGCTGCCTCCGCATACTTCCATCATACAACTCATGTGATGAAGACATAATGAATGATATGAGTAACATATCAACATCATACATCCATTCTCTACGCTTCTCAATGATGCAAGTATCCTTCCATCTTTTCTCCATCCTCCTACTCTTGCGTAGAGTGTTTTCCAAGTGATGGCCAAACTCTTTCAAGAGTAACCAGGGTAGCCAAGACTCCTGCTGCCCGGTATCATAGATATGTAAGTATCCTCCTAGTTCCTTGCTCATCAACCACATCCACTCAATCACTTGTGGATTCCTCCTTGTTCTCCTCATCCTGGTACTCCTCCCATGAGGGCTACCATCCTCCCAAATGAAATTCCTGTCTTTGCACTTCATGGGATTTTGAAATGTAAGCTTCTCAAGGATCAATGAGACCCTATCAAGAATCAAATAGGTGTTAGGCAAAAACCTACCATCATGATGTGTATGGCTTAAGGAATGTCCAACAAAAGCATGAGGGATGTTACCCATCCTAAGATGTCCTCCATCTTCTATCTGCTCTTGTGAGAAGGGAATAAAAGCATTGCATTCCATGGTGTGTCAAAGTGCATCTCCAATGAAATCTCTCCTTGAGACCTCCCTTTCATCCATATTCTTCCAAAACCAATGAGGTCTTGGATATGAAAGTAGAAGTTCCTCTTTGAGCTGAGAGGAGCTCATTGAGAAAGTGTCATCTTGAAGGGAGAAAAGGTTTCTTACTCCAAGATGTCTGCCATCAATCTTCAGATCTTCAAACCCCAACCTCCAATGTGATGTACAATCCAATAATGGCTCATGAGAATGATGGTTTGGTTCCTTCTTGAGTGTTTCCATGTTGCACAGTGAAGTGAAACCAAGTTTCTCTTGATGTGCATTTGGAACTTCTTGTCTGGCTACAAGAGTCCCTTCCTCAAAAGTGTTGGCTGCCCCAACTGTTGATGCATGTGGCTGCTCCTCCATGAATGTGACAGCATTATCACAAGTCTCCTCGAGAGGTGATGTGATCTATTCTTCTTGATGAGAATTGGAAGCGCATGGTACTTCCTCTTCTTTTTCTTCAATCTTCTTGACCTCCTCAAAGGTGGATGAATTTCCTCTGGATCTGAAAAGAGATGAGAATAAACTCAACTTCTTCTTGGGCTTAGACTCACAGGGACTAGTGGATCCCTCATACATGGGAAGAGGTGACCTCCCAGTGATATGCTACAACTTTGAACCTTACATGCTAGAAATCCCACTATTCCTTCCTCCTTCATCCTGCATGAGCTGACAATAATCTCTGAAGGGAAAAGTTTCTTTGAATTCTTCCCCCTTGGACTGCCATTCTCAGAAATAATCTCCAAAGGGTATATGATCATGTTGCCTCCCTTTCTCACTCAGTACTGGAGGTAAGAATGTAGGAATTGTGAGACAAATAGCTCCACAGGCTTAGCCAAAACTATGCTCTGATACCACTGTAATATCTCGTTTCGGGGATATCTCTAAAACATGACAAACTCCAACCAGAGATGGACTCGGAGGGCATTTACCAGATATTTCACCTCTGAAAGAGGACGAGATATGGAGAACACCTAGCCCTTTCCAGTATCTATGTAAGAGTGAAATATAAAAACACCAAGTGGTATAGGATTAGAACACTCAAACAATAATAGTGCAGCAGACTGTAATATCCCCAAAATGGTTTTCTCAGCAAATCATACCTGGAAAATTCATTATTCAAGTATTATGGCTTAAAATATCATATAATATGTCTAAAAATTCTCAAAAACCAAAATAAATAACAGCAGAAACCTTTACTCGGCTTTTGGCGCTAAAAGGTGGGGAAAAGTGAGGATTTTGGCTCTAAAATGAGTGTATAAGAAATTTTGTGTAAACTAACGGGTCAAGGTTTTGTAATATGTTAGATTAGGTCAGGAGGGAATTCCATGTCTAATTTCAGCTCAAAAAAAGGTGTTTTTCTATGTTAAAAAATTCCTCCTTCCCGACTAGTCCAGAAAAACCCTGATTTCCCATGACTTTGAGTCTGCAGAATTTTACTGAAGAAAGGGAAGAACATTTTTTGAAGGAATAAGATGTAAAAAACTATGAAAAATCATATAATAATTTTAGGAACATGGCATAGGCATTAATCAAGGTTAAACAATCGTTTTTAATAGAAAATCCCTCAAGATTGAGGTGTTGCAAGACAAGAGAATGACTAGAAAACACTTCAACGTTATTTATAGGAGGCTAAAGATTATTTTAATATATTAAAGATTTGTAACTGATAAATAAATGAAAACATAGATCTATAATGGAACAAAATGCCGAAAGGTCCCTTTATTACATTCCCCTTGGGAATTTCAGCAATACATGAAAATGTCGGAGTTGCTGGGCAGCTGCTGCAACTCAAATCTAGAACATAATAGAGAAGGATGAATATGATGAACTAAATTAAACCTCCTCCAATGGATCTCCAAAGTGGAAGGCCGATCCTTACATTTGAGATCTTACCCTCAAATCAATCCGCAAAACCCTCACTGCAGATACACCATGAAAATAATGCAGTAGCTAAGAGGGATTGTGCAATGAATGGAATAGAATACTTTGGCCATGTGCCAAGATCTAAAAATCAGCTCCAATGTCTTCCAATGCAGCAATAATGCTATCCTAGAGGATGATGTTGAAAAACTAACCTTGCCCGAGTAGGCACTCAAAGTCCCCTAGGGCTAAGGGTGGGATCTCCGCACGGAGACACTCGGTTGCACTAAACAGTGCTGCAAACAGGCTAAACAGCCAGCGTGCTAAAGAAGACAAATGTCTCACTCAAAAATCAATAACTCAAGCATGAATGAAATGAGGAGGCTCCTCCATCTTTTATAACATTGGTTTCCCTCCAAAACCCAATGTATCCTCTCTCTCTCCTCCATATCCTCATCCTTATCTATGGAGTAGCTTGCAGAAGATTTTAGAGTGTACATAGACCCCCTCCTCCACATGGTGTTGGGTCCCCCCTTGAATCCCACTTAAGTCACAATGTTGTGCAACTAGGTGGATGTATTATTTCACTTAAGTGAGTTAGACGCTCTTCACTCACCTTTTATTTATTTACAAACTATAGACGAAAAATTAAATGAAATAGCATATTCCAATTAGTTGTCGCTAATTAGGAATATTAAATTTTATTTAGAATTTACAACATACCTACTTTAGAAAACAATATAGCCATATGGCCATAGCTGCTCAAGGCACAACAGGAGGCACTACCACCTTCTGGAAGGACTCCAGGTTTCATTTATTAGATTCTTTTGCTTCCAGGCATGCCCTAAGAACCATTCTTTAGGTCATAGAAACTAAAGAGAAACGTTGTATCACAAATGTATATGGTCCCCATTCGGTTAAAGAGAGACTTTCTTTGCTCACTCAACTGAAACCCTACCTCCAATCCCTCAACTATAAGTTGAATATTCTAGCAGGGGACTTCAGTATGATTTTGAATCTGGAGGAGATAAGGGGAGGTCTCCGATGCTTGGAATTGGACTCTAATGCTTTCCAAAGTTTAATTAATGATCTAAATTTCATAGACACCCCCACAAAAAATGGAGTCCATACTTGGAACAATCACAGAGGGGGGGAGCTCCATATTGACTCTAGATTGGATAGATTTCTTCTCTCTGAAGAACTTTACCTATCCTCTCTGGAAACAGAGGCTTCCATTTCTCCGCAGGTTGGATCTAATCATTGGCTGGTTGTGCTTTCATTTCAGATTTCCTTAAAGCCCAAGAATGCACCCTTCAGATTTGAAGCCTTCTTGTTGTCACACCCAGATTTTCAAGACAAGATAAAATAATGGTGGTCTTAAGATCTTCCCCCTCAAAACAGAAAGATGAAAATTTTCCACCAAAAACTCATGTTTTTAAAACAAGAGTTAAAAAAGTGGAATAAAGACACGTTTGGGGACATAACCATTGAGAAAAATTTATAGAGAACAAACTAAAGATTCTCCAACAAACTATCATTCAGAACGGTTTAACCGAGGAAGCAAAACAAATTAAATCAGAGCTTCAACAAGAGTGGGACCTACGGGCTACTCAAGAAGAGATTCTATGGAGACAAAAATCACGTATCCAGTGACTCAAAGAGGGTGAGCGCAATACCTCCTTCTTCCAAAAATGAATGATTTAGCATAGGAAGGTTAATAGAATCCTTAATCTTACGAATGAATAGGGCCAGATGTTGGACACTCACCAGCAAATTGAGGAAGAGCTTCATAGGCATTTCTCAAGCATCCTTAAGGAAAGTAATTACAACAGTGATGATCATATCAGAAAAATTACAAATCACATTCCTTCAATCTTAACCAAGGAACACAATCAGATGATGTTAAAGCAGATAAATATGGAGGAGTTGGAAGAGGAGGTTCAAGCTATGCTGAATGGAAAAGCTCTAGGGCCTGATGGATTCACCATCAACTTCTACAAGGCTTGCTAGGATACTATTAAGGATTCGGTTTATGAATTGGTGGAAGAACCTCAAGTGAAGAAATCAATATGCCCTACTCTCGATGCCACCTTCCTGACTCTCATCCCTAAATCGAAAAGAGCCAACACCCCGGATCAGTTTAGACCCATTTCCCTCTGTAATGTAATCTATAAGATCATTTCCAAAATTCTTGCCAATTGGTTAAAGCCTCTTCTACCACTCCTTATCTCAGCTAATCAGACAGGCTATGTAGAAGGAAGGAAAATAATGGACAACATCATTCTATCTCAGGAGATCATTCACACTCTCAAATATCAAGGAAAACCGGGGATGTTAATCTAGTTGGACATATCCAAGGCTTTAGATATAATTAATTGGAATTATATCTGCCAGATGCTTACAGCTTTTGGACTCAATAAAGAGATCATAGCAGGGATCATGGCCCTAGTATCTGGTTCCTTTTTCTCCATTTCTCTCAATGGCTCTCCCATTGCTATCATTAATCCCTCTCACGACATAAGATAGGGAGACCCCCTTTCACCCTTCCTTTTCATCATTTTGGTATAGGGTTTAGGAAGATCCTTCTCAGCAGCCTTGAACAATGGCCTGATCTCTCGTCTGAAGCTTTATCCACAACTTCCACCTTCAACCCATCAATAATTAATTGATGACACCCTCCTTATGGGATGCCCAATGCTCAAGGAAGCCTCAGCCTTCAAAAAAATCACCAATGACTTTTCGTTAGCTTCAGGTCTAGATGTCAACCATTTAAAATCCAAAATCTTCGTCTTAAATACCCCAACAACCATCCAATTTCATATTTCTTGAGTCCTGGGTTTTCAAAGAATCTCTTTCCCTTCCAAATATCTAGGCATTCCCCTTACTGATAAGCCCCTTTCCTTTTCAAACTGGAAATCTCTCATCTCCAAACTCTGAAAGAAGATTTCAAATTGGACCTTCAGAGCTCTTAATCTAGTTGGGAGATTAATCCTTGTCAATTTAGATCTCCAAGCCATGCCCATATATATTTTCTCGGTAATTGCAGCTTCAAAATTGGTATCTAACCAAATCAGAACAATCCAAAGGGACTTCCTCTGGAAAGGCAAAGCCATCAAAGGAAGATGGGCTCTGGTTGCTTGGGACAAGGTGTGCTCTCCAAAACATGCATGGGTTATTGGTCTTAGAGACCCTTATCTCCTTGGATAGGCCATGGGAGCCAAAATTTGGTGGAGATGGCTGAAAAACTCCTCAAGCAATTGGGCTCTCCTTTGGAAAGCTAAATATGCTCCCACGACTCCATGGGAATCGCTCATTAGGCTCTTTGGAAATCTCAATGGATCACCTATGTGGAATAAGGCCTAGGAAAATAGACTGATAATTCAATAGCACAGTTTCTAGGAAATAGCAAACGGTTAGCATGCTCTTTTCTGGGATGATATGTGGGAGCACAGCCCAAGATTGGATAAAGATACCTACAGACTGCTAAAAGAGTATCTGGAGGAGAAAAAAAAAAGAAAATTTAGAGACTATTGGAATAATGACAACACTACTGATTCGAGAGAATGAGAGAATCTCAATGAATTCCTCCCAGTCCATCTCCATCATTATATTCACTCCCTTATGCAAGAGCTTAGCAAAAGGCGGATTCAAAATGAGGAAGGCCCTGACATTCTTTGATGGGGAGAAAATACGACAGGAACCTTCAGCATTAGAGAAGCTTACAACCTTTTACAAAATATGACCTCTATTCAAGCAGATATTAAATGGAAAATATTGTGGAATCATAGGCACTGGCCAAAGATCAACCTCTTCATCTGGTTAATGATGCATAGGAAAACTCTTACATGGGACAACCTTCAAAGAAAATGTTTTCATGGCCCCTCAGTTTGCATTCTTTTCTTTTCGGATTTTGAATCGATAAACCATCTTTTCAACACTTTCCCTTTTGCCTCTAATATATGGTCATGGTTCCTTTTAGTCTTCAAAAGCTTGGACCATGCTAATCACTCCATCCACGCTACCCTGGAAAATTGGAGCTCTGCTTTCTTCAGCCAACCTCTTCTCAATCTAGCTTGGAATATGCTCCCAGGCATTATTTTTTGGCAATTTGGAAGGAGCGTAACTCTCGAATCTTTAGGAATGTGGCTTCCTCAGAAGAACCGATAATATTCAACATAAATATCATCATTATGGAATTAGCCTCAATTTCAAATCTCCTTGATGCCCCTAACCCACCTTCTGTGGCAGAGAGAAGGATTCTGGCCCTCCTTGATCTTCCCATTCCTAGCAGCGCTTTCTCTCCCATCACTGCTTCTATTAAACCCTCACCTCTAAATGTCTGGTATCATCATGATGCACCTGTCCTCAAGTTAAACTATGATGGGGCCTCCAAAAAGAATCTGGGCTTAGCTGTCGTTGGAGGAGTGTTTCGCAATGCTCAGGGTATCATCATGTGGATCTATTATGGCAATGTAGGTCACAACACCAATAATGTGGTTGAGTTTCAGGCTTTGGCTAAAGGTCTTGACATAGCCAAGAAGAATAACTTCTGGCCTCTTTTGGTTGAGGGAGACTCTAATATCCCTACCCAAGCTTGTAGAAAACTCCAACAATGGAGAAAGGTGGAAAAAATCTCAACTAGATGGCACATCAACAGACTCCTCCAGTAGATCAATGACAATATTAAAGTGACAAAAGGGATTTTATTCCATGCGGTCAAGAGAAAGGCTAATACCCTGGCCGATTACCTGGCCAACTAGGGGGTCATCATGCATTAACGGCTCATGTCCAAGGATTGGACCTTCCTCGAGTATATCGACATAAAGGATAAATGTAATGAAATAAGTAGGGATGATTTGCTCAAGGCTGGTGTCCTTTCCCCACCGCTGAATCCTGCCATCCACAATGATCATGTACCGAATTAAGGTTCTAGCGTGCGATCTCACAGCAGGGAGATCTAGGCTCAGATAAGGATGGACTGCCAACTTGCAACCCACAATGAATACACATGATCTTATTAACTAGACCGCCATACGCCATCGTCCTTGGAAGGCGACATGTTTGCACTCACCTCACCCTAATTATCTCCCCCTATGGAAACATTATTCTCATTTCGTTGTTGTCTAGCAAAGAATTTCCCCCTTATCCTCTCTTCTGCCATGCTCTGACTCCCCGCAGAAGCTCTATCTCACTAATCTCAAGGTTTCCGCCATGGTTCCTCGCCGCAGACACCCCCCCCTGTCCCCCTCGTCGCAATCACTCTTCCCAGTGGGATAACCCTGCCAGACAACCTATGACCAAAGCAAAAACCCTGGCTAGAAACACGGTGCATCATTATATGGAGGTCACCTTGGTTCCTATGTAGGAATTCTTGGATGGTCTAGAAGCGAAAGCTTTGGCTTGGTGGCGGGCCACTCCGACGGAAATGGTTGATCATGAATTTTACTGGATCCCAAACCCTAGTCTGACCTGCAGTAGAGAGAATCTCTTCATGAGAGCAGTCTAGCTTCACTGGAATACCAATACCCTCCTCTCTCTTGCTCTGTAGGAACAAAATATAATCATTTGAAATTTGGAAAAGAAGATTCAGTCCCTCTCTTAGAAGTTTGAGAGCTTCGTCCATACAGTTCATCACTTGCGCTTTGTGGAAAGTTATTCGCTGCACTATGAGCTCTTGAAGAATAGATCCAAGTTGCACTATCATGCGAGCGTCAAAGCAGAGGCTAGCCCTTCGAAGCCCCGTCCTCAAGACGCGGGTCCTTCTCAGTGCTCCCCCTTTGAATGGATGGCTGGCACCCCTGAGTGGCCGATTAACATCGAAGAGTATTGCAATGACGAGGATGACACCATGGCTCCACTGGGGCTGTAACTCATGTTTTTTTTCTTTTCATATGTAGTCCTTTTCCTTGTATGGTCGCTTTGAGCCTGAGAGCTCGTTTTTGGTAGTTTCGAGCCTACACGCTGAGATTTTGAATATGACAGTGTTTTTGAACTCCCCACCCAGCTTTTGTTTCCCTGTATACTCTTTCCCTGGGTGCGGGATCATTCTCGTAATCTGCAGGTCTACATACTACAGCCATGATGGCTCCTTTTTGTAACTCTATTTTGTCAATTAATGTGAATAGTCCCTCTGAAATTTACACACAAAAAAGAAACATTGTCAGAAATTTTATTAGCTTTCTATTGGTTATTTTTTAGATTTTTTTTATTCAAATTTGATATGACAACTTATCAAATATTTGACCGTTTGTTCTTTAACAATCAATGGATTCATAAAAAGCCATATTTTTTGGCACCAACATATTCTTTGTTAACCTTGCGATTGAGAAAAACAAAATGAGTTGTAAAAATATAGGGAGACTCTTGTTTGATATGGATATATTTATGAAACCAACATATGCACATCATAATTACCAGATTTTTTTTAATTGAACCAATATGAAAGAATTGCATATTTCTAAGATGTGTAACATAGCACCATGTTTCTCAACATATTAGTTCAAAACTAAAAATATAAAAACTACCCATTAAAGAAGATGGACTGACCTAATGCACTATAATTTTTTCATATTTTTTCAAAGTGTATTTTGGAACATACAAAACTTTGATTTCATTGAATCATAATGGCTTCAAAATCGTTCTGCACACATTTTACTAAAAAATTAGTTAAAAATAGCAAATATCTATGAAATTCCATAAAATTTATATCCACTGAAAGTAAATTCAATTATGTAAATTTCGGTATTCATTACGAATGTAAATTCATAATATTTCATGTACTTTAACCATTCCAAACTTAGATCAAGGTGAACAAAGCCATGTTGTTACAAAGTTGCATTTTTTCGGCTGAAAAAAAATAAAAATAAAAAATAAAAAATAAAAATAAAAAATAAAAATAAAACTAAAAATTAAAAAAAATAAATAAATAAAAATCATCCGTATTAGTTTTTTCCATGAAAAAACATCAAAATAAACATAATTTTTTTTCGGCAAACATTTCTAAAAGTTGGGGCGAAAAACCTATCGGTTTTTTTGTCGGCTGCGAAATTGAAAAGATGTGGCCATCTTATAGAACTATTTCAAGGGAAATTTATGAATAATATTGGCCAAAACATCATTTTCACACTGACATTCTTCATGAGCAACTTTTGGATATAAAAAAATTTTCAATCTGTTTTTGGATATAATTTCTTTTTGGGTTGGATCTTTAAAGTGATTTTTTTGGGCTAAATTTTGAAAGTGAAACTTTTGGGTTGAATTTTGCAACTGATTTTTTTTGCTGGATTTTAAAATGAGTTTTTTTTGGATGGATTTTGAAAGTGATTTTTTTGGGCTTGATTTTTGAAATCTACATAGACTGAATTATCATGGGAAGTTAATTAAATTGCAAGAGAAAATATGATCAACTTAGAGACATTGAGACTTGTCGAGAATACTCAAGAAACTATTACAAAAGAAAGAAGGAAGAAAACTTAAATATTGAAAGAAAAAATCAATCTCTAGAAGAATTTGAAGCAGGTATTTAAATCTATATATTATAAATGATATTTAAAATTTAGTTTGTTGTCGAATTTAATTTTTATTTGATGAACTAATTTGAAAAATATTTTTCAATGTAAATAGAGAAATATTTTCCTCATAACATTGATATTGAGATTGAAAATGTCGAAAGACAAAGTGAACAGAAAAAATGAACCAATGATTGATGATGTTGTTGAAGACATTCAAAGATATTCAAGTGATAAATTGGAATCACCCTTAGGTATGCATATATATGTAATATATTATTGAAACTATACATATTTATTAGTTTCAATTTCATGAACTCTATTTTTTAATTTAATTATTGAATTTATATTTGTACTCATTTACATTAAATTCCCATATCTACAGATGAAATCAATATCGATGATGAGATGTTAGAAATTTTGACACTGGCACTTATGGAGATAAAAAAATTTACCATGTTATACAATATCATGTTAATCTCATTATTGATAAGTTTTTCAAAGATGAAAATGTGACAGTTCGAGTACAAATTTTGATAGGTCTATTTACATCAAAGAAATTAAAAGAAGCTACAACACTATTGGGTATTCAAAAATCAATGAAAGATAACAAGGTGAATGAAAATGCTATTCATAATATAGATAGTTCTCTAAAATCAATTGGAAGATCTAGAAATAAAAGTGTTCTAGATGAACATAGGACATAAAAAATGGAAGTGGTCCCATCAAGTACTAAATAAAATTGTTTGGAAAAATCTATGGAAAATTCATTAGGGACCTCACGAAAAATATTGCATATGCATAGGAAATTCTGATTGCAAATAGATGAAAATGATGACTTTCTTACTGGAAAATTATTTGACGAAAACCATACAAAGATAGACTTGGAGAAGATGTTAAAAAAATAATATATGAATACTGGATGAAAAATTCATGTGTTTAAATAAAAGTAAGGGATGTGATGTGATGAAAAATAACATAAAATCAGAAAGAATTAAATGAAAAACATATCTTGGACACCACTTGGATAGAGTTATTAAATAAGATCATATAAGAGAATCATGTAATTAAAACATATCAAAAAGCATGGAATGTTAAACGTATCAATGTACACGACATTGGTTGTTGTTTTTATCATGTGTAATTTCCATTATATTATGACACCTTCATTAATTTTGGTTAAACATTTTTGAAAAATTCATCTCCTCCTTCCACTATCCATGTTTTCATATATGAAATTCTATGTGGAAGAGAAAATATTGAATTATTTTACCAAAATAAATTTCATGGTGGTAAAAAATGTGATCACTGTGGAAATTTCACTTTCTTTCATGCCAAATATCCTATTGATATGATTTATCAATCATTGTCCAACATAAAAGTGAAATGGAAGAGATGTAAATATATCCATACATCAATTGGTTCAAGTAGTAGTAAAGGTGCTAGAAGGATTTATTTAGAAGAAAAAGAAATTTTATTGATAGAGTTTTTGATGAAGTTTCACACATAAAATTATCAATACAAATTATCATATAGCTCGATGGAATGACCAACAATTCAAAAAATCCCGTGAATTTCTTCCACTAAGAACCATTTTTTCAATAGTTTATTTTGTAGAAAATTACACATTTGTTGCAAAAAATTAAATAAAAAGTGATTATTATCATTCTGACCAAGTCTCTATGCTTGTTTAGGTTCTATATAGACATGCTGAATAAAATTTTGATCATATATAAATCACCAACAAGAATCAACATCTTATTAAATAATATCATTTTTATATCAATGATAATCATATACATGATACACATTTTCTACAACATTTCTTTGATAAGATTGATGACTCGATTAAAGTTCATGGAACAAAATTCAATTAAAATTTGATATGGTCAGATGGATATGCAAGTTTATTCAAATATTCATGATCATTATTTTTGTTGTTTGATCTTCATATGAATACCAATATTAAACATTGTTGGAATTGTATTGAGACTCGTCATGGAAAGGAGAACATAATGGTGCAGGGGCATGTATAAAATGAGCACTTCAAAGATATCAAATTGAACACTGTGGAAACCCACTTGTCTTAGTTGAACAAGTTTTTCAATGGTGCATTGCAGCACTAAGCCATTAGACTAACCCATCAATGGAGGTACACAGGTATTTACATACACATTAACTTGTATATATTTTTAATATACGATAATTTTAAACTTGTATAAATTATATAGTTTAAATAATGGATCGATGATTATATTTGAAATATAAATTGTACTTTAAATAACATATTTAAATTATTGTTTTAATTTAGTATATTTTTTTGGAATATTTGAGTCCAAGATGTACATATATGGATTACATATGAAGCTAAAATAGTAAAAGGGGCTTAAAAATTGCATTCAATTAAAGCGAAAGAGTAACGAAATGCAATTGAACTAGATAAATGAAAATAATATTGTTTTTGTCTTGTTTTCATAGAGGACACAAAATTCAGTGGTGTTTATGAAAACAATATGTATGTAAAATCTTGACAAAATGAAAAACTTAATACAAAGGGGGGAATGTCGCTTGCAAGCTTCGAAGAGATGGAATCAGAAGAGACTATAGTGTAATCTGAAGGTGATCGAGGTTATGATCATGTTAGAGAAGGTAAAATATCAATTTATTTCAAAGGATATATATATATATATATATATATATATATATATATATATATATATATATTATGTTTTCAAATCATTGTGTGTAAGTATCTAGCTAATAGTTAAAATATAGATCTAAATATATATTAACATCAAGTACATGATGATAAGTAATTTATTGTCAATGATGATATGAATTTACACTTTTTTACTAAGCAGGAGATATTTTTGTTGTTGTTTCAACCATTAACAACAGAGAAAATGTCAAGTATTATTTAATGTGGTGCACTGAACGAAAGATGAAGTTATTGGAGGACTATAGTGATAACTATTTTAAATGTAAACGAGGGTCTATTATACTGAAAGGACATTTTTTCCAAGAAACTCATAAAACTAGGAGTCATGTTTACTTTCATGACTATCATCTCGATGCCATAAGTTGGAAATACAGTCACTTGGTGTGTGCAATGCACATTAAGTTGATAGAAGTTCAATCAAGAAAAAAAACAAAAGTTAAAAAAAGGAGAATGTCAAAATATGACCATGAATAGATCATTTAGTATGGCATTGCATTATAATTTTCTTAATTGAGCTGCCCAACAATATCTTCTCCTAGTATTCATCTTTGAGAAAGGGTTCTAGTACAACGTTAGCCTTTATTTTTGTTTACTCTCAAGCTATCCATTCTAGCTAGTACTAAGTATTACAAATTTTTTTTCATTAATATGGTGGCTTTGTTATTAAGTTAAAAAGAAATTCAAAGATCCCAAATACTACTATAATGTAAAGATGTAGCATATCGCAATTTTCTTGTTTGTTGTTGATTATACACTTATCATGTTTGCACTGCATTTTTCTTTTCTAAATGTCATCGTTTTATCTTTTCAAACAATTTCATTGTTATTTTGGTAACAATATTTACTTTATTAAAATAAAATTAAACCATAAAAATGCATTATTAAAAAAATTCATTTTATTGTGTTTTTCCTATACACACACTGCATATAAAACCCATTAAAACTAAAAATGCATGCTCCACACATAGTATTTAATATTTGAAAATTTAATTTACTTTAATTTAAATTTTGAGATTCATGAAAACTCAGTTGATTCAACATTGTAATTTTTAATTCTCAATCTCTAAGCTTTCTCAAATTTCTATGTTTTATAATGTAATTTTATAGTGTGTTTGCATTGAACAAATTTATATTAAAAGTTAAGTATCGACCCACATCCATAGTATCTCTTCTATACAAGATGATGATCTATTCATGAATGAAAAATGTATACATTTACCACTTTTTATAATGTGCAATTTTAAGTCATATGATTTTTTTATACATCTACACTGTTATAAGTTTCATGAATGAAAAATATACCATGTTTTGTAATTTGAAAAATATGCCATGTCATAGTATGTTTTCTTTGAGAAAATTTATATTAAACAATATGTATCAATATCACTTCTATACAAGATTCATCCATTTTGTATTTGATTATTACCCACCAAATTTCTCATGGATCAACATTTGCTTGGTTGTTCTAGTTAACTTCCAACTTTTGGTTTGATGTAAAGTTTCATGTTATATTTTTTGAGTTTAATCAACAATAAAAATTATCTAAAACATGTTACATTTTGCATGATGCATGGCTTGATGCTTAAAGGTTTTACATTTAAGTTCATGAATATGCAGAAATGTTTGTAAATTTTCAAAATTACAAAACATGGTATATTTTTCACTCAAGAATATTATAATGGTGTAGATGTCTAAAAAAATCATATAACCTAAAATTTCATTATAAAAAATATATTACATGTATACATTTTTCATTCATGAATAGATCATGTGAAAATGTGAAGTTGGGTTACACTTTTTTCCCTTTTCTGAGAAAAAAATTTCATTTTTTTCTGTTCTTCAAGTTTCTACAAGCCAAAATAAATTTTCTGTTTAGTATATCATTCTGCGATAAAAATAAAAGTTTTCATAAATTTTATTAGATTTCTATAACTTTTTTTTTGGAATTTTTTGTATACACATTTGATATGTCAACTTAGCATTTATTTGAGTTTGCATCTTTTAACAATCAAAGGATTCATAAAAATTCATGTTATAACGCGCTGGTGTATTCTTTGAAAACATTTTGTTTTTGAGAAACAAAATGTGTTACAAAAATCTAGACAGAGTCTACTTCGGTTTCGTTATATTTATGAAACCAATAGAAGTATATCATACTTAATAGAATTTTTTGAACTGATCCAATATGAAAAAACTGCATATTTTGAATATGTTTCGACACGAACAAAATTTCTCGACATATAAGTTATAAAATAAAAATCTAAAAACTACCCATTATAGATGATGGACCAATGTAATGAACCATAATTTTTTCAATTTTGCTTACAACATATTTTCGAAGACACAAAATATTGAATTCAGTGAATGATAATGACCTTCAGAATTTTTTTGCACCTATTTTATTACAAAATTAATTAAAATTAATAAATATTTATGAAATTCCATAAAAGTTATATTTCCTAAAAGTATATTGAATTCTGCAAATGCTTGTCTTATTTCTAACAGATAATTCACTATTAAGTCCCTATATTAGTAGTGTAGTCCCTTATTGTTGTTAGTGTAACCCCCTTATTGTTATTATTGTACTCCTGTAACCCCCATATTGTTATTATTATGCCCTTAAATTATTATTGTTAGGTCGGATCAGATTACATTATGGCCCCACTAGGATTGCGTTGTGGCCCCATGGGCTCCTATATATAGAAAAGAGGTTTTGTAATTTGTAGCAGCCAAGAATTGTTCATTCATGTAATGTATTAGAGGTTTCCCCCTCAAAGTGACTCATTTATAAGGCGTTGATATCTCTTTTATTCTATTTTTGGAGCTGCTTTCACAACATTTGGTATCAGAGCTTTGGATTCTAGGGTTTCGCTGCTCCAAATAGGTCATTGTGGAATTTTCACTATAAAAATTTTTCTAAGAAGGTTGAGAAGCTAAAATGTTTAGAGTACGAAGCTGAAATCCTGAGGAACATCTTTGCAAAATTTCAAAACTTGGTTCGCAATATTTTTGGAGATATGATCTATGGAAGTTAGGGATTTTTGTAGGCTCCTGAATTTCACTTAAAAAGGTCATTGCAAAATTTTTTCTATAAGTTTTTTTCTACGAAGGTTCAAAATCTGAAATTTTTGAAGCGCGAAGCCGACATCCTGAGGAAAATTTTTGCAAAATGTTAGAGCTTGGTTCACAATATTTTCAGAGATACGATCTGTGGAAGTTAGGTCTTTTTCAAGCTCCCGAATTTCATCTCAAAGAGGTGATCGTGGGAAAATATTCATAATTATCTCTCTGAGAATCGGATTGGAATTCTATCAAAAGTGACCGGAAGTACACAGACTTTAGTTTCCTTTCTATAAATTTTAGAGCCAAAGGATCAAACAGTGAGACACGGAAAGTCATACAATTTCGCTCTACTGAACCAGTCCTTAATTAGGTAATTGTGGGAGATTGGACATAAATTTTTCTTGAAGAATCACAATCAAGTCAAACCTGTGGCATTTGAAATAAGCTTCAGAGGAATACTACAGGGCCAAATTTTAGATATTGAGGATCTGCAAGTATAGAGATAAGAAAATTTCAATATCGAGCTCCTCAAAAGCAAGTACAAGGTGTGTATTGTTTTCTGAATAGGATAAGTCTTGTTTGAAGAATCAAGTTGAATTTATTCCAAGGGCATATTGTAGAATAGATATCAGTATTGGATTCTAAAATGGCCCCTAAAAATAATTTAACACCCATTAAGCCTTTATAAGGCTCTACTATGACTCATGAAGATGAAGAATGGCAACATGACATATCAAAATTACAAGAGAAAGTGCAACAAATTTCATTCTCACAAAGAGAAAAAAAAAATATGGAATTTTTGAAGAAAGTTGTGGAAACTAAGATGGATGGTTTGAAGAAAGGCATGGAATCTAAGATGGATGGTTTGAAGAATGGCATGGAAGCCAATATGGATGGCATGGAGGCTGGCATGGAATATAATATGGATGACATGGAAGCTAAGATGGAAAACATGAAGAATGATCTAAAACAAGACATGGAAGGTTTGACAAAGTTGATACAAGAAATTCTTCCTAATGGTGAAAATATAGTAGAGGAAAATCATGATGAGAAAAAAATAAATGTTAATCGTGATTTCATAAACTCTAATGTTGGAGGGAAGAACCACCATATTCAAAAAATGGATATGAGGAAGTTTGATGGAAAGGATCCTGTAACATGGATACTACAGACGGAGCAATATTTTGATCTCAATAATATTTAAAACACACAAAATGTACGCATTGCAACTTTACATTTAGAACAAAATCCATTTGTGTGGTATTGATGGCTTTTCTCTCATAAAAAAATTGTCACTTGGTCAATTTTTACGGAGGAAATGATAGCACATTATGAGGATACAAAGAGCAACACTTTCTTTAGCCAAGTGATAAATCTTGAACAAAAGTGTTCAATGGGGGAGTTGATTGAGGACTTCTAAAAATTGAATATAAGGGTAACTGATATTCGAGAGGAACACAAGATTGATCTCTTCATAGGTACTTTAAAGGATAACATCCAACATGAAGTTCACTTTTTTGAACCTGATTCATTGGATAAGGAAATCAGGTTGGCAAGAAAAATTGAATGTAAAATTATGGCGATAAGGAAGCCTACCACTCACTTCTATAAAGATGGAAGTGTTGCTACTCCTATATTTCCACAACCTAAAAGGTTGACACCACAACAATCGGAAGAAAGAAGAGCAAAAGGGATTTGCTATAGTTGTGATAGAAAATACACTAAAGGTCATAAGTGTGCTAAGAATAAATTATTTTACATAGATTGTGAAGAGGAAGAAGAAAATGAACAAGAATCTCCAAAAGAAGAGGATATACACCAAGAACCAGCCCTACAAGAGGAAGAAATGAGTCCGACCATATTGTGTAATGCATTGGAAGGAATTATCATTCCTCAAACTCTCAAGATAGAAGGACATCAAGAAGAAAAAGGTAATAGTGTTTATTTATTCAGGTAGTACCCATAATTTTATTCATTGTAAGGTAGCCAAGGAATTGAATTTTTTCCTATACCTAGCACCAGAATGTCAAGTGATGGTCGCAAATGGGGGAACTATAAATTGCTATGGAAAATGCCATAATATCAAGATAACCATGGGGGAATATGTATTGAATAGTCCAATTCTTTCCATTCCTATGGGAGGTGTTGATGTTGTTCTAGGAGTACAATGGTTACAATATTTGGGGACAGTAGCTTTTAATTTTCAAGAACCTTTCTTGAAATTTTTTTTCAGAAGGAAAGGAAGTTGAATTACGGGGTATTGCACGGAAGCCGGGAAATATAATAAGCTCTAATGCCATGAAAAAACTTATAAAGAAAGAACAACAAGGCATAATTTCACAATTATGCTAACTAGAAGTTCCAACATCAAAATCATCTGTTCCTGCATATCTCCAAAAAGTCTTGGACAATGATACTTCCAAGGTGTTTGAAACTCTCAAAGGGCTACCACCTATTTGTGATCATGATCATGCTATTCATTTGATTCCATGATGTGTTCCTCCAAACATCAGGCCTTATAGATATCCTTATGTCCAAAAGAGAGAAATTGAACGTATGATTGTAGAAATGTTAGAGGTGGGTATAATTTAACCTATTCAAAGTTCTTTCTCCACTCCTATAGTATTGCTACACAAGAAGGATGGATCATGGCACATTTTTCGGATTATAGGGAGCTCAATAAGCTCACCATTAAAGATAAATTTCCCATTCCTGTGATTGATGAATTATAGGATGAATTACATGGAACAATTCATTTTACCAAGTTGGGTCTTTGTTCAGGATAACATCAAATTAGAATGAAGACTGAAGATATTCCAAAAATAGAATTTCAAACTCATGAGGGTTATTATGAATTTTTGGTCATGCCTTGCTTAGAAATTTTTTACTAGTATTTTTTGATGATATCCTAATCTATAGTAGGTCTTGGAAGGATCATGTTCAAGATGTTGACAGGGTGCTCAAACTATTGGAGGAGAAATAATTATATACAAAAAATCCAAATTTTTCTTTGGAGTACAAGAGGTGGAATATCTGGGTCATATTGTATATCACGAGGGTGTTAAGGTAGACCCTAACAAAATTAAAGCCATTAAGGAATGGAAAGTCCCCACAACCATAAAGTAGTTGCAAGGATTTCTATGGTTAATAGGGTATTATCGCAAGTTTGTTAAGAATTATGGGAGAATAGAAGCACCTCTAACAACATTATTGAAGAAAGATGCATTTTCGTGGAATCCTAAAGCAACTAAGGCCTTTGAACATCTTAAATAGGAAATGTGCCTAGAACCGGTCTTATCTACACTGGAGTTCACAAAAACCTTTATTGTGGAATGTGATGCCTTAGGAAATGGAATTGGTGTTGTTTTAATGCAAGAAGGAATACCCATTGCTTTTGAAAGTCATCTAATCAAAGTAAAGAATTTACAGAAACCTATTTATGAGAAGGAAATGTTAGCAATATTGCATGCACTAAAGAAATGGTGAACTTACCTAATGGGAAGACACTTTAAGGTAAAAATTGATCGTGATAGTCTTAAACACTTTTTGGAACAAATACTATCTTCAGAAGAGCAGCGAAAATGAGTCACAAAGATGTTGGTTTATGACTTTGAAATAACCTACAAAAAAGGGAAGCTAAATGTTGTTGCAGATGCACTCTCAAGAAATAATGAAGAGGTTGAAACATTGCTTTGTGCCATTTCTATTATCCAACCAGATTGGATAACCGAAGCAAGATATGAATGGAAGAAGGATGAAGAAGTGTGGACACTCATTAAAAAGTTGCAGCAAGATCCTAGTACATCTGATACATTTAATTGGATGAATGATTCCTTATGGTACAAAGATCTCTTATATCTTTGTAAGAATTCCCAACCAAAAAAAAAGATTCTTTTGGAATTGCACATTTCTCCTTTAGGAGGAAACTCAGGATTTTTAAAAACTTACCATAGGGTGAAGAAAGATTTTTTTTTTATGGCCTTAAATATGATATTCAAAAGTTTATGGCGGAATGTTTGGTTTGCCAGTAGAATAAAGTTGAGACAACTAAGATCGAGGGTCTTCTACAACCTTTATCCATTCCAAGTCAACGTTGGGATGAGATTTCAATGGATCTTATCACTAGTTTACCTAAGTCTGAAGAAAAGATTGTCATCATGGTGGTACTTGATAGAATTACCAAGTATGCACACTTTTGTGCATTATCTCAATCATTTAAATCAAGTAGAGTTACTACTACATTTATGGGCACAATTCAAAATATATATGGAAACCCAACGGTTATTGTGAGTGACGGAGATCCCATTTTTACTAGAAATTTTTGGATGGAGTTTTTTCTTGTTTGAGTAATCAATTAGCTCATAGCTCATCTTATCATCCTGAATCTGATGGTCAAACTAAGATAGTAAATAAATGTTTCGAAGGATATCTTTGTTTTTTTGTATCTGATAAACAAACACAATGGGTCAAGTGGTTACCTCTCGCTGAATGGTGGTATAACACTTCCTTCCATAGTGCAACAAAAATGACCCCATTTATGGCACTCTATGGATATCATCCACCATCCATCACATCACCATTAAGAGAAAATTCGAAGGTTCAAGCAGGGGAAGATCACATCAAGCATCAACAAGAAGTTCTCCAACTCTTAAAGGATGACCTGAATTTGGCACAAAATCAAATGAAACAACAGGCAGATCAACATCGTAGCAAGAGAATTTTTTATGTAGGAGACCAGGTATTTTTATGGCTACAACCATACAAATAAATGTCCCTCAAGCTAGCTAAGAAGGATAATAAATTATCGCCAAAGTACTATGGTCCTTACAAGGTGTTGCAAAATATTGGTACTATGGCATACAGATTGGAGCTTCTATTAGGTCCTTATACTACTAGTATAGTCCCTTATTGTTGTTAGTGTAACCCCCTTATTGTTATTATTGTACCCCTGTAACGCCCATATTGTTATTATTATGCCCTTAAATTATTATTGTTAGGTCAGCTAGCATTACATTGTGGCCCCACTAGGATTACATTGTGGCCCCATGGACTCTTATATATAGAAAGGAGGTTTTGTAATTTGAATCATCCAATAATTATTCATTTATGTAATGTATTAGAGGTTTCCCCCTCGAAGTGGCTTATTTATAATGTGTTGATATCTCTTTTCTTCTATTTTTGGAGCTATTTTGACAACATTTGGTATCAGAGCTTTGGATTCTAGGGTTTCCCTACTCCAAACAGGTCATCCTGGAATTTTCTCTATAAAATTTTTTATACAAAGGTTCAGAAGATAAAAATTTTAGGGTGTGAAGCCAAAATCTGGAGGAACATCTTCAAAAAATTTCAGAGCTTCGTTCACAATATTTTCGGAGATATGCTCTATGGAAGGTAAGGATTTTTGCAGGATCCTAAATTTCACTTAAAAAGGTCAACGTAGAATTTCACTATAACTTTTTTTCTACAAAGTTTAAGAAGTTGAAATTTTTAGAGAACTATTTCAAGATCTTGAGGAATATCATCGCAAAATTTCAGGTCTTGTTTCACAATATTTTAGGAGATATGATCTGTAGAGGTTAGGTCTTTTTCAGGCTCCCTAATTTCATCTCAAAGAGGTGATCGTGGGAAAATATTCATAACTCTTTCCCTGAGAATCAGATTGCAATTTTGTAAAATGTGACCAGAGTTACACTGACTGTAGTTTTCTTTCTATAAATTTCAGAACCAAATGAGAAAACAGTGACACGTGGCAAGTCATACAAGTTCACTCTACTGAACGAGTCCATATTTAGGTCATTGTGGGACATCAGACATAACTTTGGCTTGAAGAATCCAAATCAATTCAAACCTATGGCATTTGAATGAAGCTTCAAAGGACTACTAGAGGGCCAAATTTTAGATATTGAGGATTTGGAATATAGATATAATTCAATTTCAATGTAAAGCTTTACAAAAGCAAGTAAAAGGTGTGTAATATTTTTTTTTCCCTGAATTGCATAAGCCTTTTTTGAAGAATCGAGTTGAATTGATTCCAAGGGTATATTGTAGAATAGATATCAGTATTGGTTTCTAAAATGGCCCCTAAAATGAATTCAACACCCATTAAGCCTTTAGAAGGCTCTACTATGACTCATGAAGATGAAGAATGGCAACATGACATATCAAAATCACAAGAGAAAGTGCAACAAATTTACTCTCGCAAAGAGAAACAAAAAATAACATGGAAGTTTTGAAGAAAGGTGTGGAAACTAAGATGGATGGTTTGAAGAAAGGCATGGAATCTAAGATATATGGCATGGAAGCTAGCATGTAATCTAAGATGGATGACATGGAAGCTAAGATCGATGAAAAAATGGAAAACATGAAGAATGATCTAAAATAAGACATGTAAGGTTTGACAAAGTTGATACAAGAAATGTTTTCTAATGGTGAAAAGTTAGTAGACGAAACTCATGATGAGAACAAAATAAATGTTAATCGTGATTTCATAAACACTAATGTTGGCGAAAAGAACCACCATATACTAGAAATGGATATGAGGAAGTTTGATGGAAAGGATCCTGTAACATGGATACTGCAGATGGAGAAATATTTTGATCTCCCTAATGTGAAAAACAAACAAAAAGGTACACATTGAAACTTTACATTTGGAACAAAATACATTTATATGGTATCGATGGCGTTTCTCCTATAAAAAAATTGTCACTTGGTCAATTTTTACGAAGGAAATGATAGCACATTATGAGGATACAAAGAGCAACAACTTCTTTAGCAAATTGATAAATATTAAACAAAAGGGTTTAGTAGGGGAGGACATTGAGGACTTCCAAAAATTGAATATAAGGGTAATTGATATTCCAGAGGAACATAGGATTGATCTCTTCATAGGTACTTTAAATGATAACATCCAACATGAAGTTCACATTTTGGAACCTAATTCATTGGAGAAGGCATTCAAGTTGGAAAGAAAAAATGAATGTAAAATTATGGTGACAAGGAAGCCTACCACTCACTTCTATAAAGAAGGAAGTGTTGCTACGCCTAGATTTCCACACCCGACAAGGTTGACACCACAATAATTGGAAGAAGAAAGAGAAAAAGGGATTTTCTACAGTTGTGATAGAAAATACACTAAAGGTCATAAGTGTGCCGAGAAGAAATTATTTTACATAGATTGTGAAGAGGAAGAAGGAAATCAACAAGAAGAGGATATACACCAGCAACCAACCCTAGAAGAGGAAGAAATGAGTTCGACCATATCATGTAATGCATTGGAAGCAACTACCACTCCTCAAACTCTCAATATAGAAGTACATATCAAGAAGAAAAAGATAATAGTGTTGATTGATTAAGGTAGTACCCATAATTTTATTCATTGTAAGGTGGCCAAGGAATTGAATTGTTTCCTATACCCAACACCAAAATGTCAAGTGATGGTTGCAAATGGAGGAACTGTAAATTTCTCTGGAAAATGCCATAATATCAAGCTAACCATGGATTAATATGTATTGAATAGTCCAATGCTTTCCATTCCTATGGGAGGTGTTGATGTTGTACTAGGAGTACAATGGTTACAATCTTTGGGGACGGTAGCTTTTAATTTTCAAGAACTTTTCTTGAAATGTTTTTCAGAAGGAAAGGAAGTCAAAATATGGGGTATTTTAGGGAAGACGAGAAATATAATAAGCTCTAATTTCATGACAAAGCTGCTAAAGAAAGAACAACGAGGTGTAATTGCACAATTATGCTCACTAGAAGTTCCAACGTCAAAATCATCTATTTCTGCAAATCTCCAAAAAGTATTGGACAAACATTCCAAGGTGTTTGAAACTCCCAAAGGGCTCCCACCTATTCGTGATCATGATCATGCTATTCATTTGATTCCAGGAAGTGTTCCTCCAAACATCAGGCCTTATAGATATCCTTACTTCCAAAAGAGCGAAATTGAACGTATGATTGCAGAAATGTTAGAGGCGTGTATAATTCAACCTAGTCAAAGTTCTTTCTCTGCTCCTGTAGTATTGGTACACAAGAAGGATGGATCATGGCGAATGTGTCCGGATTATAGGGAGCTCAATAAGCTCACCATTAAAGATAAATTTCCCATTCCTGTGATTGATGAATTATTGGATGAATTACATGGAGCAATTTATTTAACCAAGTTGGATCTTCGTTCAGGATATCATCAAATTAGAATGAAGACTGAAGATATTCCAAAAACAACATTTCGAACTCATGAGGGTCATTATGAATTCTTGGTCATGCCTTTTGGCCTTACCAATGCACCTTCTACATTTCAAGGGTTGATGAATTCCATTTTCAAACCCTTCCTTAGAAAATTTGTTCTAGTATTTTTTGATGATATACTAATCTACAGCAGGTCTTGGAAGGATCATGTTGAACATGTTGATAGGGTGCTCAAACTATTGCAGGAGAAACAATTATATACAAAAAAATCCAAATGTTTCTTTGGAGTACAAGAGGTGGAATATCTGGGTCATATTGTATCTCACGAGGGTGTTAAAGTAGACCCTAACAAAATTAAAGCCATTAAGGAATGGAAAGTCCCCACAACCATAAAATAGTTGCGAGGATTTCTCAGGTTAACAGGGTATTATCGCAAGTTTTTTAAGAATTATGGGAGAATAGCAGCACCTCTAACAACATTATTGAAGAAAGATGCATTTTCATGGACTCCTGAAGCAACTAAGGCCTTTGAACATCTTAAAGAGGCAATGTGCCTAGCACCGGTCTTAGCTATTCCAGACTTCACAAAAACCTTTATTGTGGAATGTGATGCCTCAGGAAATGGAATTGGTGCAGTTTTAATGCAGGAAGGAAGACCCATTGGTTTTGAAATTCGTCCAATCAAAGGAAAGTATTTACAGAAACCTATTTATGAGAAGGAAATGTTAGCAATACTGCATGCACTAAAGAAATGGAGAACTTACCTAATGGGAAGACACTTCAAGGTAAAAACTGATCATGATAGTCTTAAACACTTTTTGGAACAAAGACTATCTTCAGAAGAGCAGCAAAAATGGGTCACAAAGATGTTGGGTTATGACTTTGAGATAATCTACAAAAAAGGAAAGCTTAATGTTGTTGCAGATGCACTCTCAAGAAAGAATGAAGAGGTGGAAGCATTGCTTTGTGCCATTTCTATTATCCAACCAGATTGGATAACCGAAGCAAGAGATGAATGGAAGAAGTAAAAAGATGTATGGACACTCATTCAAAAGTTGCAGCAAGATCCTAGTACATCTGATACATTTAGTTGGAAAAATGATTCCTTATGGTACAAAGATCGCTTATATCTTTGTAAGAATTCCTAACTAAAACAAAAGATTCTTCTGGAATTGCACACTTCTCCTTTAGATACTTAGGATTCTAGCCCTACCACAGGGTGAAGAAATATTTTTTTTGGGATGGATGTAAATATTATATTCAAAAGTTTGTGGCGGAATTTTTGGTTTTCCAACAGAATAAAGTTGAGACAATTAAGACCCCGGGTCTTCTACAACCTTTATCCATTCCAAGTCAATGTTGGGAGGAGATTTCAGTGGATTTTATCACAGGTTTACCTATGTCTGAAGGAAAGAGTGTCATCTTGGTGGTAGTTGATAGAATTACCAAGTATGCACACTTTTGTGCATTATCTCATCCATTTAAAGCAAGTACAATTGTTACTATATTTATGGACACAATTCAAAAACTACATGGAAACCCAAGGGTTATTGTGAGTGACAGAGATCACAATTTTACTGGAAATTTTTGGATGAAGTTATTTTCTTGTTTGGGTACTCAATTAGCTCATAGCTCATCTTATCATCCTCAATCTGATGGTCAAACTGAGATAGTAAATAAATGTTTGGAAGGATATCTTATTTTCTTTGTATCTGATAAACAAACACAATGGGTCAAGTTTCTACCTCTCGCAGAATGGTGGTATAACACTTCCTTCCATACTGCAGAAAAAATGATCCCATTTATGGTACTTTAATGATATCATCCACCGTCCATCACATAGTATTTAAGAGAAAATTCAAAGGTTCAAGCAGTGGAAGATCACATCGAGCATCAACAAGAAGTTCTCCAACTCTTAAAGGATAACTTGAATTTGGCACAAAATAGAATGAAACAATAGGCAAATCAACATCGCAGTGAGAGAAGTTTTGATGTAGGAGATTGGGTATTTTTACAGCTACAACCATACAAACAAATATCCCTCCAGAAAGCTAAGAAGGATAATAAATTATCACCAAAGTATTGTGGTCCTTAAAAGGTATTGCAAAAGGTTGGTACTATGGCATACAAATTGGAGCTTCCTACCTCTTCACGAGTGCATCCAATTTTCCATGTTTCATGCTTAAAGAAGGTTATAGGTGAAAATCTTCCAGTTCAAACAATATTTCCAAAACTTGATGAGGAAGGAAAAATCATATTGGAACCTGAAGCAGTCACAGAAACAAGAACTCGATAGCTACGGAATCAATCAATTTCTGAGTATCTCATAAAGTGGAAGAACTTACCCACTAAAGATTCTACATGGGAGGATGAGAATTTTATACAGAAGCACCCAGAGCTACTCAAGCATTGAGAACAACTCTTTCAAGGAGAGGTTTATGTTAGGTACCTATATTACTAGTATAGTCCCTTATTTTTGTTAGTGTAACCCTCTTATTGCTATTATTGTACCCTTGTAACCCCCATATTGTTATTATTGTGCCCTTAAATTATTATTGTTAGGTCGGCAAGGATTACATTGTGGCCCCATGGACTCCTATATATAGAAAGGAGGTTTAGTAATTTGAATCATCCAACAATTGTTCATTTATGTAATGTATTGGAGGTTTCCCCCTCGAAGTGGCTTATTTCTAAGGCATTGATATCTCTTTTCTTCTATTTTTGGAGTTGGTTTCACAACAGCTTCCTTCTTCTTCACGAGTGCATCCAGTTTTCAGTGTTTCATGCTTAAAGAAGGTTATAGGTGAAAATATTCTAGTTTAAACAATATTTCCAGCACTTGATGAGGAAGGAAAAATCATATTGGAACCTGAAGCGGTCACAGAAACAAGAACTTGACACCTACGAAATCGATCAATTTCAGAGTATCTCATCAAGTGGAAGAACTTACCCACTGAAAATTCTACATGGGAGGATGAGTACTTTATACACAAGCACCCAAAGCTTCTAAAGCATTGAGGACAACACTTTTTTGAAGGATAGGGGCATGTTAGGTCCCTATATTACTAGTATAGTCCCTTACTATTTTTAGTGTAACCCCCTTATTGTTATTATTGCACCCCTGTAACCCCCATATTATTATTATTGTGCCGTTAAATTACTATTATTAGGTCGGGTAGGATTACATTGTGGCCCCATGGAATCCTATATATTGAAAGGAGATTTTGTAATTTTTATCATCCAAGAATTTTTCATTCATGTAATGTATTGGAGGTTTCCCCCTCGAAGTGGCTTATTTCTAAGGCTTTGATATCTCTTTTCTTCTATTTTTGGAGCTGGTTTAACAACATTCACAAATTTTCATGGAGTTTGATCAGTCCAAAGTCAAAGAAATGTGTTCAGAGCTCGGCTCTATGTAATTGTAGATGTGTTAGCTCGGCTAAACTTTAAAAAAAAATTCAGCCGAATTGTTCTTTGCCCCGACAACTCATCAAGTCTAACGACACAAAAGTTTGGCTGAATTTTTTAGAAAATTTATGTCAAAATTTTAATTTATTTTACATCAGCCGGAAAATTCAATGAATCCCCTCCAAAGAAACATTCCTCAGAAATGTAAATTGACGTAAATGGATTCATTATTTTCCCTTAATTTCACACATTTTTTCATTTGGTCTGATTTTGCAAATAATTTTTTTGGGTTTAAGGCCACTTTTTGGCATAACATTCAAATGACATGTCTTGGAGGTAAGTGACACATTTTTTGAATATTTTTTGGGCTTCATTTGTTTGAAGGTATTTTGTTTTTAGAGGTTTTGAGCTTAATTTTCATTGTTTTTTTCTTTAAGGTATTTTGTTTTTAGAGGTTTTGGGCTTAATTTTCAAAGGACATCTTTTTGGATGTATTTTGTTTTTAGAGGTTTTTGGGCTTAATTTCCAAAAGACATTTTTTAGACTTTTTTTGGACTTAATTTCGAAAGGACTCTTTTTGGGCTTAATATTCAAAAGAAATTTTTTGGAGGTATTTTTTAAAGTGATATTTTCTTAAAGGATTTTTGGAGTTAATTTTCAAAGGACATTTTTTGGAGGTATTTTTTAAAGTGGCATTTTTCAAGAAGTTGGGCTTAATTTTCAATGGAAATTTTTTGGAGGTATTTTTTGAAGTGACATTTTTTTAGAGTACGTGTTTTGGGTTGAAGTAAATCTTTTATAATGAATTTTTAAAATGCGTTTTTCTCTAACTTTTTAAATGAATTTTTTTTGCAGTACTTGGAAGTAAATATTTTGAGCTTCATTTCATTTTTATAAGAATTTTTTTTCTCGGATTTTTTAATTAAGTGTTTTGGATTGAAGTATGTATTTTTTGTAAAACTTTTAAAATATTTTTTAATTAAGTGTTTTGGATTGAAGAATGTATTTTTTGCAAAACTTTTAAAATATTTCCCATGTGTTTGGCTAAATTTTTAGAGGAAAATTTTTGAACTTCATACCCAATTGTCATGGGAAATCGAAGGAATTGCAAGAGAAAATATGATCGAACAAGAGACCTTGAGGAAAGTAGAGAACAGGGGAGATAATCTCATAAAAAAAAGAGAGAAGCACTCTCAAATATTGAAAAGGAAAATCAACCTCAACTAGAAGTTGAACGAGGTATGTAAATGTAAATATTATAAGTTTGATATTTAAAATTTTCCTAGTGTAAAATGTGAAGTTTAATTTTTATTTGATAAACTAATTTGAAAAATATTTTGCAATTTAAATAGAGAGAGATATCCTTCAAAACATTGATGATGAGATAAAAAATTTTGAAAGAGAAAGTGAAAGAGATATTGAACCAATGACTAAAGATGGTGAAAATGTTGAAAGAAATTCAAGAAATAGAATCACGAGGTGTGTGTGTGTGTGTGTGTGTGTGTGTGTGTGTGTGTGTTGAACACATGCACATATTTTGGAAATTATACATATTTATTAATTTAGTCATTTATTGAATATGTAAACTTATTATGTACTATTAATTCGAATATGTACAAATGAAATCAATGTCGATGATGAGATGTTAGAAAATATTGACACTCACACATATGGAGATAAAATGACTAAACATGTTATATGATATGTGTTAATTTCATTTTTTATACATACTTCATAAAGGAAATTGTGGAAGTTCAAGCACAATGGTTGAAAGGTCTCCTATCATTAAGGAAATAAAAAGAAGCTATGACTTTATTGGGTATTCAAAAATCAATAAAATATTAAAAAATGAAAGAAAATGTGATACAAAATATAAATAGTGATATAAATTCAATTAGAAGATTTGGACAAAAAAAAATATCAGTTGCACGTAGACAAATACATATGGCATTGGTTTCATCAAGTACTATGGCACGGGCATTAGGAACCTCATGAAATCTATGGCACAAGCATTAGTAACCTCATGAAAAACGTTGCACAACATCGAAAATTTCGGGTGCAAATAGATGTAAATGATGAACTCGCTTGTTGGAGAGCTATTTGTAGGAAAATATACAAAGATAGACTTGGAGAAAATGTTAAAAAAACAATATATGAATATTGGATGAAAAATTCACGCGTTTCACTAAATGCAAGGGATGTGATGCAAAGAAGATTAACACAGAATCAGTACGAAACACATCCAAAAAATTCCCTGGAAACCACTAAGATAGAGTTGTTCAACATGTTAAAAGAAGAGAATCATGAAATTGATGTCTTAATCAGTGGTTTTGTTCAACATAAACCATGGTATGTAAAACCTATCACCGTACACGACACTTGTTTTTGTCATTATCATGTGGAATTTCAGTTATATTATGACACATTCCTTAATTTTGGTAGAAAATTTTGGAAAGATTCACCACCTCCTTCCCCTATCTATGATTTCATATCTCAAATTCTATGTGGAAGAGAAATCCATGAATTATTTTATGAAAAGAAATGTACTGGTGGTAAAAAATTTGATGATTGTGGAAATTTGACTAAATTTCAAAACAAATATCGTACTGATATAAATGATCAATCATTTTCCAACATGAAATTGAAATGGAAGAGATATGAATATATCCATACACAGATTAAAGGTTCAAGTAGTACTACAAGTGCTAAAAGAATTGATTTACAAGAAGAATAAATTTTTGTAATAGATTTTTTTGAGAAAGTTTGAGGTAGAAATTTATAAATGGAAGGATTAGCAATTGAAAAAATCCCATGAATTTTTTCCACTAGGGACCATTTTGTTACTAATTGATTTTGCAGAAAACTACACATTTGCTCCACAAAAAGAAATTCACAGTGAATACTATCATTCTGACCAACTCTCTATGCTCGTCCATATTTTATATAGAAATTCTAAAAAAAATGTTGATAATATAGAAAGCACCAGTGAAAATCCACATGTTATTAAAGAATATCACTTTTAAAGTGACGATTGTACACATGATACATATTTTGTACAACACTATTTTGGAGAGATATATGACTCTTTGAAAAGTCATGGAATAAAATTCAATGAACATTGGATATGGTCACATGGATGCGCAGGTCAATTCAAATTCTTATGATCATTCTTTGGTTGTGTTGTCTTCATATGAAAACCCACATTAAACATTGTTGGAATTTCTTCGGGAGAGGTCATGGGAAAGGAGAACATGATGGTGCAAGGGCATGCATAAAGTAATCACTTTGAAGATATCAAATGGACCCCTCTGCAAAATGACTTGTGGATGCTAAAGACATTATTCAATGGTGCATTGCTACACTAAGCCATGAGACTAACCGATCAAGGGAAGTGCGAAGGTACATTGATTTTAATTTTTATTCAATATCCAATTGTAAAAGGTGTACATTTTATCACAATTATTATCTTTGATGGTATTTTGATATCATATTTACATTCTTCTATGAATTTTCCATGTAGGTTTTTTTGGCATATTAGGGTCGAAGATGTAGATAGATCAATTGGAAATAACATTGAAACAATAAAAGGGACTTGAAAATCGCATTCAATTAAAACAAAGTTGTCCACAAATGTGTTTGCATTGGATAAAAGAAAATATTATTGTTTTTGTCACGTTTGCATAGCCAACACAGAATCCAATGATGTTTGTGAAAAAAAAATGTATGTAAAATAATGGAAACATATAGAGCTAAATACAAAGGGGAAAATGTCTGTTTCAATATTTGAAGAAATAAAATCAGAGGAGACTACAATATCATCTGATGGTGATCATGTTTCTGATCTCATTAGAGAAGGTAACATTTTAATTGATTTCAAATGATAGAGCTCTATAAATAGATGAACTAAAATTAATTTAAAGTTAATTTTTCATGTTAATTATGATGTAAATTTAGATAAATAAGTTTGTTTTATTGTGCGGGAGATTTTTTTTCTGTAATTGCACCTACTATCAATGATGAAAATGTGAAGTATTATTGGATGCATTGCACTCAATGAAAGATGAAATTATTAGAAAACTATAATGATCAAGGTTTACATATGACAGAGGATCTATTATACTAAAAGGTTATTTTTTCAGACAAACTAATCCAAGTGGGGATTTTCTTTACTTTCAAGACTATGAACCTGAGGATATAAGTTCTCAATATAGTCACTTGGTGTATGCAACACACATAAAGTTGATAGAGGTTCAATCAAAGAAAAGAACGAAAATTAAGAAATGGAAAATGTCAAAATCCAATCATGAACGAATCATTGAAGATGGCATTCCATTGGAATTTTTTTTATTAGACTTCCCAAAATATTATTCTCTTTGGATTCATGTTTTAGAATCTCCAAAATTCAACTAAAAATTGAACTGCCTTGTTATATCATCTGTGCAAGTGTTTGCACATGTACATTGTTTTGGTACCTACACACTAGTAATTTATACACGTGTACACATACACATGTCTATATTATTTGGTCTAAATGATTTCATATATTCTCTGGTACAATTTGTCATAATGTCATTATTTCAAAATGTACATATTTGTGTATCTAGCATAGTTGATATAATGCAAATTTGAATTTGAACAATTTTGTTTTAGATGTGCGTGTCTATTAAAAGTAAATTATAATATTCGTTCTTGAATGCAAGATATGTGGTATATGTTTTGTAATTTGCAGTTTAATAACAACTCAAAGTAGCTTTTCTATGTGCATTGATGAAAAATGTTTCACATACTGGATATATATATATATATATATATATATATATATATTCTAGAATGCAATTAACTGAAAGTAGCTTTTCTATGTGCATAGATGAAAAATGTTGCATGTACTAGATATATATGTTCTAGAATGCAATTAACTGAAAGTAGCTTCTCTATGTGCATTGATGAAAAATGTTGCACGTACTGGATATATATGTTCTAGAATGAAATTAACTGAAAGTATTTTTTCTATGTGCATTGATGGAAAATGTTGCACATACTAGATATATATGTTCTAGAATGAAATTAACTAAAAGTAGCTTTTCTATGTGCATTGATGAAAAATGTTGCACGTACTAGATATATATGTTATAGAATGCAATTTTAAAATTTTATGATTGTTTGACACATCTAAGAAGACCTAGAATCTTATTCAAACATCTACTTAAATTATTTCTATGTACATATATTCGTGTGAACTTTTTTTTGTTTGGAAAATGACAACTTGAATTTAAAAAAAAAAAATTATATCCTAATCACATTCCAAATGTAGTTTAACCATCCAAAACTTGAGTTAAAAAAAAAAAACATTATATCACAACATTACTTCACATACTAAATTTAGTTCAACTATCCAATAAAGACAAAACATTATATCGTGCAATCACATGCCAAATGTAGCTGAACCATCCAAAACTTGAGTTTTAATAACAAAAACAATTATAACACAATATTAATTCCCATGCCAAATGTAGTTCAACCATCCAAAACTTGATTTTTAAAAACAAAACATTATATCACAATCACATACCAAATTTAGTTCAACCATCCAAAACATGAGTTTTAAAACAAAAAATTATATACATATCACAACATCTGATCACATGCAAATGTAACTATCAAAAATTTAAAATCATTCCCGACAAGAGTAAATGTAGCTTAAATATATATATATATATATATATATATATATATATATAGTTCAATGTATAGTGTGACAACTATCAAGTAGTATATGACTGCATCTAGGTAAGACTATATATAAAAAAGTAAATTGAAGACTAAATATATCAAGCATAATGTTGCATGTGCATCATCCACCAAATACATATGGACGTAGTGTCTCTCCCAAAAAATCCACGATCATCGAGCTATCCTGCGCAGCATCGGGAACCCGTACACAATGTGTACAAAACATTAAAGTTTAATGTTTTAAAAGTGAATGAGAATATAGAATTTCATGTAAAAAAAAAAATGTAAAAAAATGATGCAATACCTCATTAGGTTCCCTATCCATTTTTTTCTAGTCTACTAAAATCCCCCCTACTAGAACATCTTCCACAATAAACTGTAAAATATACATGTACAAGTATATATATATATTAAAAAATTTCAAATGAAAATTTGCATATATAAGCTAATTTTAAGTAATATTAAAAAAAAGTTAAGCTTGTTCAAATGGTTGAAATGGTGTGGATGTTCAATTTATAACTTAAAAAAATATATATTTAAGTGAAAAATTGAATACTTGTGCTGGTGGATTTGGCACATCTCCTAAGAGTGGCTGCAAAAAAAATCTTCAAAAACCTAAAATTCAAAAAATTTAAAATAACTCAATATTTAGACATCTCACTTTTTAATGGAATTTTTTGAACTGGAATAGATAACTTAAAACATATTTAAAAGTGACAAAATTTTTCATACTTGTGATGGTTGATTTGGCACATCTCCTAAGGACGAAGAAGGCACCAACATCCCAAAAACATAAGACAGAATCATAATTTGTTAAAACATTTTATTATATATATATATATATATATATATATATATGTACATGTGTGCACAGTTATTTATTTGAAAAATATGTCATCATGTTTCGATATATGTAATAATAGATAAAAAATAATTGTACATCATCATGTTCACTTAAAAAACACTAACATTTGCCAACATATCTTGATGGTGAGAACCATCTTGATTGTTTGAACCAGAGGCTTCGACCGTGATATTAACATCTTCTTCATTCATCAAGCGTGACAACTCCAAATGGTGTTAACATATAATGATACATTTTTGTTAGATTAATGTATACAAATAAATGTACATGTATATATGTATTTATTACAAATTGTACATGTGTTAAACTAGTCACCCTAACAATTAACACATACCATTCCCATGGCTTCCTTTTCATGAATAATTAGGTCCTGCCAACAATTTCGACAATTCTTTGCATATTTTATGAGATCTTCAACACTCATGTTATCTATCTCTTCATCTGTATAATACAAAAAATTAGCGCGTGCATTCTCAGGTGCTCTTTGTTGATTTAGACAAACATCAAATCCACCCAATCCACTCTAAAAATTATCAATGATGGCATCTCTGACTTCTCGACTAATTTTAGAAGTGGCATCCATCTCTGACTGCAAATTTCTGACACGAAGAGGTCAACTAACCAATGGTGGCTCAGGGTGAGGCAACTCAACATTCCACCTATTGCCCCTTCGGTCACACAATCGACCTTTCCCAGGACCAAAAATTTAGAGGGAAAGTCATTGTAATTGGGTTTAATTCTAAAAAATAATTATGTATAAAATATTTTTTTCAAAATAAAGCGGAACCTCATCGTTCCATCAGAGTCTTTCATAGGCTGCAAGGTGTCTATCATACAAATAGAGAGCTATATGAGGATTCTTGGAGTATTGCACCTTCCACATCTTTATTTTCAGCCCTTCTTCGAAATTAAACATTGAATTGACCATTTTTGTTGTAACTCTTTGTTTAACAAAATCCCATGTATTGAGACCCATCATTGTTTCCTTTATTTCTCTCCTCACTTCTACAAAATTATTAGTGGTTGGCCCAAGCTTTAGGTACACATATACTAGTTCGCTTAAAGAGTGAGTAACTATTTCCAAGCTTTGTTGACTCTCAGAAGGGAGAGTCAAAGCCACGAGATCTCTCTTCAATTTTGTATGAATATTTTGACACCTTCATAAGGTGCATTGCTACATGTTTTATTCCCAAGGTATATCAGAAATCTCAGATGGATAAGTCATGGTTGGTATACAACCTTCTTCTTGAATGACATGTTCTCTCCTTCGTATTTTTTGAGCAACAATTTCACCCTCTGCATTAGTATATAAAATTTTGTATATTAAAAAAACACATATAAACAAGTTTGTACAAATTGAATTAAAATAGTACTCAAATTGATGGCCACCTCGATATGGTTGGCAAGCATCTTTCCCACCCCGACACTATTGAGAAACAAAATGACCACCAATTGGTTGAGAACCAACATGACCATCTGTTGATTGGCCTTTAGGGGAATACATATCACCACCTTCACGCAAATCTCGAGGACCTATTGATGGCCCTCCAAGGGAATGTGTACCACCACCAACCTCACGAGACGAAGAGGTTTACTACATGTACATATTCATTGATTAAATTGTGTGAACCATACCATGATTGCGTGAACCATGGACGTGCTCCATTAATGGAGTAGACACCCTTGTCCTCCTAGCTCCTAAAAAATAAAAAGTAAAAATTATTAACAAGTAATTTAACACACAAAATTGATAAAAAATCAATTCCATATGTACACACATGTGTGTATATGTATGGAGATAAGATTAAATTTAAATACCATGAACATCCCTCGATCCCTGATCCCCCTCTCTCGTAGAGATATGGGATGTTGTTGATCTTTGCCTTTCATCCTCCATGATATATATATGTAGATATATCTATAGTGGAAATTTACAATTATTTTTAGATTACTCTTTAAAATAAGCATGAAACTCCATTTAAACAAAAATTTGTTGAAGTCCTCACATTTTAATTTTATAAAAATTTGTAGTTCACCAAGTTGCACTTTACATGGTGGAAGCACACTTGGTATATAATTGAAAAAAACACATATAATGGAAAAAATTACATGGTCATTAAAAAAAACTCATTTATAAATACAAAACACACACATATCAAATATATGTTATAAAAAAGTGAAATTCACCAAGTTGCAAATGTAAAGTTCACCAAGTTGTGATTTACATGGTAGGAGCACACTTGGTGCATAATTGAAAAAAACACATGGTAATTAAAAAAAAGACACATTTATAAATAAAAAACACACACATATCAAAGATATGGTATAAAAATGTGAAGCTCACCAAGTTGCACTTGACATGGTGGGATCACACTTGGTATATAATTGAAAAAAACATATGGTCATTAAAAAAGACATTTATAAGTACAAATCACACACATATCAAAGATATGTTATGATGTCCATCAATAAGTTTTGAAGGAGATCATATCAAAACTAATTCATCTTTGAGAGATGAATCTTGAATTTTTTAAAAAGAGCATCTCAAAACTAATTCACCTTTGAGAGATGAATCTTTAATTGGCATTGCCCCGTATAATACTAATTAATATATTAATTAATTTTTGATAGATGAATCTCGAATTGGAATTTACCCATGCAATAAATCAATAAACAACTTATTAACATTTGTACAATGTACTTGGGTTTAATATTATTCCGTTAGAAATGGTTAAAATTGGTAGGAATGAGCTCTGCAACTGCGCCACTTAGGGTTTAAGCAACGGGATCGTACGCACTCCATTGGCCTATTCACAGACCTGTGAGACTACTACTATACGTCGTAGAAGCTTGGCACTTTTTCCTGTAAATGGAAGCTCCCCAAGGAGGGGTGGGATCTTCCCCCCCTCCTATCATTACGCCCTCTCATGCCCCTGATCAAAATGTTCAAACCCCTATCTATGACACCGTAGGCGTTGATGCAGGAACAAATCTGGTGCCTAATGACCTAAAGGACAGTCAAAAATCCGCAGAGACCTAGCCAAAGGCCTCTTCAGCTACCTGCATCCCTATCACAATAGACAGAGTCAAAATAGACCTTCCAGGTCACAGATTCAATGGGCACATACAGTACATGAAGGATCATGCCCTTATCGAAAATTTCATAGGCCTCTGGCCAATGGAAAAGGCGTTTTAGGGTTGGGTAGCCTCTAAATGGAAGCCCAAAGGTCATGTGACGTTGTAGCTTGGGCCAAAAGGCTTTTTCACAGCGTTTTTCAACTGTCTTGAGGATAGAAATCGCATCTTTGATGGAGGACCATATTTTTTTAACTCAGCTGGTCTCTACCTTCGTGACTGGATCGAAAGACTTAATCTGGATAAGTAAGGCTTCAATTGGGCACCTATCGGGATCCTCATGTGTTCCCTACCATTGGAATACTAGGACGAAGAAACACTAAAAGACATAAAAAATGTTCTGGGAGAGTTCATCAAGATTGCAGAAGAAACCAAGCTCAAAAGATACACCTCCTATGCACGGATCTGTGTATACATGCACCTAGCCAAGGCACTCATGGACTCGGTAAGCCTCTTCCATGATGACTTTGAATGGGTACAAACCATTGATTATGAGCATGTTCCCTTCCATTCTCGAAAATTTCATGAGCATGGCCACTTATTCAGAGATTGTATTTTGAACATCCCACCCAAACCGGACAACTCAACTAAAAGCCCAGATGCTGAAGGGTTCACCAAGGTCTCCAACCATAAAATGCATGCCAAAAAATCTGTTGTGACTCCCCCTCCTCCTAATGTCCCCTCTAGAAGTAATAGTTTTGAGATCCTCTCTATGCAAACTACTTCTGAAGATAGCAGCTCACAAAAGATAGCAGACATGCCAAATTCGGACAAATCTAACCCCGGGATTGCTTCTCATATCAGCACCTCCTCACAACCCTCTCACACCGATTCTCCTTCTTCCACACCTTATTCCAATATGGAGAAAGCCATCGTTCTAAGAGATTCTTAGATGGAGATTGATAGCAATTCCCCCTCAGCCTCGCAGTCTCAACTTGTCAGCTTCACCAAAGATAAAAACATGCCCACACATATGGAAGAAGAACCTAAAAGTATTGACCTAGGAGATCTGGACATACTGGGCCTAGAGCAAGCCTGCCGTCAAAATGCCTACGATAATTTTTCCAGCAGGCAGATCGAAAGTTTGGAGGTCGCTTTATTCAGAGCACAACAAAGTAAATCTTTAGGTATCCAAGATGGCAGCCATTGGGATGGTAAAATGATCATCAAAGAGTAAAAAAAAATAGGGCACCAGTGAGATCTGCAAAGAGCAATCATCATAGGGGAAATGCTTGTAGAATCTGGTAGATTCCCCAAGCTAACTAAGTTATATCAGCCACTCATCCAAGGTTCCACATGAAGCTCATCTCATGGAATGTACAAGGGCTAAATAGCCCCTCTAAACATCTCATGATCAAAAATATGATTCAGCAATACAAGCATTCTTTAGTTTTCCTACAAGAGACAAAATGCAACAACAGTGCTTTGGAGTCTATTCTTCGCAAATCTTGGGCAGGATGTACATCTGTAATAGTTGATGCCTCTAGTGCTTCTGGAGGGCTGGCCATCATCTGGTAGGCTCAAGTCATCACATTGGCTAATTTCCATGCTTCGCATATTTTTATCTAGGCATATTTTCACTTGATAGTTACCAATTCCTATAGACATCTTACCAATATCTACTTCCCACAGGAAACTCTGTATAAAATCAAACTTATGTCTACCATTGCTCTCATTAACTCCACCAGACATCATCCTCTCCGAATCTGTGGGGGTGACTTCAATATGATCATAAATCTAGAGGAAAAAAGGGGAGGTAGAGTCAGACTGGAGCAGGATAGCACTAGCTTCAAAGATTTCATACAGAGAAACTGGTTAATAGATATTCTCACCTCCAATAACACACATACTTGGACGAACAAAAGGAGCGGTACTCATCAAATCTCTTCCAAGTTAGATTGATTTATGATCTCTGATAACGAAATACACTTAGGAGGGGATATTCACACCTTAATACTACCTCTAAGTGGCTCAAATCATTGGCCCATTCTCTTGCAATGGTCTCGCCTTGGTCAACCCAATAAAAGGCATTTTTTATTTGAATTTTTCTGGTTCAGTCATCCAGATTTTAAAGAGATGGCCATCACTTTTTGGCATAACTTTATGCCCCCTGAAGGTTCTAAAATGTATCAGTTTCAATAGAAGCTTAAATTCCTCAAATACCAGCTCAAAAAATGGAATCAAAATAGTTTTTGCAACATCTTTTCGCAACAAAAAGAACTCAACCTGCAAATGAGTGAACTCCAACAATGCATCATACTTGAAGGTAGAACAGAAACCTCTGCCACTCTAGAAAGAGAGCTCCAAATGAAATTAGAAGAGAGAAGGCAGCAAGAAGAAAACCTTTGGTGCCAAAAATCGTGGATTCGATGGCTTAAGGAAGGGGAACAAAATACTAAGTTTTTCCATCGTTCAACTATTCAAAGACAGATGCACAACAATATTTCCTTCCTTGATAATGGCGAAGGGGAATGAATGGAGAATACAAAAGATATAGAAAGATAATTCCTGTGGTACTATCAAAATATTCTCCATGAGCCCAACAAAAACTGCCGACAAGCAATTGAGTCAATCACAGAGCACATCCCAAAACTCATCATGGAAGAGCACAATATCATGCTACTCAAATCGATAAAGCTATGGCCAAACTCAAATATAGAAAATTCCCTGGCCCTAATGGATTTACATCCAATTTCTTTCACAACTTTTGGGAGAAAATTAAACAGGAAGTTTGGGAACTGGTAGAATAATCCCGGCAGCTCCACTGGATTCTCCCTTCACTCAACTCCACATTCTTGGCTCTCATTCCAATGAAGGATAATTCCAGCACTGTAGATAAGTATAGGCCCATTTCACTGTGCAATTTCATCTACAAACTTATCTCAAAAGGAATTGCTAATAGACTCAAACCCCTGCTTCCTCTGGTGATCTCCTCAAAACAGACTAGTTATGTAAAAGGGTGAAAAATTCTCAATGGCATCATCCTCACTCATGAGGTCATCCATTCATTAAAAAAAATTCAAAAGGCAGGTATGCTTCTAAAACTCTATCTTTCAAATGTATTTGACAAATTAAGGTGGGAGTATATCAAGCAAATGCTTCTTTCATTTGGCTTTAGCCCCACCTGGACACGTTGGATCATGAATCTTGTCTCCACCCCTTGTTTTTCCATCCTGCTCAATGGAAATCCCTTAGTGCCCTTCTCCTCCTCTCGTGGCATTCGACAAATATATCCTTTATTCCCTTTCCTATTTTTTCTCATGGAAGAAGGACTTGGGTTATTCATTCATCATGCAACCTCCTCTAATGTCCTCCGAGGTCTATCTATTCATGACAATAAAACTATCACCCATCAAGAATTTTTTGATGACAACATGCTATTTTGCCATCCCTCGATCCAAGAGGCAAGCTCCTTTAAATCTCTTCTAGATACCTTTTCTGAAGCCTCTGGCACCAACATAAATGCTGTAAAATCCCACATCTTCTTCTTCAATACTCTTGCTGAGACCCAACATAACATAGCCAGGCTACTTGGTTTCTCCATTGCCACACTCCCCTTGAAATATCTAGGAGCACCTCTCATAGAATCTGCACTCAAAAAATCCTCGTGGAAATAACTCTTGGATAAGCTTGAAGCTCGTCTCTCTTCCTGGATCTACAAATCTCTTAATATGGCCAACAGACTAATTCTCATCAAATTAGTCCTCCAGTAAATGCCGCTCTATCTCTTTTCTGTCCTAGCTACCCCCAAATGGGTCCTCAAGTAGATCAGGAACCTTCAACGCAATTTATTATGGGGTTTTATAGACTTGAACAAAAAATGGCCATTAGTCAAGTGGACCAAGGTCTCTGTACCGAAAGAAAAAGGCAGTCTGGGCATACATGACCCTCAGCACAACAACTCCACGATGGACCCCCGTATATGGTGGCAATGGCTTTCAAAGCCCCATGCACCTTGGACTAAGATATGGATAACCAAATATGAAAACAATAGACCGAATGCAAATCTAATCAGATTTACCCCCGATATTGTGAGGTCCCTTATTTTGAATTTGGAAAGACAACACAGCATCTTCATACAAGCTCACAGTTTCTAGGAAATCAATACAGGTAATCTGGCACAATTTTGGGTAGACTCTTGGAAAAAAATGAAAAAACTGGCCACCCTATTTTACAAACCAAGGTTGCAAGAAGCTCTTCACAACTCAGAAAATCATCTGGTTAATTTCTTCTGGAAAACACATTCTAGGCAGGGTTATAGATAATGGACTCCTGCAGCTGAATGGCTGATCAATTGGTAGAATGAAACTTTTGAGGAGCTTGATTCTAAACTGAGTCAATGACGAATCAAAGTTACAAACCAAGAGGATAATATTCGTTCGAGATACACACCACAAGGAACCTTCACCAAGAAAGAAGCCTATCAACTACTTTTCCATTCTACTATTGTCCAAAAGGATCACTTATGGAATCAAGTATGGCAGCCAGGTATTTGGCCCAAAATATCCACTTTTCTCTTGCTTCTTAGCAAGAAGCGGCTCCTCACATGGGACAATCTCCTCAAACGTGGCTTGATTGGGCCCTCCCGATTCCCCAACTATGCCAACAATGGGAAGGAAATCTCTCATATCTTAGATATTTTCTCAATTGCAAACCAATTATGGGACAAAACAGCGCAATGTTGTAGAAGGACTAGAAGAATCAAAGGGGACATCGTTAACACCATTCGACATTGGCCTTTTGACCCTTTCCATAGCAGCCTTCTCAATACTCTCTGGTCTCTTCTCCTAGGATTCATTCTTTGTACCATATGGAAGGAAAGAAATAAGAGAATTTTCAAGGATCAAAGTACCCCTGTGGACATACTCTAGACTATCCTTTGCAGCAATCTTCAGGAAACCATTGCTCTCCATCCCTGCCAGGCCTCTGACTTCCCGTCCTCGACCACAGAAAAAAGTATATGGAACAATTGAAGCCTCTCTATCTCCCCTCCTCCATCTCCCACAACTTCTCCTTCCTTAAATACAGACTCCCCTCTGTTTGGTCCCCTCCCAATAGCAGCACTTTCAAGTTGAACTTTGATGGCGCCTCCAAAGGTAAACTAGGTCTCGCAGGCTTTGGAGGAATTTTCAGAGATTCTGATGGCAACATTCTTCAGATCTACTATGGCACGAGTGGAAGAAACTCCAACAACTCGGTGGAACTTGAAGGTTTATGGCTAGGGTTGCTATTAGCTAAAGAGGAAAACAACTTCCCCTTGGAAGTAGAAGGAGACTCCCAAATTCTTATGGATGCCTCTTCCCATCTTCAACTAGGTACCCCTACCTCCAAGGTGGCCACTAGTTGGAGACTTCTAACAAGGCTAGAACTCATTGAATAGTGGCTCAAAACTCATCATGCCATCTCCTTCAAGCACATCCGTAGAACAGCCAACAAGGTAGCTGATTGCCTAGCAAATAATGGAGTGACTCAGTCTTTCTTTCTTTACAAAGGCTCTCCTATTGACACAAATGATGTTAAACTCAATTGCACTCATCTAGTGCACAAGGGTTATTCTATCGCAGATGTGTGTGGATAAATGGAATGGGGCGATGGCCAGCCTGGCGACCAACACCTGGCCAGGCCACACGCCAACCATCGTTCTCAGTGAAGGTGCCATAAATTCCCGGAGGAAGCCAGGCTCAGCATTCATGTCTCATTTTCCTTGGCGTTATTGCTCTGCCTTCACATGCTCTCCCACGGAAACGCACCATTTTGTGCAGCCCTCTATCGCTCTATCTACTCGCCGTATGAGCATTTTTCCTCTCCATTTTGGTTTTTGGCTTGCCTTTCAGGTTGCTCAAGCTCCTCGGCCTCCAACTGATTGTCTTTCAGCCTCTGTTGAGTATTCCACACCTCCACCAACCCCTCCATCCTCTCCGCACTCGTCTAACCCTCTACAGCAGTCGTCTCCTCCATCTACTAGTTCTTATGGCCCTCCTTCGCTTCTGTGTGAACCTCGCTCTCTGAATTCATTTTTCTCTTCCCCATCCCCCTCTGTATTTCCCGGTTCTCACTCCCTGTTCACTAGCATTGATTCCTGCACCACAATGCCGCGTAGGCATATACTTCATTGAAAAAGAGGTGGTGGCGGAAAAGGGGAGGGTGGTAGGGGTTCATGCCTGCCACTTTCCATCCACGATTTCGGCAGCCGGCCTCCTTTAGACAACAACATGGGCCAATTTCATTTTTCTAGTGACCTGGCCAAGCCACGCATTACTGCTACCATATCAATCTCTTTCCATGAAGAGCCTCAGGTTGGTGAAGCTTCAAGCTCCAAAAAATTCCGAAAATATAACATTATGGTCGAGCAGCCTCAGGACACAAGGAAATCGATGGTGCTCCCAGTCAAGCCAGGCATGACTAGGTCCAGCAGTGAGGGTGATAGTAGCACTGACTCGCCTCATTGAAAGAAAAATCTCAACTCAGATTTATGCTCCTCTTCCACATTAGAGAGTTCCTCCCAGTACTCTTAAAGCACCACTGAAGATCTTGAAGATTACAGTTGTCCCATAGTGGAGGAGAATCCTCCTCCACCTATAGACAGCTAGCTTCTTGTCAGGTATTGCTTTCCTTTTTATGGCATTCTGTCATGTTAAGTTTTAGGTTCAAACATGTTGATGGTCAGCTCCTTCAAAGCTTAAAATTATTTTTTTTGTTTCTATTATGCTACTAAGAACTTGATAACTGTTGGTTTCCCGATAATGGGCAGCAACTCTTGGCCTGGTCTTCAGGTTATGGGTAGCCCTTTTTATAGTTTTTTGGCTTTTTTGAATAGGACCTCCTATGAGGTTGACTAATTTAGCAGCCATGCGGGAGGTCTCACATTGTAAATTATGTTCAATATCAATAGATTAACACAACTTAGAAAAAAAAAACATTTGTACAATGTCTTATACTAAAAAATTGAAATTGGCTAACAATATTGTTTGATTTTCCATGAAGTTGTTTTCGACACTCCTTCTTAAGTTGGTACACGCCATTTATCTGGTTGCACACAAGTACAGAATTGGTGAAAACTACAATTCCATTTGATCCATACTCCCTAGTTGTTCCCAAACCTTCTATTAATGCAATATAATATGCCTCATTGTTTGTTGTTCTTCATGGTATATTCATTTTCCTTTGGAGGACCTTGCTAATCGCAATATTCAAAAGCACATATGTAATCAACACTTTCCTTGGATTGGGATATCAAGAAACATCTATGCAGAATGTCCATTTTTCAACCGTATTTAGTGGGTTTTTTTTATCCCTGAAAAAAATTTGATAAAATATATTAAATTAAAATTTATTGCAAATGCATGAGATAAATGACACATGTGCATGGGAGAAATGACATGTGCATAGTTTACCTTAAATTTGGACTTAAAGCTTATGGTAGAATTCACATCTAGAAATGAGATGCCTTAAAGACTGCATTTCTTAGAGCTTAAGGGAGATTTATGACATGCACATGGTTCTTGCATTGTTTGCCTTAAATTTTATGGCAGAAATCACATCTAGAAATGACATGCCTTTAAGGTTGCCTTACTTGGATTGTAAGGGAGAAATGACATGCACATGGTTCATTCATGGTTTTCCTTAATTTTTTCCTTAAATTTTACGGGAGAAATCACATCTAGAAATGAGATGCCTTAAATATTAGCTTGCCTATAGTTCAACGGAGAAATGACATGTACATGGTTCCATGAGTTTAGTGGATATGTCACCTTTAAGAAAGGATGAGATCCAAAGGCTACCTAGACCTTCATAGACTCCTTTAGAACTTGTAGAAGTTAACACTCAACAAACAAACTAAAATCCTATGGAACTTCAACCACTTTAGGTTCATTTTTTTGGCCTTAAAATTTTCCTTTAATTAATGGGAGAAAGCCTTGTGTTTGGGGGATCCTATGCTATGGTTCGTTCATGGTTGGCCTTAAAGTTTTCCTTATATTTTATGGGAGAAATCACATCTACAAATGACATGCCTTAAATATTGGATTTCCTAGAGTTTAAGGGAGAAATGACATGTACATGGTTCCATGAGTTTAGTGGATATGTCACCTTTAAGAAAGGATGAGATCCGGAGCCTACCTGGCCCTTTACAAAATCCTTTAGAACTTCTAGAAGTTAACACTCAAAAAACAAACTAAATTCCTACAGAAATTCAACCACTTTAGGTTCAGTTTTTAGGCCTTAAATTTTTCCTTGAAGTAATGGGAGAAAGCCTTGAGTTTGGGGGATCCTATCTTATGGAAGTTCAGCTACTTTAGGTTCAACTTTTAGGCCTTAAATTTTTCCCCAAATTAATGGGATACATCCTAAAGTTTGAAAAATCCTGTCCTATGGAAGTTCAACTAATTTAGGTTATGTTTTTAACAATTAAAGTTTTCCTTGAGTTAATGGAAGAAAGCCTTGAGAAATGGCACGTTATTTAAACTTTGCCTAAGATTTTATGGGAGAAATAACACATGTATGGGAGAAATGACACATGTACACTATTTTCCTTAAAGTAGTAGTGGTTTATGGATATTAAAATGAAGAACTTATATTTAGACCAGTTCCAAATATTGATTGTAGGGGCATTTATGAGAAATGTCACCTTTAAGAAAATATGAGATCCAAAGGCTACTTGGCCCTTTACAGACTCTTCCTTTAGAACTTGTAGAAGTTAACACTCAATAAACAGACTAGAATCCTATGGAAGTTCAAACAAACTGAAATCCTATGGAATTTTAGCCACCTTAGGTTCAATTTTTAGGCCTTAAATTTTTCCTTGAATTAATGGGAGAAGGCCTTGAGTTTGGGAGATCCTATCTTATGTAAGTTCAACTACTTTAGTTTCAGTTTTTAGGCCTTAAAGTTTTCCTTGAATTAATGGGAGAAAGACTTGAGAAATGACACATGCTTTAAAGTTAATGGGAGAAAGCCAATGACAAATGATTTAAAGTTTGACTTAAGAGTTTATGGGAGAAATGAGACATGTATGGGAGAAATGACATGTGTACATGGTTTTCCTTAAAGTGGTAGTGGTTTATGGATATTAAAATTAAGAACTTCTATTTAGATCTGTTCGAAAGATTGACTGTAGGGTCATTTAATGGATATGTCACCTTTTAGAAAAGATGAGATCTAGAGGCTCCTGGCCCTTTCAAAAATCTTCCTCTAGAACTTGTATAAGTTAACACTCAACAGACAGATTAAAATCCTATGGAAGTTCAACCAATTTAAGTTCAATTTTTAATCCTTCAAGTTTTCCTTGAATTTATGGGAGAAAGCCTTTAGTTTGTGGGAGACATAGCATGTCCATAGTTTTCCTTAAAGTTTATGGGAGAAATAAGATCTAGAAATGGCATACCTTTTAGTTTGCTTTGCATAGAGTTTAATATAGAAATTACATGTACATAGTTTTCCTTAAAGTTTGCCTTATACTATATGGGAGAAATGGAATTTCCTTATAGTTTATGGGAGAAATGACATAGAAATGACAGAGAAATGACACATGTATGAGATAAATGACACATGTACATAGTTTTCCTTAAATAAGTAGTGGTTTGCACTTACTTAAACAACTAGTGGTAGTGGTTTATTAAGTTATGTCAAAGTTGACACCTTGATGAGTTTGTGGGAGAAATGACATGTACATGGTTTACAAAATTATTTTATGTACTTACTAGAACAACTAATGGTAGTGGTTGATGAAGTTATGTCAAAAGTCACACCTTTATGTGTTTGTGGGAGAAATGACATGTACAGGGTTTGCCTTAGAATTTAGTTTGCCATTTAGTTTTCCTTGAAGTTTATGTCAGAATTTTTCCTTGAAGTTTATGGGAGAAATCACATCTAGAAACCTTTACTTTCACATCTATAAAAATTCTAAGAATATTAATAAATAATTTTCGACTTACAAATTAGTTATTTCCTTAATAATAAGTATGGTTTAGCATCTATCAAATTGCTTAATAATTTATAATAATGTCATTTTTTGCTTGTACTATCACTCATCCTTGATATGTAAAAGAATTTTACAACTTGAACATCAACCTACACTATCATCATATCACTGTAGCCATGTCAATATAGATTATTTATATCCATTACATCATAAAATACTCCACTTTAAACATTTTACAAGATTAGAAGCATCATGAAATGTGTAAATTTAGATACAATAATAAAATACATCCATGTCAATCTAGATTATTAATATCTATTACATCATAAAACACTCCACTTTTAACATTTTACAAGATCAGAAGCATCATGGAAGGTGTAAATTTAGGTACATTAATAAAATACAACCATGTCAATCTAGATTCTTTATATCCATTACATCATAAAACATTAATAAAGAGAATTTCAAAGTTTTAAGCAAGAATATTTTAGAATAAGATAAACAAAATAAAATTAAAAAAAAAAAAGAAAACTCAGGTATCAGTATTTCAGAATTCTAAAATTAAATTAAGTTAAACCTTCAACAGAGTTGGGCTCATTTGGTATGATCTTGATTAGGATGATTCAAAGAGTCTAGGTTATTCCTCTCTAGTATGTGGATGTTTTGGGAGCAACTTATTAGTTATTGAATAGGACATTCCTTGCAATTATTTTCTTACAATTGGGTACATATTGTGTAAATGAATGCAGAGACCATCAACACACACACTTTTTTTACCCACAACAAATTGCAAATTTGAAAAAACCGACACATTTTGCACCCACAAAAAATTTCAAATTTGGAAAATATTTTAAAAATGATACATATGACCTCAAAAAAAATTGAAATATATTTAAAAATGAGACAAATGACCTCAAAAAATATTGAAAAATAATTTTAAAATGAGAAAAATTACCTCAGAAACAATAGAATTCTTTGTTGAAGCAATCAAATTCCAAAAGCTATTTTTGAAATTTACAATCTCAGTTAAGTTCAACCTCCAATTTAAAGAGAATTTCAAAGTTTTAAGCAAGAGTATTTTAGAATTAGATAAACAAAATAAAATAAAATAAAACTCAGATATCATTATTTCAGAATTCTAAAATCGAATTAAGTTCAAGATACAACATTGTTGGGCTCATTTGGTATGGTCTTGGTTAGGATGATTCAAAGAGTTTGGGTTATGCCTCTCGAGTCTGTGAATGTTTTGGGAGAAATGTATTAGTTATTTAATAGGTCATTCCTTCAAATTATTTTCTTGCAATTGGGTACACATTGTGTAAATGAATGTAGAGACCATCAACACCCACACACTTTGCACCCACAATAAATTGCAAATTTGAAAAATATTTTAAAAATGAGAAAGTTGACCTCAAAAACAATTGAAATATATTTTAAAAATGAGACAGATGACCTCAAAAACAACAGAATTATATGTTCAAGCAATCGAATTAGAAAATGTATTTTGAAAATTTACTTTACATTCCGAGTTAATTTCAACCTGAAATTTAAAGAGAATTTCAAAATTTTAAGCAAGAATATTTTAGAATCAGATAAACAAAATAAAATAAAATAAAATCCTATCAATATTTCAAAATTATAAAATCGAATTAAGTTCAACCTGCAATAGAGTTGGGCTCATTTGGTATGATCTTGGTTAGGATGATTCAAAGAGTCTAGGTTATACCTCTCAAGTCTGTGGATTTTTTGGGAGAAACTTATTAGTTATTGAATAGGTCATTTGATGAAATTATTTTCTTGCAATTGGGTACACATTATGTAAATAAATGCAGAGAACATAACCACACACACATTTTTCACCCAAAACAAATTTCAAATTTGAAAAATATTTTAAAACTGAGACAAATGACCTCAATAACATTTGAAATATATTTTAAAAATGAGACAGATGACCTCAAAACCAATTGAAAAATATTTTTAAAATGAAACAGATGACCTAAAAAAGATAGAATTCTCTGTGCAACCAATTGAATCCCAATAGGTATTTTTGAAATTTAGAATATGAGTTAAGTTCAACCTCCAATTTAAAGATAATTTCAAACTTTTAACCAATAATATTTTAGAATCAAATAAAAAAAAAAATAAAAAAAAAAAAATCCTATTGGTATTTCAGAATTGTAAAATCGAAGTAAATTCAACCTGCAACAGATTTGGGCTTTCTCTTTTGCTGGGCCTACTGGTAGAGGCAGTCATAAAGCATATCTAGGTTATTTTTCCCGACAAGAGAGGTAGTAGGAGATAAGAGCAGTTGGTCAAACCTAAAGCTCTGTGGAAGAGCACAGTTTATGAAATGTAGAAGTGCCAAATTGAAGCATTTAAATTAAAAATAGATAGAATATGGTTGTAGGCTTTATGTCAATCACCAATAAAAAAAAGCAAGAGGTAAGTGGAACCCTAAAATTGACTATCAATTACCTGAATAAGACATGAAATATGTTCTACTCTATCCACATAACACACCTATTCGGGTAGGTCAGACAACGTAATTGATACCTCGGTATAAGTAAGTGAAAAGAGATAGCATAAAAGGAATAAGGTTGTTTTAACACTGAGCTTTGACTTTACGAGCCTAGGAGATCAATGAACCATTGCTTAGTAAATAGCCATACTACTAACCTGGTGCAAAATCGTATGTCGTATTATCATAGATAGTACACTTGGTAAAACCTAAAGCTCTGTGGAAGAGCACAATTTATGAAATGTAGAAGTTCCAAATTGAATCCTTTAAATATAAAAAAGATAGAATATTGTTGCAGGCTTTAAGAGTCTCGAGGTGTCAATCTCACCTTTCATATTTAAGACATCCTTCTAGATTTTTCCTGCTTTTTCCTCAAACATAGGTCTTGAAACAGAGCCTATATCTTCTAATAAATGTTGTATTTTTCAAAAATGAAGGAGGTTGTTTTATCTCAGTATGTCTTCAAGAAAAACCTCTCTTGGTTTTTTTGAAAACATCTCCAACTATCCCGAAACTGCATTTGTAAAACATGTGTGAAACAGGAAAACTCTGTTTTCTGAAAATAGTGCTTCAAATAAATCCTTATATCTCCCAACTGATAACACCTATGAGAAAATTGAGAGAATTTTTTATTATTTGATATTATTTTGAAAATAAACTCTCTTTGTTTCTTAAAATACCTTTCTATTTGGCTAGAAACCACCTTTGAAGTTGACTGCTCAATGTCAGAAAACAGAATTTTGCTTCATATTTCAATACGAAACTTTCAAAAGTTTCGTAGCAAAACATGACTCTTTATAGTGTAATGTGCTATGAAACTGTGGTTTCTTGGCTAATTTGGTACTTTTGGTACAAAAACATTTGGAAAATGAAATGAATCAGAAGATTTGAATGATGTGACATGAAGGAGTTTGAAGATGAGTGTGTTTAAACCTTAGCGTAAGCTTAAACTATAAACAATTTAATACTTCCCTTGATCAAACTTAAAATGACCCATAAAACCCTATTTTGACGGATGAACCTATCTAACATTTTCAAAATTTTTAATTTTTTGAGTGATAATGATGGCTCCACTTGGGATGGTGTGCCCCTGTGGTACACCAAAGAACATGTAGTTCCAGTGCTATCCATCTTCTTGAAATAAAAAATCTCAAATTTATGAAAACTTCACCAAGCTCTTATGGCCTTCACCTCAAGCTCAAGCTTTTTGATAACTGCTAGAAAACCAACTTTGTACCAATTGAAAATATGCTCATTCAATTTTGAGCTTATTCACACACTCCTACTTACCCGAACAACTGCAATCTCCATTTTTAATTCAAGCAACATGAAACTTCCAATGAAGCTAGTCATTGGTATAATCTGACATTTGAACCTCTTAACTGCAGTTCAAGAAAAAATAAACATGATAATGAGATGACCAAGGCAACATAAAATATATCTAATCTTCAAAATGAAAATAAAACTGGAATTCTGAATTGTAGAACTCTTCCATATAGTCAGCTATAGGATCATAGAAGACATAATCTGTTTGATAATTCTCAAGACATTCTGCAACTTTGGACAATTCATATATGATTTTATCATCCACACAAGATTTCAATTGTGTGCTATCAAACTGTTGTTCAAACTAATTTTCAAAAACAATGTATTCTTACTCAAACTCAAAGGAGAAAGGTAGCAGCACCCTCTCTTTGTTTTCTGGCATTAACAACTTTTGAAAAAACTGATCTTGATCATGAAGCCTATAAGGTTGAATTTGATCTTCCTAAACTTCAATGTCTTTTTCAGTGTTCTTAGCAACTTAATCCATAAATTGAATCCTAACTTCTGACTTGCACTCAAATGATTTCAGATTAGAATACAAGGATAAAGAAAAATTTTCACCCACTTCTTCATTAGTGTGATAATTATTTGATGTAGACTAATGCAAGAAATAACATGAAGAATCAAATTTTTCTTTTACTTGAGAGTTATAGTAATTATCTTCCAATATTTCCTCTTGTTGTTTGAAATGATTCTCATACTCCTGATGATCAAAAGATTAACAAGTCTGCTGCAACTTTTCATCCAACTCACAGGATGTAACATGATTTTCGTAAATAAAATCCTATTGGGTTTCATTTTCATCCAAGGGAGAGGCTATCATTTCTTCTTGGTGATGAAATGGATTGTCATGAAGGGCCTCTAAAATTTCCTCATCCATGAACTCACAATATTCATAACAATTCTCCAAATATTCAATAAAAATCACACAGTGTTTACAGCAGTCTTTGATCAAAAATAAGGAGGGATGACACTATTCATACATCTCATAAAATGGAACATGGAAATAAGCAAGAGAATATAATGAACCATTTGGCAAGCTTTCATAGTAAGACCATGCTTTTCCTTCTAAAGTGGCCATAAACATATTCATGAGACAATCCTCATGGTACTAAAACTTAAGACTGTGTACATGCATATGGATTGTAACCAAATGAAGAGAAACATTGTATTTCTTTTCATATTTAAATATAGGAATATCAATTAACCATTCAACCTTTGCCATAGGATTTGGAAAACTAGGGATGTGAGACTGATTCATAGGAGCATACCTGGAATTTATTCTTGCAATGGAACTCATCTTGAAACTTTATCAAGCTACTAATATTCAAGCAGTCGAGTCACCTTTCAATTGATTATTTGATGTGTGGAGTCACTAGAGCAGAAATACAACCAATATGTGCCTAACTGTCTACTTCTCTCAGACCTTTGAACTAAAACTTTGTTGTTCTTCCTAGGGAAAATTTATACCTTTGGTCTCTCGACAGACGCACAAAAATGTTATCACAAAAATGGAGCTGATAGGCTACTTGATCAGACAATATCATGTAACTATTTCAAACCAATGTTGTGACTAAGGCTTAGCCTCCTCAACCTAAGAGGGCTCTCTCAAGGGTTAATGTTATGGAATAAATATATAGATGGCTAACTCTATTTAGGAAATAAAATGGTTATGATAGATGAAGGTTGAAAATAACATCAAAATGTATTCATTGGGCTTATGGAGTCAAAAATTTTGGTGATTCAGAGAGTCTACTTGACATGGAAGTTGAGGCAGATTAGATTTTTTTAGTAATAAGACACACACACATGAAACATGTAAAAACACAGTCCAATCACTTATAAAGGAAGTCAGAGCATCTTATAGATGAATTCTGAGTAATATAAATGAACACCAATACAAATGAGATATATGAGAGATACAGATAGAATAGGAAAACACTAAAAAATCCTTCAAAATCTCAAGTTGGTCAACTGAAAGATCTTTGTATTAGCTGAAACAATCAATTAACAATAAGCTGCAATTTTGCCAAAAAATGTCCAACCCTTAACAAATTTGACCGCATGGCCTTTAGTAGACATCTTACATCCTCATATGATCTGCCTCTAGGCTAGATACATCAAAGTTTTGTCCATTGACACCTTGCATAACTATAAAACATGCAATTTATGACAAACAGACACCTATCCTACTTAACAGTCCTATTTCAAAAAGGACTCAAACTACTCATTACTATCTTTAACAACCTTATCTAGTTAAATAAATTACATCATTGACAATTATGTTTTCACATGGTCGAATTTGGATAATGGCATTCATCTCTTTTATGACCATTTAACTGGGCTCCTCAAAACTAGGAAACAAGACCTTGTTTTTTAGGCAAATAGTCTTCTTCTTCTTTGAACATCTTCGATGTGAGATAATCTCCAATTCATGGTCCTTGAATGTTGAATAATGACTTTACATGGTCTATTATTCTTCCATAACCTCCAGTTGTCCAAAAATCGCTTCAAAACCTGCTCCAAAGGATGAAATGCGGTGTGTTATGAAATTAAGATAGTTTCGTAGCCCCACATAATAAGCCTTTATATTCAACCATTTCAACTCTTTCCTTTTGCATCAGATTTATCATCATCCTTACACATGTTTCATACCAATTTCAGCTCTCAAAACCGTCTATAAATGGTTAAAAAGACAAAAATGCAGCTACAGTAGCTTCATAGCACATTATTGCCCTTCAAGCCTCGAGGCGCTACAAAACTCCTGAAAATGAAGATTTTTGCATAATTTTGAAAAATGAAACCTGTTAGTGGAACAAAATTGTAGCTAATCATGTCATAAACCTCAAAAAACTATAAATCAACTCACCTAATATTCTTGAGTTGTCAATCTCACCTTTCATATTTAAGACATCCTTGTATAATTTTCCTGTTTTTTCCTCAAAAATCGGTCTTGGAAAAGAGCCTATATCTTATAATACGTGATGTAGTTTGGAAAACTAAAGGAGGTTTTTGTAGGTTAGTATTTATTGAAGAAAAACCTCTCGTATTTTTGGCATTTCTCGTACTGCTTCCTTTTTACTTACCCTGACAACATTGTCAAAGTTTATGTGACCCATTTGTTTGTGCCATAACCAACCTTCATCTTCTTTAGCTTGTAGACATGCTTTAGTTGCTTTATCCAGAACATATATGTCATTTGGAGTGTAGGTTTTAACCCAGAACATAAATTATCTACACACGAATCTTATAATAGAAAATAAACAATAGCGAGATCATAAAACATAAAATAGATAAACATAGAGATTTTCCCCTGGATCCCAAATTGGGACGAACAGATTGATTTTTCATTATTTTCCTTTTAGTGTTACAAAACATATATATACATGTCGAAGCATACATAAACCCCAATCCATTAACCCTGGATTAGAACATAACCGTAGTTCCCTTAACCAAATCTACAAAATACCAGTGGTCAAAAACCATCATACCCGAAAACCATGTGCAAACTCATGCACAAAACATGGGTGGGTCTGCATATGAGTGCTGCCCCGAACTCCGACGGGAGGGGGCTATCACCCCCCTTGTGACCCCCCTTCTATGCCCGACGCAACATACAACGCATGGGACTAGTCATGGAAATAATATAACACATACCCAACATTCTCCCACTTGTTGTTTTCTTTCCATAGGGGAACACAGGAGAGCTTAGTAATTTGGCCAATTCTTCAACACCCATTTTTTATCTACACCAAGAGAACTTCTGAGTGCTCATAGACTTCGTCAATGCATCTGCAACATTCTTCAAAGTGTCCACCTTTATCAACAACACCCTTTTAGCCTCAACCATATCTCTAACAAAGTGATATTGAACATCAATGTGCTTTGTCTTTGAATAATAAGCAGGGTTCTTAGCCAAGAAAATTGTGCTTTGGCTATCACAGTCTATCCTTATAGCTTGCTGTACCAACTCCATACTTGAACAAAATCTCTGTAACCAAAATGCTTCCTTTCTTGCATGAGTGGCTTCTATGTATTCTGCCTCTGCAGTTGAAAGCACCACTACAGACTATCTTTTACTCATCCAACTGACTGCACCTCCAAATAGGCTAAACACATACCCACTGGTAGATCTTCTTTGGTCCAGATCTCTAGCCCAGTCTACATCAACAAAACCATGAATTTCCAACATTCTTTCCAATCCTGGTCTTCCCTGGTAACACAAGACATAATCACTAGTGCCACGTAAATATCTGAAAACCCACTTCACTGCTATCCAATGCTCCTTCCCTGGGTTTGACATAAACCTGCTCAATACTCCCATTGCATGTGCAATGTCTAGTCTATTACAGATGATTGCATACATCAGGCTCCCCACTGCACTTGCATATGGAACATGGGACATATCCTCCTCTTCTTCTTGTGTCTTGGGACAAAGCTCAAACAGACAAAATGGAACCCAAAAGGCAGGACAGGGAACACCACCGGTTCACTATCCCGCATATTGAACCTCGCAACATAGTCTCGACACATACTCTCTCTGGTTTAACTAGAGCTTCTCTTTTTGCCCTCGATCTCTCTTAATTTCCATGCCCAAAATACAGTTTGTAGCACCAAGATCCTTCATATCGAATTTGGAGAACAATTGGGTCTTCAAATATTGGATAATTTCTTTTTCATTTCCAATCAACAACATATCATCTACGTACAAGAACAAATAAATAACAAGGTCACCAATTAATTTAAAATAAACACAATGATCCTCCTTTCTTTTTGTGAAGCCAAGTCCCCATATATAGGTATCAAATTTCTTATACCACATCCTTGGTGACTATTTTAACCCATAAAAAGACTTCTTTAACTTGCATACCAGTTCTTTCTTACTCTTTACCATTAAGCCTTCAGGTTGCTTCATGTAGATCTCCTCTTCTAGATCCCCGTGAAGAAATATTGTCTTCACATCCATCTATTCTTATCCCCAGTTCTCATTGTGGAATAGCACAGATAAAAGTGATTTAACAGAAGTAACCTTGGCAACAGGAGAAAAAAATATCACTAAATAACTGACTCCGCACCGGAATAACCTTTTGCGCTCAATCGATTACTTTCTCCTCCAACTTGCCTTCTACATTCATCTTCTTTAAACACCCTATTTTCTCATGACAGGCTTCTTCTGTACTCGTTGAATCTGATTCCATACTTATTAATTTGGGGCATGTTGACGTTAGCCCAAGAACCATGGCCTCCTTCCGCAGTTTTCCATCCTCTCGACCCCACCGCCCCGACGCTTCCGGGATCATCATCATTATAGTTAAGGGGCAAACCCTCGAACAAAAAGCGTATGGACCATACCTTTTCTCGGGTTTCCCTTATTTCCAACCCATCTTCTCAAAGCCGGGGGTTTGTGGTTCTTCCTCTTCGAGTCTTCTGCTGTAGAGTCTGATTCATCCTCCTTTAGCTCAAACTCTATCTTCTCAGGTTCCTTTGGTATGATTTCATGTTTAACAACATCTTTCACCTCTCTAAACACCATATCTCGGCTGTACACAACCTTCCTTGTTTCTGGGTTCCAAAGCTTGTAACCTTTAAACCATCCTTATACCCAATAAAGATGCACCTTTCAGATTTATTATCCAACTTGGTCCTTTTCTCCTTTGGAACATGTACATATGCATCACATCCAAATACCCTTAGATGTGAAAGAGAGGGTTTCTTACCAGTCCATACCTCATGTGGAGTCTTATCCTCCAACGCTGATGAGGGTGATCTGTTAACTAAGTAACGTGCAGTCTCCACTACCTCTGCCCAGAATTCTTGTCCTAACCCGGTACCACTGAGCATGCCTCTTTCCTTTTCCATCAGTGTTATGTTCATTCTTTCTGCAACTCTGTTTTGCTGAGGTGTGTATGGAGTAGTCTTCTACCGTGCCATACCACACCTCTTACAGAACCCTTCAAATTCCTTCTTGCAGAACTCCCCACCATTATCTGTCCTCAATGCCTTTATCTTCTTCTCTGTCTGGTTTTCCACCAGAACCTTAAATTATTTAAATTTGTCAAAGACTTCGGATTTCTTCCTCAAGAAATATATCCATGTATTCCTTGAGAAGTCATCTATGAATGAAACATAGTACATAGACTTTCCTAGTGATGGAACTGACACAGGTCCAAACACATCACTGTGCACAAGCTCTAATATCTTGTTCGCCCTCTTAGCACCAGAAGGAAAACTAACCCGATTCTGCTTCCCATATACAAAATGTTCACAGAAATCAAAATCCAGAGAGCAATTAGACATACCTTCTACCATACCATTTCTATGCAGTATCTGAAGGCCCTTCTCTCCAATATGTCCAAGCCTTTGATGCCATAGCATGGTCTTTTCTCCACAGACAGCTAGGATTTCCACTCCTCTTTCAAGAACCACAGAACTGTTACACCCATCAATAATAGTGCTACCTTGTAGCTTGTAGAGAGTTCCAGTCCAAACTCCCCTCATTAATACTAGTGCTCGCCGAACCATCTTTCGGGCATCTTTCTTGAACACTGTTTTTACACCTACATCATCCATATTGCTTACAAAAATCAGATTTCTGGCCAATGCAGGAATATGCAAAACACCAGGAAGTGTTCTAATCCTTCCACCTTGCAGCTTCAGCTTGACCTTTCCACATCTGACGATTCTGGCCTTCCTATCATCCCCTAGGAAGACATTACCACCATCATATTTCTCATATTTGCAGAACCACTCCCTATGGGGAGTGAAGTGAAAGGATGCACCTGAGTCAATTAACCATGACTCATGATCTACATGTGTATTTGAAGAAGAATCCAAATACACATCCCCACCTTCATCCGAGGTGGTTTTTGCCTCTGCAGAAGGGGCTTCATCAGATCCCTTTCCTTTCTCAGGAGCTTTAGATCTGCATTCCTTTTTGCAGTGTCCTTCCTTTCCACATTTCTAGCACACCTTTACAAACTTTCCAGGAGATTTAGATCTCCCTCTAGATTTAGATCTCCCACTCGAAACCTTATTCTTGTTTCTATTTTGGGACCTTCCTCGTACAGATAAGGCATCTCCATTTTGACCCTCCATATTCCTCCATCTCATTTCCTCTGACAGCAAGGCTGAGACAATGTCATCAAAATTCAAGGTAGTTGTGTTTCTACCTATTGCAATAACCAGACTGTCCCATGAGTCCGGTAGAGAACACAACAAAATGATGCACTTATCTTCATCTGAGATTTTAATATCAACAGATGACAGCTGAATTACCACAGTATTGAAGGTGTTCAGATGCTCTGTCACCAAGTCTCCATCCTTCATCCTCAACTTATACAGCTTTTTCCGCAGGAACAACTTATTCACCAGAGACTTAGATTGGTACAAAGTCCCAAGTTTTTCCCACAAATTCTTTGATGTAGCTTCCCCAGATACATTCAACAATACTGAATCTGAGACACACAACCGTATTGTGCTTTTAGCTTTTCGATCGAGTTTCTTCCAGTCTTCATCTGACATTGCCGTTGGTTTACTACCTGGATCTACGGCGATCCACTGATCTTTATCCATCAGTAGATCCTCCATATTGAGCTTCCACAACTCAAAACTCTGACCATTAAATTTCTCGATCTCTATCTTTCCGCCGCTCGCCATCTTCTTTCACCACAAGAATCAATTCCACAGATCTCCCACTGAATAGGGTCTACCTCAGGCCCAAGAAAAAAACCCTCAATAGAAAAGGCGTCCCCTTGAAGCCGAAACAGCTCTGATACCAAATGTAGGTTTTAACCCTGAACATAAATTATCTACACACGAATCTTATAACAGAAAATAAACAATAGCAAGAGCATAAAACATAAAACAAATAAACACAGAGATTTTCCCCTGGATCCCAAATTGGGATGACCAACTTGATTTTTCATTATTTTCCTTTTAGTGTTACAATACATATATATACATGCCAAAGCATACATAAACCCCAATCCATTAACCCTATATTAGAACATAACCGTAGTTCCCTTAACTGGATCTACAAAATACCAGGGGTCGAAAACCATCGTACCCCAAAACCATGTGAATACTCATCCACAAAACATGGGTGGGTCCGCATATGAGTGGGACCGCATACCAAAAAAAATTTCACCGGGGCACTGCCCCTGACCCCGACAGGGGGGTTGCCGCCCCCCCTGTGACCACCCTACTGTGCCCGGCGCAACGTACAGTGCATGCCACTAGTATTGGAAAGAATATAACACATACCCAACATGGAGCTCGACTTGCTATAGCAACAATTTTACCATATCTACCTTTCCTGATTTCACATTTTATGGAGTTTAATAACATTGTGTGTCCTTGATCACACATTTGTCCAACACTGAGCAGATTGTGATTCATGTTTTCAACCAATAGAACATTCTTGGCTATAACATATTTGCTTCTGAGAGTGATGGTACCTGATCTTATAACATTCGAAGATCCATCATTTCCAAAGGATATGGTTCCATCCTTCTTCTCTTTCAGAGATACAAATTTCCTTCTATCTCTAGTCATATATGTTGAGCAACCATTGTCAACATACCATAGACCTTTATTGTTTTGAGCCTTGAGAGAGAGAGAAAAATGATCAGTCTTATTCTTCTTCCATGTTTGTTCATTTTGTGGCTTGGAAGATTCTTCTAGAGGATTTTCAAGTCTGCAGTCTCTGGCTATGTGTCGAAACTTTTGACGTTTGTAACATTCCATATTATTTCTTAAATGTTAAAATATATTGACATTTTTTTGAACCCTGGGAGGTTCATATTTGAAGGATCTCTTGGAATTGTATTGCTTCCTAGGGTATGTGCGACATTCTACAACTTTATGACCAAATTTTCTACATGAATAAAAATAGCCATGAAAAATATGTTGGTACCTGGATGGAAATCTTCATCGAGGAATCGTCTTCCAAGGGCATGCTTGGGAATCTTTTCCAATGAAGTCTACATGCATGTCAGATCTCATAGGTTCATTGTATTTTGTTGTAGAAGGTCTTGCTTCTTCTTCTTTGTAATTGAGGCTAGTTCTGTCATTGTAAGATCGTTGATTGTTGATGATTTATTCTAATTCCCTTGAGCTGTTAGCATATTTTTGGATAGTTTTTCCCTTCTTCACTTCCTTATGGAGTGAGAGTACTTCTATTGCTAATGCTTCCCTTTCTTGGTTTCTTTCTTCCAACTTCTTTTGAAGTGACTCTTCAATACATTTGTGTTGTTCAACTTCAATTTTGAGACCTTGAAATTGTTCTTCAAGAGAATTGGAATGAATCTTCTCTACCTTGAGCTCTTTCATAAGCTTGATTGCTTCCTTATAAAATTATTCTATGGTAAATCCTTCTTCTTATTTGTTTGATACCTCTTGTTTATTGTGCTTTGCCATAAACAGTACTATCTCATTGGCTTCTTCCTCACTGTCATTGTCTTCATCGGACGATGAAGTATATTCTTTAGAGAGAAAGTTCCTTTTCAATATTTTCTTTTTTAATATCTTAAAGCCTTTCTTTCCTTTTGAGTTTCCATCACTTCTGTTCAGAAATTTTGTTGCAAAATTCCCAACCTCGCCATAGCCAAAAAATATCAATGGAAGTTTACCTTTGAATTTTCCCTTACCAATTTTTATTTTTCTTGTAAAGTAAGCATATTATTCATCTAAAAGACCTTCTCCATCATCTCCCTTTTCTTCACACTTGCAGGTGCATGTCTTTTCAATTGAAGGTTGCTTGTCCTTATTGGTTTTCTTAGATGCAACGAACGTAGTTTCTAGATGCAAAGTACCCTCTTCTTCATCAAGTATCATTTCAAATGCTATGAGAACTCCATGTAATTTCTGTTTGCTAAGTTTGTCCAGATTTGCACAGTATTCTAAGACCGATACCTTTGGGCTCAATCTCTGTAGTAACATTCTAATAATCTTTCATATAATAGTCTTCTCGTCAACTGGCTCTCCCAATCCTTCCAGAGTATTGGTTATTTCATCAATGTATTGGAAGTATGCAATAATATTGTAATCTTCTTTCATTCTAAGTTGCTCAAATTTTTCTCTATAGATTTGAAGCTATGCTTCATTGAAATTTGAGTCACCTTGATATATATTCTTAAGCTTGTCCCATACATTTTTGGTAGTTTTACAACCCAACACTTTATGATAAGAAGATTCAATAAGTCCACTGATAATATTATTCTTTTCTATTACATCTTTTACCAAATTCTTCTTACCTTGTTCATCTGCGATTGATGTAAATCCATTTTGGACAGTGTCCCATACTTCGTAACCTTGCGCCAAGAGATAGACCTCCATTATTTCTTTCCAGAGTCCAGAATTATTTTCATTGAATAGAGGTACACCATTCTTGGTATGCTCCAGGACCTCCTTCTAGCTGTTAAAATGCTATTGAAGGAACCAAGCTCTGATACCAATTTCTAGAAATAATGAGAGGGGGAGTGAATCAGTATTCCTTTCAATTAGAGCATTAGTTAATCTTCAATTATTATCAGTGTTTGTACAATGATAGCAGCAAACAAAAGGAACACAAATGCACACAGTTTTTAAGGTGGAAACCCACTCTGAGACAAAAACAACCTAATCCTTTTCTAATAATTCTCTAATATTCAATTCCAATTGAAAATAAAACTCCAACTTCCTAGAATCTATAAAATCATTCTTCTCCAGCTCCCACTACACAGATTCTCCAACGCCTGAGATTCTTCAATAGTCAACAGAATGGATGGCCCAACACCCAATGAGCTACAACTCACCCTAGCACCACCCTAACACCCTATAGAAGAATAAAAGAAGAATGGACTCTTGTACCAGGGAAAATGGTCCAGTTTACAATGATATAGAATTATGTAGAGGAAGAAGACACACTAGACCATAACCCCAACTATGACACAACCACCTAATGATGATCCTAGATCTCTTGACACTGCCTCTTCATCTCTTGGCAGATAGATGCTAGAAATTTTTTTACAATAATGTATTTACAATGACTTAGTACAATGATACCTTTACAGTGATTGTATGCAATGCTGCCCACTTGAAGACTTCATGTGATGAACTTCTTGCTGATGTTCTGAACCTTGTTTTCCACTCTTTTCATCCTACCCTTCTTTGTACCTTGCTTTGATTATCTTCCCTAGAAATTATTTTACTTTGGAGCCCTTGACAACACATGATCTAGCTTTTTCTTGCCTTCTAGGAGATCGATATTGAAGCTAGTGTACCTTTGTTATTTCAGATCCCCAATATTTGATTTTCAATTTTGTAGTAGTCCTCTGAGTATTCTTTCCATGCCATAGGTCTGCCTGAATTTTTATTCTTCAAGGGAGATTTATGCAAAATCTCTCACAATGCCCTAATTATGGATTGTTTCATTAGAGTGAACTTGTACGATATGCCACGTGTCACTGTTTCTTCATTTTACTCTGAAATTGATAGAACACAAGCTACAGTCCGTGCAATATCTACAAATTTTTACAAAATTCTAATCTGATACTCAAACAGAGAGTTATAACAATTTTCCCGAGGTCACTTCTTTGAGATGAATTTCAGGAGCCTGCAATAACACTTACTTCCACAGATCATATCTCCAAAAATATCGTGCACCTTGATATGAAAGTTTTGTAGGAGCTACCTCAGGATTTTGGATTTGCCTCATAAACATTTCAGCTTCTGAACCTTCGTAGAAAAAAAATTTAGAGTGAAAATTCCATGATGACCTGTTTCAAATGGAAAAATCCCTTGCATAAGGAGGATATGAGGATCACAATTTATATAAATTCTTAGGTTAAGAGGGGCTTCAAAAAGTGAATGTGGGAGGGAATTTAGAAGCTTTAAAAATATTAATTGTTACCTTTCAATGATCCATGACACAACCCCATGGGGTTTTAGCCCACTAACTGGGGTTACAAACTTCAAACATGAATATCTCTCAAACCGCGAAGAATTATGTGGCGTGCCATATATCAACGGAAACATCTCGACAAGAAGAAAACATAAAAAAGCATTATTAACCCATAATATAGTAACTTCGTAGGTCAAAATTCCCATGCAATATTTGGGTAGCCCCTGCTACTGCTTGGGTTGACATCAATGACATCAATATATATTTGCATTGAATGTTCGTTGTAGGTTTTCGATCGATGTCTCTGATCCAATCCTTGGTATGATAAAGAATTGCAATATTTTTAATACTTCTCAAACTTCTCACTTTAGGGGTCAATATCTTACACATAATTTTGTCACCATGACACTTGACGATCAAAAATGGATCTATCACCATCCATATTCATGTTCCCTTGCAAGTAAAACATTCATATTCCTTGAAAAAATCATGGATATTGGGAAAAATGACTCTTTAAACTCTTAAATATGACTTGTGCACTTTATATAGTCATTTCCTGCGCATGCACTAGTACTGCTAAGATTATCTGCACAGTTCTTCGCCCTGTTTTCTATATAAAACTGTGCAACTAGCTCAAAATAAAGTAAAAAATAAAAGTTATGGAAGCATAGTTTGGTGTAGATATCCCAACTAGAAGCCTTTGAGTCATATCAGTTCAAGCCAAACCCCACCAATCATGGAGGTAATTCACTTGGATCATGGAACCCTAATCCCCTCATTTGTGGATCTCACCCATATTTAGTGGATTTGAAACCTCCTCATTTTATCCTATAAATTGAGCTAAGACTTCAGTATTAAGAGAGCTAACATAGAGTAGTCTTATGCTGGTATTTTTGGATTGAAGGGTTTTCTAACCAAGGAGGAATATTGGATGCATTCGGGAGGAGCCTATATGACATCAAGGATTGGTTGTAAGATTTCTCTCTATTCTCTGAAAATAGTTTTGGGTGATTTTTCTCATGGATTTTTTTTCTTGGTTTTTTGAATTATTTTTGTTCATATACTAATTAAAACAATCTCATTTCCTAATCTCCTTGATCATTAGGTTAATATGGTTTTTACATTATTACTATGTTCCATATGCCTTTGATCCTTTGCATGTTTGTTGTTGCAGGTTTCTTATAAGCATTGAGGAGCTTCATTGCAGCAAAGTACAGGGTATTCATCAAGAATTTCATGCAAAAGGTAAGAGAACCATCCTCTTCTCCTAGTTTTAGTAATATGAAAACTGTTAACTTAGGAAAAATATATCCTGATGTTTTTTTTTTTTTTCTAGCTTTCTATTAGGATTCTAGGGGGATCACTCTTTTCCACGAGAGGGATTTATCCGGGTAACATGGAATTTTTATTAATATAATCAAAAGCCTGATGGCCAACATGTTCTTCATGAATGGATTATGAATATTTATAAGACTATTCTATGAATGTTTGTAATTCTTGTTTTCTTTCATGTTTTCTAAAGGAGTTGAACTATTTCAATTATATTAGTTCTTATCATATTGATAATGTGTTGTAATGGTTCCTATAGTTGTCACATATTTGTGGACTATTTGGCTAGATGTTATACATACCTCTCTTGCTTGTTTTGGTTGCACTGAATATTGTATCTTTATGGACTATTCTTCTGCATCTTAGAATGATCCTTCTTGTTTGTGTGTGTATCTACTAAAGTGGCACTATTACCTCTCTCTTAGGGACTTACTTTTCTCCCTCTCAGTAGTAGAAGGAACTTGAGAAACCTACATTTGAACACTCACTAGACACAATTACTTTCTTTTCGAAGGAACATATGCATGCCTCTCTCTTGTTGTCATTTATATCAAAGGAAAATCTCTGAGAAATAGTAACCGAGTCGTATTTCAGATGGGGCTCCTATTTGAAATTGTGTGAGGTATAATTGGAACCATGTATTGGGGAGACCCCATTGGTCGAAAAATTTCTAGTGACCATTAACAAATGGCGCTAGAAGGACAGCTGGATGGCAAGTTTTACTTGTTGAGTTTGTTTTGAATCTCTTATCATAAATGGATCATCCTTAAATCATATTCTTGTGGTGTTTTTCCAACCAATACCTTGATAAAATTTTAATTTATGATGGGTCTCTTTATCAGTTGTCTCCATTGAAGTTTGATGGTTAGGATGGAACATCCATAACCAAGCACAATTTTAATTTTCTTAAATTTTGTGAATATTACGAAATCAATGATGAAAATTTTTACTGTGTAGATTTCTTCCTTACCGTTGAAGTTCTTGTTAATCGATGGTGGCATACCTTAAAATTTCCTTCCATTAATTATTTTCATAATTTCCTCAAGGAGCTTTGTTAAGACTTTGATATGTATGATTACTAAGATTTTCTTAAAATTATTAATCAAATAATAATGAAACCTATTGAATTAGTTAAGGATTTAACTGATAGACTCCTCCACCTTTGTTATGAATTTCCCGAAGAAGACATAAATTGGGATTCCTTTAAGCAAAATTTTGATTGCTCAGTTCATATTTCTTTGCACGGTGAATATGAACCTCCTGATGTCTTTACTTCCCCAACTCTTGTAAGTCGTGAGACACCTATCATTTTAGAGGTAGAATCTACAACTTATTTTTTTCATTTTCCTACACCCTTTTCAATTCTTATTTCAGTTCCTCCTTGCAACGATTCCAAAGTTGGGAAGTTTGAAAATAAAATTCCTAATCCATCTCTTCATCCTCCTCTCCCTTTTCATGATTCATATTTAATCGAAGCAACCCTAGAATCTCTCGTGGAGGCTAGGGCAAGGGGTAATCCTTTCATTCCTCAATATGAAATTACCAATCTCAACACAAATATTGAATCTAGTTCGATTGAAAGTGTTACTTATCTAAGGGGAATCTTACATCCTCCATCATCTACCTGTTATGACTCTATCTATCATGATCTTCTTGGTCAATATACTCCACACACTAGCTCTTCATTTTTTCTTGATTTTTGAGTTGGAGGTTCAAATTGCGACTAGATACAAGGAAATCACATTACACTTCTAGAGGAGGAGGAAAGCGAGTATACTCTGTATCTCTCTTCTATTTTTCAAATTCCCCCACATCAATACCATTCGCTTCCATTCTTGGATGATTTTCAATATGCTAATCTAGGTAGTGAATCAAATGCAATCAATTATTTCAACCAATATGTAGCCTTGGGAAATAATCATTTTGATGTATGTGATCATGAATGCCCAAGCACATGAGCTGTTATTTCAGCTTCTCATGAATATTTCAATTTAGATCCAAAATATGATTTTTTTGAAGAATATTTTCTTATAGAAACTTCCTCTTCATCTCACTATCCCTTGTGCTCCGTTTGCGATCCATATACTAGCGATGGAGATACTCTATGCTCTTCAAGTCATTCATTCGATGAGTTTACTTTTCAAGTGGCACAATGTGGTGACATTATCCATGTCGCAACTAAAAAGAAATTAAATCATTAAGTGCTCTTCCCATTCCTCATCATCTCTTCTCTTGTATGAAGACAACTCTTCAAATAAACTTCTCACTAAATGTCGTGAATTCATTCGTCTTCAGATTTGTGATAAGAAGAATATTTAGATTTGAATAATATGGTTTTTGATGTTGAAAAATATGACCATATAAGTGACAGAGAAGGTTTCCATTCAGTGAGAGATTGTTTTATTGAAACTGGTGGTAGAAGTTATCCTTGCACCATGCACGCTCTAGTTTACCCTTCAAAATATGATTTTACAACATTTAAAAGCGTTGGGACTTGTTACTAAGTCGAGGCACCTCATGTTTCATTGATGGTTACATCAGGATCTTGCGACTCTAATAATCCCTCCAAACTAAGTCAGATATGGTTTCTCTCACACAATCCTTCTTGTAGGAATTTATAGGGTAAGTTCTGTAGATCAAGAACCAAAGGTCACCACTCACAAACAGATCAAAAATTATTAAACCAGTATAATTAGGTGGTTAAAACCCTCAAAGAGGGAAATAGTCCACGCCCTAAGCCAACACGACCACTTCAGGGAATTTATTAATATAAAAATAAAAGTTACATATGTTTCTCTCATAAACGGTTACCAGAAAAATGACCCTCCATGCTCTTTAAATAGAGATCATGGACCAATCGGGTCTTAAGCTATGGATCAAGTGCCGTTAATATCGAGGTGAGAGATAAATTTCAGATCACTACAAATCGTGACCGTCATATTATAAGTTACAAATGTACATGGTAAAGAAACACACTTTACCTAACTCTACACTAGACTAAGTTATTCTTAACTATTTCCTATGTGTCAGAATATCCTAACATCCCCCCTTAAGATCAACTTGGGATAGGATTGTAGGATTTACAAGGGTGACACAAAAGGAGCCTATTTCCTATGTGTCGAAATATCCTAACATCCCCCCTTAAGAAGGCAGATTTAACATTCATCCGATGGACTACCCATTTAAAGGAGGCATCAAGGGAAAGAACAAGGTGGATAGAATTAATTTTGGCAATAGGGGAGAAGGTTTCACTATAGTCAATGCCTTCAACTTGTGAAAAACCTTTAGCGACAATACAAGCTTTATGTTTATCAACTTTTGCATCTGGTCCAAACTTTTTTTTGTAAAGCCATCTACATCTAACAAGTTTTATTCGTTTTGGAAGAGGAAAACGATCCCAAGTATTGTTTGCGAATAAGGAACGATACTCTTGATTCATAGCCTCATCCTAATCTGGATGACCGAAGGCTTCTTTAAAGGTTTCTAGATCAATTTTTTCTAGAGCATGAGCCAATAAGGAGGAGGCTCTTTTGAACTGAGAACATGTACATTGTTGATTGGCAGGGTCACCTGCAAGAGAAACTGCTGCATCCCGAGTAGAGCGGACCCATCTTGGAAGCAGTGGAGTATAAGGAACAATTTCACGAGCTGGAGGAGGATTTCCATCCTCACTGTCATCATCTAAACTATAAGGAATGCTATTAAAAATAGAATACAGAGAGATAGGTGGCACATATGCCGAATCAGGCTCGAAGGCCAAAGGTGGCACACTTGCTAAACTAGGCTCGTAGGCCGATATCTTTTCATCAAATTTTACATCTCTTATAATGATTTTGGTTGAAGAAATCTATATCATTTGACATCTTTAGAATATCCAAAAAAAATACATTTTTCACTCTTAGGTTTTAAGGATTTATGTTTCGTATCTGGAATATGGGCCCAAGCATCACTTCCAAAAACATGAAAGTGACTTACATCTGGTTTGATTGAGCTCGAAGCTTCTTCTGGAGTTATATTCTTTAAAAACTTAGTAGGAGTGTGATTTACTATGTAATTTGCACAGTTAATGGATTCTGCCCAAAAATTGAGACCAAGTCCTTTAGATTGAAGCATACAATTAGCCATTTCTTTTAAGGTGCAATTCTTCCTTTCAGCTTCACCATTTTGTTGTTGATTATATGGAACAATATGTTGCAATTGAATGCCATGCTAAGTGCAGAAGTTGATAAATTTGTTGTTAACATACTCTCTACCATTGTCTTATATTAACTTAAGAATTTGATGTCCAGATTTTTTCTCAACAAAGGCCTTGAAGACCAAGAACATGTTAAAAAATTCACTCTTGAGTTTTAAGAAATATACCCAAGTGCTTCTGGAAAAATCATCAATGAAATTTAAGAAGTACTTGCAACCAGAGAAAGAAGCAACAGGAAGAGGACCACATAAATCACTGGGCACAAGTTGCAAAGGGGTTGAAGCATGCCAAGAGGCTCGTTTGTCAAAAATGTCCAGATGATGTTTTCCGAGTACACATCCAGAGCAAACACCATCTTGGCAAGATGCCATAGGAAGGCCCGTCACCATATTTTCCTTACATAGAGTTTGAAGAGAGCGATAGTTTCAGTGACCAAATCGCTCATTCCAAAGTTTGCTCACATAATCATTATGAGCAAAAAAAACAAAGGGAACAGATGATGACCTAAATTTGTCAAACTTATGCAACCTTGTGGAATCATTTGTAATGCCAATAGCTAAAATATGTTTAGGATATTTGAGGTTCTTGATTAAAACATCATGAGCTGAGAATTATACTATTTTCCCTTCACTTGAGTGAGTTATCTGATAAACAGATAGAAGGTTTCATGACAAGGTAGGACCACATAGTACATCATTAAACTGACCATTATCTAGATGAATGGTTCCAAATCCTACAACAGTAAGAGATCTATCATCACCAACATAAATATGTTTGGTGTTGCAATCATTTAAAGAAGAAAACATGGATTTATTTTTAGCCATGTGGTAAGAAGCTCCAGAATCAGTCAGTCACTCATGAGAAGTAGAAGAAGAAGATACATTTAATGGATACCTAGATCTTGATGCTTGACAACCACAAGCAGAAATTCCCATGCCTGAAGATGAAGGTGAAGAGTGCTCCAAATTGATGTTGTGCTTCTTCATTACTGCTTCTAAGGCTTCCATCATCTTAAAACATTTGGACTCTATATGGCCATCCCGATTGCAAAATTTGCAATGTCCATCTGTGTTCTTCCCTTTGTTTTGATTTTCCTTATTATTTTGGTGATTGTATTTTTTCAGTTTGCGCCTAAAATTGCTTAGGGCCCTTTTTTGGTTTAGGATCATACTTTTTAGGGTACTGATTGTTGGGATTATTTTGATATGGTTGTTGTTGGGCTACTAAGGCTTTCTTAGAAGCGTTTCTAGCAGTGATAAGACCAAGGTGTAAAAGTTTTTCTTGTTCTCTTATCAAAGAATCACAAAAGGCATCAAAAGAGGGATTCTTGTAGATGGTTCCTAAAGAAATGATGGCTTCTCTAGTGGAATGGAAGGCAGAAACAAATACAGACTATGCAGGACCAAGCTTAGCAAGAATGCAATATATGAGGCTACCATCTTCCTTTTTGAACTTACACCCTTCTAAAAGAAGTCTAAGGGTCTTGAATTTGGACAAAAAGTCTTCAATAGAGGAGAAATTATTAGGGTCCAAAGTAAGCAACTAATTTTAAAGATGGTGGGCCTTGATTTGATTTTGAATGCCAAAAACATTATTAAGCTTTTCTAGGGCTTTATCAGGGGTGTCAATGTCAAGGATGTGAATTCGAAGATCTTGAGCAATGGACATTCCTATCAACCCTCCTGCTTGATCTTTTCTATTTTACCATTGAGGAACTTTATCATCATCGGAAGGTTTAGTTTCTTGTCTTGTGGCTATTCTACAGATCCCTTCACTTCTAAGTATATCTACCATGTGAGGTAGCCATTGGAAATAATTAGTGTTGTTAAGAATAAACGAGCATGCACTTTCCATTTAAAAAAAAAAAATGAAGCAGAGAAAAGCTGAAAATAGCTACTCCAAGGAAAGATCTCAAAAAATTAGGTCATTTAAAAAAAAACAGCTTGAAAAACGGCTTCCGGATGAAGAAGTTATGCCTTTTGAAAAATCTGAGCTGTAGATGTCGAATAGTTGCGGGAACGGGATGAAGTGCAGCTTTTTAAAAAAAAACAATTCCACCCCTTTGAACAAATTTTTTTTACAAAAGAAGCTTGAGAAGGAAACTTGAACCCAAGACCTCTATTCTCATAAACTAACCTCTCACCAAGTGAGATACTAAAAGAATTATGTTATTTTAGAAAGGAGGAAGGAGGGATTATGATTATGATTATTATTATTATTATTATCCTTCAGTGTGCATGGCTTTTCCTGCACAAAAAAATAGAAAAATAAGAAAAAAACGAAATGCGAAGCCTTACAGTATAATTTTAGATTCTCGGTTAGCCTTACCAGCAACCATCACTTTTCTCACTATTTTTGATTTCCCGAGATCGACAAAGATGCGAGGAAAGAGCATATGTAGGAAAAAAAAATCCCTTTTTCTTGTTCCTGATTTGCCAAGATCGCATGGAGCGCACAACAAAGATCATACATAGAGAAGAGGGTATGGATATGGAAAATAAATAAAACCTTAATAAAGAAAAAAAAAAGACAAAAAAAAGACAAAAAAAAAACCTGAAATAAGCAGAACTATTAACAAATATAACTACAAAATAGATGCTTTATACCTCCAAATCTAAACTGACATAACTTGGGTAGCCAAAAACCTTTTCGCATGAAATGAAAGGATTTCCTCACTGCAATAGATGCTCTAGACACAACTGAGTAGTTTTCCAAGCCCAAAAATGTTCAGAAATAGTAGATCTACAAAACAAAATTCTCATCCAGTCAAACCAGCTTTGGATTTTGATCAACAACGGATGCGGCCCTCAAAATAGCTCTAATACCATGTAGGAATTTATAGGGTAAATTCCGTAGATCAAGAACCAAAGGTCATTGCTCAAAAATAGATCATAAATTAGTACACCAGTATAATCATGTGGTTAAAACCCTCAAACAGGGAAACAATCCATGCCCTGAGCCAACGTGACCACTTTAGGGAATTTATTCATATAAAAAGAAAAGTTAAATATGTTTCTCTCATAAATGGTTACCAGAAAAATGAACCTCCATGCTCTTTAAATAGAGATCATGGACCAATCAGGTGTTAAGCCACGGATCAAGTTCCGTTAATACCGAGGTGAGAGATAACTATAGGATCACTACAAATTGTGACTGTCAGATTATAAGTTACAAATGTACATGGTAAAGAAACACACTTTACCTAACTCTACACTAGACTAAGTTATTATTAACTATTTCGTATGTGTTAGAATATCCTAACACTTCTCTTAGCATGGTTTCACTTGATGTAAATTTATTTTTGGAAGATGCTTGGTATTTTAGATGTATTTTTTCTAACTTTCATGATTTTACTTCTAATCAGATTCAAGAATCTTCTTTATTTGATTCATATTCTTGTAAATATTGCATTAAACTCGGGCTTGGAATTTGTATTTCTCATAAAGTCATGGAATTGTGAAGCTTATCACCTAAATGATCATCTATGATTGAAGAAATCATATCTATCATATTTAATTCATGAGGAGTATCTCCTCGTTTATCTTGTGAATATAATATCATGAATCTTGTTCTTCATTGCACCTAAAATCCATTGGAGTGTGAATGAATGCATGAGTTATTGTGGGAATCAAATTCTTCTTCATTCACTATATTCTAACTCTTCATATGTGTTTTTTGTACTTCCATTCCTTTTAACTTCTTTTGATTATTAGGATGCTAGAGCGGTGTGTTACGAACTACAAAGAAATAGTATGTTACGTTCATCATGTGAAGAAGATGATTCTATTATTCAAAGTAGTTGTGAAGATGCTCAAATTAATCTATGTTTGTTATTTTATAACTAAAAATATCATGCCCAAAATGGTCCATATGATCATGGTATTAATTCTCATTTTTTTTATAACTTTCCCACTAGTATACCCAATTATATTTTCTTTACCTCCTTTTATCTTCATGGTTTAATATCTTTTTTTTGGGCACTTGTCGAGTAGTTGATGCACTTTAGCCTTTGTTGATGGTTATGCTAGGTCTTCCCTATCTCGACATGCCTTCTAAATATGATCAGATCTATTTACCCTCACGAGATTCTCATGTGAATCTCGTGCTTTTAATTAAAGATTCATTGTTTCAAATATTTAAGGATTCTAAAGAAGACAATTGCAAGTTTCATGATCCAATAGTAAAATGGTTGGAAAATTATTACTTCGAAAACTCCATTGCAAATAACAGGTTTCAACCTTCTCTCATGCTTTCTAAGAAGCATGACACAAAAGAAGGAACATTCAAATTTTTTTTTTATAGGTTTATTTAATTATGGTTTCCATAAAAAACATGAGCATGAAAACTGGTTAGAAGGATTGGTTGTGACACATCCTTCTACCCATAGGAAATACCTTTGTTTTATTGTGCAAGTTCTTCAAGCTCTTATATTTTTCTCACGCACATTAATTTATACTATTTTTAATTGATTGTATCTTTGTGATTTCAGGTCGGGAACAACTAAGGTGGATACATTGAAATTTTGATTATATGTGACCCTAACATTCTATTTGTTTAGGTTATGAATAGGAATAGATACATTCTAGCTTTTCCCTCTCTTGCACTCATCCCACACTTATAGTTGTTTAGGTTAGGAGTAGGACTAGTTGCATTCTAGTTCTTCCCTCTCTTGCAATCATCTCACACTTGTTCTATTTAGTCTTTCTCATTGCCTCTTACTCTTGTCTTGCATCTTGTTTTGGTTTAGCCTCCTTTTTTTTGTGCTTTGGTTTTACATTCATGTTGCATCGTTTCTTTTCCTTTTGTTATGTCGATAAGACTTTTCATGAATTGTGTCCTATTTGGGCCTAAAAAAAATGTGGAAAAATAGAAAAGGAATTTGTGACACTACAACATTTGGCTGACTTGATGTCCTAAGTATTCCCTATCTTGGTTACACCTTTTGTTCAATGATGTTCCGACAAAAAAATGACCCTTGCGTAAGGAAAACCTTGTTTTGAACCATGATTTTCGTATCTATTCTGGAAACTTCATTCCTACACTAGGGTCTTTATGTTTTGGATTTTTAGACTGATCCAATCAAGTAGAGAAGGACAAGGGGAAAATATAAACAATAAAACCAATATTAGAGGTCTACATATGCTTCTCTGAAGGGACAAACTCTTCTACTCTTAATAATTCAGGATCCCTCTTCCACCCATAAAATGAATAAGTGCCTATGCACATCCTATTTAAATATATAAATAAAGGAAAAAGGAGAGAAATATTTTACTATGCATAGAGGTGAAGAAACTAAATTCATAGGGGTACTTTCCAAGATCACTGGAAGTGGAGCAATGTTTGTGTTCCTCTGGTGACTCCGTTGATATACCATCGAAGCCTGTTGGCAGTAGAGAAACACCAAAGACAAAAAACTATACTTTGAAAATCTAAAGCTTGTGAACTTCATTACCCTTTTATGATTCAAAACATTTTGTGATTGTTGGCCTTATGTTTGTGTTTAACCAAGTAATTAACTAAGGCGATTATTTTTATTCCTCAGATAAGTGGGGAAGCCATGATAATCTAAATGATGAATGAATACTTCCTGAAGAACTAGAACCTTCATGAAATAATTGACCAAGGAAAAGGATATGGAGTTATCCAAGTGTCTCACCAAGTGTTGTATTTGTGACAAACACCCTCCAAAATTTTAGTTGCACTTGAATTTTGGAGCCTACCATGGGTATTCTAATTGGTCATATGTGGTCACTTCTTGATCAATTAAAGTCACTTGCTCACACAAGCTCAGTTTGTAATGATTTCATGAACACATTATTTTACACAAGCTTGAAAATCAATAGCACAACACATCAATACAATGTCTTTGCAATTTTCAAACCATGTCGACAGTCAGTGTGCACTGCTATTGACATTCCCTCACTTTTGGTTACATTTGTACTCCCATTTTGGTGAGTTTTAAAAACTGCTTCTTTTGTGCAGTTTCTCTTTCGCGAGTGTCATTTTCATTTTTTTTACTGTCACTTTTATTTCTTTCATTTTAGTTATTGTTTTTTTCATGCTATCTTCGCTATGGCATATTTCTCTTTCACTTCCATTCGGATATCACAAGTGTCCTTCCCTATTTTCACTTCATGTGGAAAATTTTGCCTTTTCACATGTCAGTTGTTGTGCAATATGTACATTTTTTTTTTTGGTAGTTTCAAGGGGTTATATTTATGTAAATGAGTTGATATAAAAATGTAAACATTTTTCACACTCATTCACAAAGTTTTAAGCATTGTCACAGAAGTTTTGTCATGATCGTCGCAAAGTGTCTTTAGTGTTGCACTTGTCGTAGGTCTTTGCAAAGTTGTCAGAGTAAGGGAAGTATGTTTTTCATGTGTCTTGGATAACCTATGTTACAATTTCATAAAGTGATCTAATTGTGTGATCATTGTCAATTCTTATCACTGTACACATCAATTTCATTGATCCAACACTTAGCGAAATTCTAGAAATTTCCCATCAACTCACCCTCATCTGACCCTCGTCAACTACACATTGTGATATTACATCGCTTAAGCTACAACCATGTCCCTTCACACTACACAATGCATAGTTCCTGCCTCCCAGGATTGTGCATTGTGTAGTTCCAGTGCTCAAGTGCAAACTTTTGCCTCCAAAATTGCACAATTCAGACCTCCATCATGGACCCAAATATGCATTGTGTAGTCTCTAAGCTAAGTCTTATCCCATAAGCTCCCATGCTGCACAATTTCATAATCAATAGGTTTTATCTTCATCCTAGAATGCGTAATTGGCTGAAACAATGAAAAACCCTCATCCCATCTCACTCAGTCCCAAAAATGCATAATATATTTCCTCAATCTAGCTGAAAAAAAACAATTATGTAGTCAGTGAGCCTCTCCCTTAGCTAGAAAATTGATTATGGCCAATTTAGTGGATCAACATGAAACATATTAGACTATGGTTTTATCAGACTGATGTTGTCTGGTCATGAGTGGATTCTAGATGACGGTACTCTATCATGCTATGGGAAGACGATGAAGAAGGAGACAGAGAAGGAGGACATGCTAGAAGATACCTAAGGAGATGAGGAGATAAGATGATCATCAGGCAAGAAAATGAAGGAAAACCATACTACAAAAAAATATGGAAGATCAAGAACACATTCAAGACTCCTTCTCTTCATGTCATAAGGAGAAGAAAGAATATGAACATGCACCATCTTTTCTAGAAGACACAAAGAAGGAAACAATAGGGAACGAATTGACATTTCCAGGACATTAGTATCATCTCATGTCATGCAATGATTTATCTTGTGCCACATCATTTTATGAAATATGTAATTAAATATTAAGAAATATAATGTAAAGTGGAAGTACAAGATTCATCTATGTAATGTGAAAAGTCATTTTGGAAGTCGCAAAGTCATGTAACAAGTCAAATAATCATGATGGTAGTCAAAGAGTCGTAAGGGAGGTGAAGGATCACCCCATTTGTTATATATACACCTTCACTATACAAGCAAAGGAATTTTCACCTTGGATCCCCCTACAAGGCATTAGAGAGATAAGCTAGTTCTTTTAGGGAGAAGGGAGTGGATCCAATGATCCAGTATTGGAGATAAGGATGTTTTTTATATACATGTGTTTTGGGAGTTTTTCTTAATATCATAATCTTGATGTAACATACGTTCTTCATGCATACATTATGAATACATGTAAGACTATTTTGTGAATGGTTTTAGTTCATTTTTTGTTTTAGCTATGCTAAAGTATTTGAAATATTTCGGTTATTTTAGTGCTTATCATGTTGAGAATGTGTTGTACTAGTTCCTATGCTTATCGCATCTTTGTGGACTATTTCGCTAGATTATAGACAAACCTCACCAGTTTTTGTTGGTTGTACTGACTATCACATCTTTGTGGAATATTTTTCTATATGTTAGATGCATCATTATTGTTTTTGTGTGTCTCTATTAAGGTGGTACCATTACCTCTCTCTCATGGGTTCACTTTTCTCCCTCTCTGTAGTAGAAGTACCTAGAGACACCTAAAAATGAACACTCACATGAAACCCTTAAATTCGTTTTGAAGGAACATATGCATTCCTCTCTATTTATGTCATATAGAGCCAAGGAAAACCTTTTAGAAAATGGTAACTAAGTCGTATTATGGATGGGGCTCATATCCCAAATAGTGTGAAGTCTAATTGGGACTATATATTAGGGAGGCCCCCTTGGTTGACGGATTTACAAAACCCATTAATAGTTAAATTTTTAACATAAAAAATTTACCAAAACTTGCAAAGTGTCAAATGAAGATCAATTTTCAAATCACCGGCTTCAGAGTAGGTTTTGACTAGACTGCAAGAATCACTGGAATTTTGTAACATATAAGGCTCCTAGAACTAGAAGGGAGGAATTATTCTCTTGAAGTGGAGAATATGGAACTAAGAAGATTTATACAAGCAGAAGAGGATCAGAAGAAAAAGTTGTATACTTTCTTGCAAAATGCCATTAAAGAGAAAACTAGGGATTGTTCATTTACCGAATATCCTCCAAAGATTCTACAAGTTTGTTATCATTGGATGACTAGAATTTGTACCCTTTTTCAGTTGAAGAACACTGCTTATATGTTAAATCACAAGAGTGGTTTTCTTCAATCCTCATCTACCACTTTATCTACAAAAAAGAAGAAGGAAAATATGAATAAGCTTCAAGAAGAGGACCAAGAGTTGCAAGAAGAAAAGATGGTAAAATATGCTCATGTTAAATTCATTCTCTTAACAATGATAATGTTTTTTTTGCATCATTTCAGAAACATACATAGGGTGTTGTTATGAAATTGTTGACAAAAATGGGAAACAATGGTAAGGTCTTTGGAATTCATAGTCACGATATCATTAATCCCATTGATGTGATACCATAACCTCGACTTGAATTATTGTGATATGTTCAATAAGAATTTGGAGAATGCTCCAAAACTACAAAGTCAAGGAATTATTCAAGTCTGAAATTCATGAAGAAAGAAATCTTGCAAGTTGAAGGAGTGTCATATCATGACAACGATGTTGATGGAAAAACATCCCCAAAGGGAGATGTGTGCTTCAAAGGAAGAAATAAGTCAAGTTCTCATTGCTAGAATCATAATTCAAAGGAAAATCATATAAGGTGTAAAAATCCTAATTATTCAAAATATTTCTATGACTATAAGCAACATGATGATTTGAATCAAATTTTGTGGAATGTGTTTCCTTTTAATTTTTGTCATGCACCTAACAATTTTGTATCCAAGTGCCAATAAAGGAAAGCAATGCTCGAGAAAATGAATATGTTAATTAGAAGTGAGACCAAGAAGGAAGATCCTCTTCCATGTTCAAAGACATTTTTTCCAAGAAATTCTCACAAGAAATTATGTACTAATTTCACTATAAGAGGGAATTGGATCGAGAAATGTTAGAAGTTACATCCACATCATTATCCAAAGATGGAAAAACCGATTCTGAAATCACCTGAAAAAGAGAGGGAAAAAGAATGTGCGAGGCACACCATAACTGTCCCTGAAGCAGTTCTAGAAGAAAGGAAAATCCAAAAAGAAAAATACCTAGCCTAGTTGGGTAAGAAATGGTTGGACTATTTTTCAAGTTAAATACTACATTTCTTTTGTATTCCACATGTTCCTTGTCACCACAGCTGGTTATTTAGTGAAACTGGTGTTCTGAATAAATCACTTATATGCAACAATGTTTATTTGGAATTTTATGCTATTATGACCTGTTGATGAGTCAATTTGTATGAGAATTTGAAGATTTGAATTTATTACATCTTATTAAAAAATGCATTTCCTTCGTGGATATTGTGGTAAGAATCCTAAACTTTGGTACACGAAGTTTCATTACATCCAACATGCCTACAATCGTGCCAAGAACTCACCTACCCAAGTACCGCCATTTGAAGCTTGTTTGGGTTGTTTTCAAAACTATTCTTTGGATTTTATCTTTGGTAAAGATATTGCAGTATATGGACATAGTGATGTTGAAAAATCCAAGCATTTCATTGGACAAAAGTAGCTAGTGCATCAAATATTACAAGATCAGCTTGAGAAAATAAAAGTGAAGTACAAAGCAATGCATGACAAACATCATGTTGATCATGATTTCCACGTGGAAGATAAATATTGGTCGTATATCAACAAGGAAATACTTCAAGGTGAAGGCAAAAATCTCAAGTCAATTAGATATATTCCTTTCAAAATCTTGGAGGAGACTGGTAATCATGTTTTTCGATTAGATTTTCCACATTACATGCAAATTTATTCTATTGTGAATGTGAAAAAATTGACATTTTATAAGCCTATAATTATTTATGATGACGAAGAGAATGATCAGATTCCATCTATTGAAGATTTTTGTCCTGACTATTTATATGAATTGTAGGAAGACTCAATTCTTGGTAGGAGAATTAAGACTTCACATTAAGTAAATGTGGAGTATCTTCTAGTGGGGATCAAGGGTACCAATCCAAATAAATAAAGGTGGATTAAGATCCGGAAAGTGAAGGAGACGTATCTTCACTTACTTGTTGAGTAAAAATATACTTTTGGTGGTCCAAAATTTCCTAGTGGGGAGGAATGATCTAGGGGATAAAAAATATGCAATAAAATAAAAGTGCTCAAAATCTCCCTAAAATGGTGCCAAATATTATATCACGTCATTATGAATCCAATAACTCTTGAATTTCCTCAATTTGAAATCATATGCAAAAGTTATCTCAGTCTGAAGTTTTCAGCAAACAACTAAAAAGTCAACTTGTAGAGTTGACTGGGTTGCTTAGTGAGCAGGCTATATAGTCAGGTGGTAATGATGTCAATAACTGACTGGGTGATATGATGTGAAATACACACCAATCATGCCATGAAAAATTACATGGTCGTACATAGAAAAATGGCACAGTTATGTTGGTGAGTTTTTTAGGTGGGCCAAGTACGAGGCACCATGTGGCCCAATGGTAGGATGCCACCTAGCCCTCGAGTTCCATGCAATTTTTTTTGGGGCCTGATCAACCCCACTAGAATAAAATCTATGACCTCATGTCCAACAATCAACCATGTCACCATCGAACCAACAAAAATTCTTATTAATAGTCCACAACCAATTTATATTCGAAATTAAATTGTTGTATGTTTTGTGCAGGGAGTCGGGCATGTGGTACTAGCCCCAAGTTTTGTGGAACCTCATGATCGAGAGCCAAATATAAAGGGTGCGCTATGAGGAACTTGTCCCACTCCCTACTCAAGGTCTCATTAAACACATATGCCAAAAGAAGGAATGGAGAAGGGTGGGCCCAAATCCCTAGCCTAAGGCCACACTCAAACGAACGCGACTAGAACGGAACTGTGGTTGGCGCTTGTAGAGAAAATGGTGGTGTGTGCCCCATCCATGGCCACATGGCCTCAAATGCACCCAAGAGCATAGTGTTGGTAGACACATGACCTTTGGCCGACGCCCGTGGCTACATGGCAACGATAAGACCGTTAACGTGGGTGGTAGTTGGGGCCACATTTTCCAACTAACTCTCCTAAAACTTACACCTATCGTAGTGGACTCAACACTAATCCTGAGCGAAATTAGGATCCGAGAAAATTTCCAAAGGATGAATTGATTCCCTAGTTAGCAATTTTTGTCATTTTGCAGGACAAATTGCAGAGAAATGGAGAAATAGGAACAAATTTGTCATTTTGCAGTCTTTTTGAGCCCAAGAAGAGCCTACACAAGGGTTATTGGGTGTTCTGGACATAACAGTAACATTATTTTTGTGATTTCACTATTGCAAGTTTCAAAATTTTTAGAGGCAAGTTCTTTTGTGTTACAGACAAAGACTGTTTTGAGGCCATATGGAGATCTTTCTTAGCATGGAAAGAGCCTAGAGAGGAGTTTTTGAGCCTTCTGGATGCATTAGAAACGTTCATTTCTTCATTAGAGTGGAAAATGTTTTTAATCTAATCTGAATATGATTGTGGGAAAATGCCAATTGACACTTCATTATGAAGAGGTTGAATTTGTGCTTGCTTTTTTATCTTAGATTGTGTACGAGGGCTTATTTCAATAATCAGTGAGAGAGTCCTTTTTCTTTCGACAACATCATTTCTTTGCTAAAGGGAGTCAACATGTGAGTGAGAGTTCTCTAAAGGAGAAATAGTGACACTCTCTAAGGAGGTTTACTCTATGAGTCAAAGATTTTGTAATGTACTCTTTTTGTTTCTAAGATCAATAAAGCGACCTAGCCATTAGAGCGAGGCTTAGAGATGTAGTCGAGAATGGACGAACTCCATTATCACGTAGTTGTTTCCTTCTTAGATTTTACCATGTTGGATTGCATACATTTTTGTTTAATTTTAAGTTCATTTAAAATTAACTACTCATAGTTGAACAAGTTATGAACTAAGTTAAATTTCGAAGACCCAAAATTTATCAGAACTTATGAAGTGTGAGAGGACGATCGATTTTCAAATCATGCACACATGTCATACAATGGTGAATTCATAAAGTAGGTCAATTTGTAACATTTATTTTGTATATGGGGAAGTAACAACCTCCCTAGATATATGGAACAACCCACAAGCCACATATATCTGAAAATCATAGTTCAACCTAGGACCAAGATGTTTGGATACCTCCAGAAACTGAAGTCGAGATCCCAAACTCCAATGGAACGACTATCCTTTGAACCTTACGATGATGGGCCATGTCGCTAGAGACTTGAACCCTAGTGGGTTGGATGGAAAACTACCATCTTAACTAAAAAAGGGCATGGAGATAGAAGGTACATGGTTATGGATTTTATAAAGGAAAAAAATATTTAAAAACCCCTCACAAAATTCATTACATGATCAAGAATATCTCACATTTATTAAATATCGATCATCCAAACATTTCTTTTTATTTAAATATTATAAAATTTGGAACCTATATTTTGAAATTATATATATACAAACTCTAGCTTTATTTTCAAAAATTATTTTAATATCAAACTTTCATTTCACTTAATTTTATTAAAAAATAATAAGTAATCAAATATCAAATTTGTACGTTGAAATCATAATATAATTTTATCTTAGTTGAAACAATTTGGACCATATTATTTTAGAATTTGAATATATAGTTATGAAACTCACTTTTATAAAATAATTAGTAATTTAATGATATAAATGAATTTAAAAATAATAATAATAATAATATTCTAATTTAAATTTGAATATATAATTATGAAATTCATTTTTATAAAAGAAATTAATAATTTAATAATATAAATGAATTTAAAATAATAATAATAATAATAATTTAATTCAAAGTGGCGGCCAACCGTTGTGAGAAGATGATGATAATCAGAAAAACCTTTAGAATTCTCTTCCAATTATCTTCTCGCAATGTCTTGCTGGAAGGAATAGAAACAAGTAAATTTCAAGATAACTTTCGATATTTTTCCAATAAACTTTATCGGTTTTTAACGGAATAAAGGCACTTAAACTATTAAGGATTGGTGTTCAATACTCATGTTGGGCCTTTTTAGGGTTTCAATTCTGAGCATGGGCCAATACAAACTCGTCATAACTGAGTATTATGCGACAAAGGCCTATATTTAGGGAGCAGCATCTTTGATTACCAAAAACAAAGCAACAACGGCCCTTGAATGTTAAAACTCGTGATAAAGCTTGCATGCTATATTGTTATGTTGGACAATTTTAGGGTTTCAATTCTGAGCGTTGGCCAATACAAATAAAGTTATGCTCGGCCTTTTTAGGCTTTCGATTCTGAGCATGGGCCAATACAAATACGTCAAAAGTGAGTATTTTGCGATAAAAGGAGCAGCATATTTTATTACCAAAAACCAGTAGTATACGTGACTGTAATTTTTCGTTGTCACTCTTTCTCCCGAAGGTGGGGATGTCGAATAAAATGGAAGATTAATAAATGTTCGTATGGAATCGTTAAAGTTTTACTGCATGGCATTTCCCATTGAATGATTGAATAATATTATAAAATTTTATATTGAACAATATTATAAGTATGCGGTTCATTAAAATTTTGTACAGTATTTCATTAGTCATTTAAAACAAAAATGCAAGGAATTTGAATTTAAAGCAAAGACAAAACCACACTTCTCCAGATTATTTTGTTGAAAAATATCGTTTAATTAATTAACGTATAAACAGTATTTTTATTAGATTAAAATGTTTATGTAATGTTTACATAACAATATTTATGATAATAATGAGTTAGTAAAATAATTAAATATATTTATTGGGTTATTATTATAATAATGAATATTTATGTATAAAAAAATAATGATGTATTATGTATCACTAGTTTACATTTATTAATTTTGGATTTATTAAGTGGCAGATAGTTAAGAAATTTTTTGACTTACATTTTTTTTTTTAAATTTTCTATTTAGAAAAGAGGTTTGCATTTTGAAAAAATTAATTCTTTTTTATAATTGATAAGTTCTAAAATAATATGGATATAATCTGGCTATATGTGTGTGTTTTAGTTTATTATATTTTTTGAAATAATTTGACTGCTCCTATTTTAATTATGAAAAAGACAGTATATAACATTACATAAAATAGAGTACATGGGATTTCTGATAAATAGTGAGAGTGCTATGTTAAGGCAACTTTTGATGTGAAGTTACTAGTTCAATAAAATCTCACCATGATATATAAAACTCTACCAAAAATAAAAACATTACATAACATAGAATATATTTATTTTTATAATTATAATTTATATATTAATTTTGGAAAACAAAAATCCTAAAATTGATGAGCTCAAAAATGTTAATTTCTTCTTTTATATTATATTGCAAAAAACCTCTCTCAACCCAATAAATTTTAGATTCAAATTTATTTATAGGCAAGAAGAAAACAAATACCAATCTCTAGTCACCCATATACATATTTAGGAAGAATGCTTCATAATAACCATACCAATCTGTGTATCATACCAAACTGTATAATCACTCACATACATACAGAGATGTATATATAAAAAGGAAGAAGCAATGCTTAGTTTATGTTTATATGGACAGTATTTAGTTTATCTACCTAGGTAGATATCAAGAGTAAGCCCCGAGGATGTGGTCGAAGCTATGTAGATATCAAGAGTAAACCCCGAGGATATGGTTGAAGCTATGTAGATATCGAGAGTGAACTCCGAGGATGTGATTGAAGAGCTTATTAATAAGGATGTGATTTAAGAGTTAGGCGAGAAAGTTTGGTGCCCACAAGTCCAGTGGTAGAAACAAAACTATATACACTTAAAGTTGCTCTCGAATATAAAACAATGTATTTCAATAATAATTCCCATCCTATTTTCTACAATATAGATCCTATCCTTTCCGTCACTTCCAGCAATAACAGCAACACGGTACGCAGCATGCATCGCACGGGCAGCATTGTGGGAGCTTTTTTCCGCAGGGGCAGCAACATGGTAATGAGCAACAATTCCCGGAGGGGCAGCAACATGGTGATGGGCAACAATTTCCGCATGGACAACAACACTGGGACGGGTCCGGGACCAGGCCCAGGCTGTGGAACTGTAGCCAGCAGCACAAAGCTTTTTTGCAGCAAATTCACAAACAAAGAAATAACACAATCATTTAGCATACACGTAACCTGCTACTATATGGATAAATGCAATGAATAATAAAATGTTGAATTAAAATCTTACAATCCTTTTATGAATCCGCGCATACATCCTTTCGATCTGCACTTCTCCCTGGTTACAACAGGGACTTTTACATACTGTGGCTGAGAAGCTTGCATGGGCTAGCCAATAACATTAAAATCATTATAACCTAAATGAAAATAATGTGTGTGATGATGAAGCAAAAGAATTATTGTGAAAGAAGAAACAAGTAACCTGGCGGAGGATTTCCGTCCGGGTAGCCTGCAGGCGGTTGTGGTCTAGCCTTGCTCTCAGACATGGCGTTGCTCTGATTCAACCTCTGGACCTTCAACTCACATGAATGAAGGAAGAGCGACGATGTATTTAACCACTATGTGGTAGGAGATAATCCTGAGGCTTCAGTCTGAAGTGATTCAGATTCTTTTCGTTGTCCAAGTAAAGGATATTCGACATTTCCAATAATCTGAAACTTCACGCATTTATCACATCCATTACGAAAGCAAGGTAGGTTCTTTCAACTTCTACTGCGGCCATTGTTGAGTTGTAATGGTGGAATATTGAAGTTTCTTCTGGTTCAAACCATATTTCGCACATACTTTGGATCAACATATGCCAATTTCTGTGGAGGCACAATTATCCATGCCCCGCATCATTCAAAAGATTAAGGAAATAATAAAGAATGAGAAAATTATGAATAGACCTCGCCTCATACGATTAGTGAGGGAGACGACTGTGCTTATCTCGATTGCAGGTTATTCAACTTTGGTTGAATGGCAATGAATGAATGAATGGAAACCAAAAACCTATATCAATTTGGTTGCATGGCAATCAATGGAAACTAAAACATATATATATTGTAACATGCATATTTAAACAAATAAAAAAAAAACTTACCACACCATAAAAAAAAATCATAATCATTGGTCAACAATAATTATCCGAGGCTTATATCTGTAGATTTTTACGACATTATTGTTTGTGTCACTGGTAAATATCCACCATATGGCATCTGTCATTTAAGTCCTGCGATTTTTCCGGATTTCCTTGTTTATGACTTACTGTATAGCATACGGTGTGATTAAATGTTTTCTGGTGTGGAACTCTGATTTCGCTCTTTTCATAAGGCTAGACCCCAATGTTTATGGATTTCACCGTGCAACGGAGCTTACGTGTTCGATTACCACAGCATCTCCTATTAAATGTGATTTGGTTATCTCGATTTTTGGATTACGGATTTATTTTGGTGTAATGGATAATTTACTGTGGTTGTTTATCTACGGGGGTCCACTTGTAACATTCTCCACCCGGCAGACTCCACGCCGTAGATCTGCCCTCCATCCAACGGTGCACTGTCTCCAAGGTGGAGTAATGCCTTCCGCAATGACTTGTCTTCCCGGCTCATTTTTGTTGTTTCTGGTTATGCTTGGCGGAGGTTCTGGAGTAGCTCCGGCCGGTCTGGGGCTTGGCCGAGCTTGTCGTCGCTTGCCTGGTATCTGGAGGTATTTCCTTTGTCACTGCTATGGTAACTATTGCCAAGTCTTTCCGCCTCCTGCACTTAACGCTGAGTCTGCAATTGTCTACTTCTCCAACAGCGCTGATGGCTTCTTTTCTTGGCAATCGCTACAGGGTTCCATTGGCTTACCAAAAGCTCGCCTCGAAGGATGGTAGCGGTTCCGTTCTTCGGCCGCCCTCATGGGAACCTTGATCATCGACCTCCGGTTTTCTGGCACAGTTCGCCCAAAAGAATTTCTCAGGTACTATTGTAAGGGTTTACAGTAGTTTCATTGCTCCGTTTGTTGTTTGTTTCCTCAATAGGAATGTATTTATTCGTTACTCTTTTGTTAATGACTTTCCTGTTGAAATGGCAGGTAACTCTCTTTACACCCGAACTTGGAACTGGGAAAATTTCATTCTTGCTTCGTCTTGCAACAAAGGGGGGGGGTTTTAACTCGGCACTCCTTTTTACAGGTACTCCTCGAGTCGGCAGTTCAATCTCTGAAGAAATGCTTCGAGGGTTTTGTCTTTTCTCCTTTAGGGAGGGTTTTTTCTACTAGATATGCTATCGTTCAAGGTTCTGTAGTGAGGATGTTCATGACAATCGACCTTAGGGTTTTGAGCGTGATCTATGCTCCAGTGTTTGAGTCTGTTCAGTTATTTAACTGTGTAAAAATTTCTACTGAGACATTATTGAGGCCGTCTGCCGCTATTTAACTTTGGTCTGGCTGCTAATACAATTTTCGACAGAGGAATTAACTATCTCAGGAATGAACATTGTCGTTTATTTGTTTCTACAGTTTTCGGTACTGGGTTCTGGTCAATGGATGTTTAGACAATCTTTTATAATAACTTCTTGTGGCTAGATAGTTTTTACACAATTTCCTTTCAGGACTGTTAAATGAAATATTTTGGTCATGTTCGAATTTCTCTGTTATTCATGTGCTCTTCTATGTATTTTTCTGGTGAATGTCTGCTTAAAACTTATGCGTGATTATTACTCATTGCTTGCAGCCGGTTTGGTAGTAGTTTGACTGGTTGGCCATAAATCTGTTGAGTCCAAAATGGGTTTACCCTGCTCTGTACTTCTTTTAATTCTCGCAGCTATCGCTATACTACTTTATACTTGTCGGTTTAATTTTGCTCCTGGTTCATACTTTTCACCAGGCTGCGGGGTGGCCAGACCACCATTTCTGTCCGTGTGCTTCCTTAGAGAAAGGCGACATGCCCAGGGCGGAGAGCTGGGCTCTCTGCCTTACGGGGTTAACGTCCTTGTTAGTAGTTGCATGGTTCAGAAATAAAAATTGAAGTCTGAGCAACCTTCTTTCGTCGTTTTGAACTAAGTCATGAGTTTACTAATTACTACATTTTTCTGTGCCCTGTATATTTGCATTCTACTTTCTATTGCAATATTTACTTCATCTTGTTTACTCAGAGGCTAGCTTTACTACTTGTTACCTAGCAGTACTATGCAGAGGAATTTAAATGGTGTCTGCCATATTACCACAAATCTACTTTTCACAGAAGAACTCTTTTACTTACTGTAATTTCATAATTCCCTTAAATAAAATAATATGCAGAAATAACCTTACAGTCAAGCATTTACTATTAAACGAGTTACTGTGTAGTAAACTATCTGTGTTCAATGCATCTGTAGGTGAAATAAAAGAGACGTGCAGAAATAAACTTACAGTCAAGCAAATTTTAGTTAACAAATTACTGTGTGGTAAACTTATCTGTGTTCAAAGCATCTGTAGGTGCTCGTTTCCTCCCAACCACGAACTAGGTATTTACCCACCACAGTCCTCCCCCGAGCTTCTTGCCTGGATTATTATCCTCTGAGATAATTCTGGAGGAGGTATATCGGACAATCCGGTCCAGACCTCCAACTCCAGTGGAACAGAACTCTGGGGAGAACTCAGGACAATCCGGTCCAGTCTCCGACCCAGCTGACACTCTCTTCTGGCAATCTTTCCAGAAACGCGGAGTCTCCTTTCTTTTCCTGTTGCAGAACCCCAAAACTCTCTTGGAATCTCCTCTTTATTCCTGAGTTTCTGTGGGAACTATTTCTTTTCTGTTCCAACTAACTCCAGGTCCTGTTTTTACTTTTACCATAATTTACTCAAGAAAACTAATTTCTCAGTAACTTTTATTTCTTATCAAAATTAACTTTGTTCAGAAATTCGAAATAACAACAATCACAATTAACTCAAAATTAATTAACAAAAGTTAAACATCTGTTAGCGGCTAAGAGGGTGGTTACAGTTATCCCCCTCTGGAAGAGAACATCGTCCCCGATGTTCTCATCATAGTTCAGGAAAAAGTTCAGGATAATCTTCCCGAACAAAATTCTCATCCTCCCAGGTAGCTTCCTCGGGTCCAAAGTGCTTCCATTGCACTTTAACCTGGGCGATGGCTCGTTTCCGGAGCATGATTTCCCTCCGGTCTATGATACTGTGGGGCTCGACCAGAAACTCCCCGTCTGGTTCTACCTGCACACAGTAAACTTAAGTCAATAAACAAGTCCTTTGTCATTGCATTATTATTTATCAATTAGGCTTATCCACTACCTGAATGTTCTGCCAATGAATTATGTGTTTGGAGTCATGAACATATCGTTTCAATAACGATACATGAAAGACGTTATGAACCCGAATATGACTGGGAAGGGCTAAGCGATATGCTACTGGTCCTACTCTTTCCATTATCTGGAAAGGACCACAAAACTGAGGTGCTAACTTTGCACAAGAGGCCCATCTCAGTGTACTCTTCTTTGGCTTAATCCTGACGTACACATGATCGCCAACCTCATACTCACGGTATGACCTTCTTTTGTCCGCGTAAACCTTCTGTCTGTCCTGTGCTACTTTCAAGTTCTGTCGAATTTTCTTCACCTCTACTTCCATTTCTGCTAGCATGTCTGGTCCTAGCATGAGTCTATTCTCAGGGCTGCTCCAATTAATGGGAGTTCTGCATTGCTGCCCATATAGCGCCTCAAATGGACTCACCCTTAATGACTCTTGATACCCATTATTGTAGGCAAACTCTATCAAGTGTATGTACTCCTCCCATTTTACTGGTTGCTGCATAACATACATCCTCAGCATGTCTTCCAACACTTGATTCACTCGTTCGGTCTGACCATCTGTTTGCAGATGGTATGCAGTACTAAAATGTACCTGCGTTCCTAATCCTGTAAACAATGTTTTCCAGAAAGCTGATGTGAATTTCACATCTCTGTCGGAGATAACAGTTTTAGGAATGCCATGCAGTCTAAAGATTTCCCGCATGAATAAATCCGCTATCTGAACTGTCTTATAAGTGGATTGGACAGGTATGAAATGTGCAGACTTACTGAGTCTGTCCATAACTACCATTATGGAATCATTACCCTGCTTTGATTTTGGTAACCCAGTAATAAAATCCAATGAGATCACCTCCCATTTCCATTCAAGAATGGGTATAGGCTGCATTAAGCCTGCTGGGTGTCGATGTTCTGCTTTCACTTGTTGACACTCTAAACACTTAGTTAGATAACTTGCTATATCCTTCCTCATACCTGGCTAGCAGTAGTCCTTCCTTATAGCGGTCAGCATCTTTTGATATCCTGGGTGTCCCGCGTAATTGCTTCTATGATATTCATCTAACATCATAGTTTTTAATTCCATTCGATTTGGGATAACTATCCTCTTCTTGTAAACCAGCAACCCATCCTGGTTGACCTCGTATTCTCCATGTCCACCCTGGCCCTCCAGTGCTTGTGTTTGCTGCCACAGGTATTTATATTCAGGATCCTTGTTTGCTTCCATTCTGATCTGATCCAAAAATCTGGTCTCAATTTGATTAACATATAACTCGTAAATTCCGTGTAGTTTTCTGCTCAATGCATCTGCTACCCTGTTCTCTTTACCTTTTACGTGCTGCAAATCTATATCAAACTCACTCAGGAAAGCATTCCATCTTGCTTGTCATGAGTTTAAATCAGCTTGCTTAAAATAATTGGTTAAACTACTGTGATCAGTCTTTAAAACAAATCTCTTTCCCAGTAAATAATGTCTCCATACTCGGAGAGCGTGCACAACTGCGGTCAGCTCCAGATCGTAAGCTGAATATCGCTGCTCATGATCTTTCAGCTTGCGGGATTCGTAAGCGATCACCTTCCCTTCTTGTGACAATACAGCCCCAACTCCTTCCTTGCACGCATCTGTACAGACCTCGAACTCTTTATCCGGATCTGCTACGCTTAACACAGGTGCTGTAGTCAACAACTGTTTCAATCTTTCAAAACTCTCTTGGCACTCTTTGGTCCATTTAAAGGTCTTCCCTTTTCTTTGTAGAGAAGTAATGGGAAAAGCTATCTTCAAAAATCCTTTTATAAATCGCCTGTAGTAACCAGCGAGACCCATAAAAGATCGTATATCTGCCACACTCTGTGGCACCTTCCATTCCCTGATGGTTTTAATTTTCTCCGGGTCTACCGCTATACCCTTTTTAGATATTACATGTCCCAGATACTGTATTTCTTCTTTGAAGAAGTCGCATTTACTGAATTTTGCATATAGCTGATGCTTTCTTAACAGTTCCAGTACCATTCGCAAATGCTCCCTGTGTTCCTCCGCACTCTTTGAATAAATCAGTATGTCATCAATGAAGATTAGCACAAAATTGTCCAGATAGGGATGAAAAACACTATGCATCAGTCTCATGAAAGTGGCTGGTGCATTAGTTAAACCGAAAGGTAATACCACGAATTCATAGTGGCCATACCTTGTGCGGAAAGCAGTTTTGTGTATATCTTCATCCTTAATTCTGATCTGATGATAACCAGACCGCAAATCAATTTTTGAGAACACAGTAGCTCCCCTCACCTGATCAAACAGTTCATCAATACGGGGTAGGGGATAACTATTCTTAACTGTCAACTTATTTAACTGTCTGTAGTCCATGCACATGCGCATGTTTCCATCCTTCTTCCTAACGAACAGTACAGGTGCTCCCCAAGGTGACACACTGGGTCGTATATATCCTTTATCTAACAATTCCTGAAGCTGTATTTTTAGCTCCGTCAATTCTGGCACACTCATACGGTAGGGAGTCCGCGAAATTGGCAAAGCTCCTGGTAGCAGTTCTATTGTGAAATCAACATCCCTTTTAGGTGGTAGTCCAGGTATTTCTTCAGGAAATACATCTTTGAACTGTTGTACCACAGGTATGTTTTCTAGCACAACCGCTTTATCCTTAGACTCAAATACTCCTACTTGTATGGCATACAGCTGGCATCCTTTTCTCATGCATTTTGCCATTTGAGAGGCGGTAATTGGTCGCAGATGTACAGGTTTCTTTATGCCCTGAATTTCTTGGCGATTACCATTCTGGTCTCTATAGTAAACGATCTTCTCCTTACAGTTTATAAGAGTCCACTGTTTCTCTAGCCAATCCATACCCAACAGTACATCGCAAGATCCCAAAGGCAGAATATTTAAATCCACTACCAGCTGCTGTCCACCGATTTGCAGTGCACAGTCTGGTATTTTGGCAACAACTCTTCGTTTAGCCCCCGTAGCTAACTGGACCAACCATGTATTTTTAAACTTTTGACTTGGTAATTTGCATTTTTCTACTAAGTTAGGACTTATGTAACTTAAACTGGCTCCCGGATCTACCAAAACAGAAATAGTTTGGGATAACAATTTACCTTCCAGTTCTATCATGGTAGGCTGAAAATCGGCTTGCCGATCCTCCAATGCTGCGTTAATTCTGGGTATGCTTCTGGCAATATCTCCCACAGTAGAAGCCTCCTGCAAATTGTTCACTGTTTCAGTTTTACCCCGCTGTGGGCAATATCGGTAGTAATGTGCGGCCCCACAGCCCCAACACTGTAGAGGTGGCCTCTGGTTTTGTGGCTGTTCAGGTTTGCTGGATGCTTCCATTGTCTTGTCTTCTCCTGGCCATCGAATCCTCTGATGGTTCCTTCCAAATTGCTTATTAATTGAACTTCTGGCTGAGCTACGGAAGTTACTGGTTTTACTTTTTTTGAAACCAGCACCGCTTCTGTTTTCTTTCTTTGACTGCCACCCTTTACCTTGGTCCACTTTGTTCTTCGATTGCTGATAGCACAACCTTGCTGTTTTGATGGCCTCATCCATCGTCTTAGGATTCACGAACTCGATCCGCTCCTTCATATGGGTGGGTAAACTGCTCAGAAACCTCTGAACTTTGGCTTTCTCTTCTCTTAAATACGGTACATAGCGCAGTAAGGACGTAAAATTAGTGATAAACTCGTCCATGGTCAGCTGTCCCAGCCTTAAATCATGAAATTCACGAGCCTTTTCATCATAAAACCGCTCAGTCAAGTACTTATCTTTGAAGTACTGTTGGAACTTATCCCATGTTACATCCTGGTCCTCTATTCCCCGCACATTCTTCACTTCCTCCCACCATAGGGTGGCTTTATCTTTCAGCTGGTAAATGGCTAATCGTGCCTTGAGACCGCTGTCGTACTCATACACCTGGAAGTATTTGTTCATATTAATCAACCATGCCTCTGCCACTTCCTCCTTTTCGCCATCGAACGTAGGTGGCTTTATCTTCCGGAATTCTCCGTGCAGCTCTACCTTCTGTTTTTTATTCGCTTTCCGTTCGTTTTCGTTTTCAGAATCAGCTTCATTATAATTTCTGTGTGGAAAACTTCGCTGAGACACACTTCTCTCTCTTCGGCCAGTACCTTGCTCCTCTGAGTGATGTTCGTCTCCTTCCTGAGGTTCTCTGTCAGCACTGGGCTTTTCAACCCTTTGATTTTGTTTATCGGACAGGCTCTTTAATATCCTCTCCTGATCCTACATCATCCTTGCATTATCCTGGCGTACTCGTTCCATCTCTTCCTGTAGCTGTTGTACTGTGTGCAACAAAATGCGAGTCTGGTGTTGCTATTCTTCGATCAACCTGTTAGACTGCTGATGCTGCTCTATTCCCAGCTGAACCCACATTTCGGGGTTTCCTTATGGTGGGGGTTGAATTTCTCCGGCATTTCGCTGTTGCTGTTGCGACGGTGTCCGCCTTGGTTGTCGTTCCATTATTGATCTGGCTGTCTGTCTCTCTCTCTCTTTCTCTCTCTCTCTCTCTGTGTATGAAATCATATGTTTTATAACGATAGTCGACCCAATTTAGGGCCCAGCATTGTAACGCTGCTCTGATACCACTTGTAACATGCATATTTAAACAAATAAAAAAAAACTTACCACACCATAAAAACAATTCATAATTATTGGTCAACAATAATTATCCGAGGCTTATATCTGTAGATTTTTACGACATTATTGTTTGTGCCACTGGTAAATATCCACCATATGGCATCTGTCATTTAAGTCCTGCGATTTTTCCGGATTTCCTTGTTTATGACTTACTGTACAGCATACGGTGTGATTAAATGTTTTCTGGTGTGGAACTCTGATTTCGCTCTTTTCATAAGGCTAGACCCCAATGTTTATGGATTTCACCGTGCAACGGAGCTTACGTGTTCGATTGCCACAGCATCTCCTAATAAATGTGATTTGGTTATCTCGAGTTTTGGATTACGGATTTCTTTTGGTGTAATGGATAATTTACTGTGGTTGTTTATCTGCGGGGGTCCACTTGTAACATTCTCCACCCGGCAGACTCCACGCCGTAGATCTGCCCTCCATCCAACGGTGCACTGTCTCCAAGGTGGAGTAATTCCTTCTGCAATGACTTGTCTTCCGGGCTCATTTTTGTTGTTTCTGGTTATGCTTGGCGGAGGTTCTGGAGCAGCTCCGGCCGGTCTGGGGCTTGGCCGAGCTTTTCGTCCCTTGCCCGGTATCTGGAGGTATTTCCTTTGTCACTGCTATGGTAACTATTGTCGGGTCTTTCCGCCTCCTGCACTTAACGCTGAGTCTGCAATTGTCTACTTCTCCAACAACGCTGATGGCTTCTTTTCTTGGCAATCGCTACAGGGTTCCACTGGCTTACCAAAAGCTCGCCTCGAAGGATGGTAGCGGTTTCGTTCTTCGGCCGCCCTCATGGGAACCTTGATCATCGACCTCCAGTTTTCTGGCACAGTTCGCCCAAAAGAATTTCTCAGGTACTATTGTAAGGGTTTACAGTAGTTTCATTGCTCCTTCTGTTGTTTGTTTCCTCGATAGGAATGTATTTATTCGTTACTCTTTTGTTAATGAATTTCCTGTTGAAATGGCAGGTAAGTCTCTTTACACCCGAACTTGGAACTGGGAAAATTTCATTCTTGCTTCGTCTTGCAACAAAGGGGGGGTTTTAACTCGGCACTCCTTTTTAGAGGTACTCCTCGAGTTGGCAGTTCAATCTCTCAAGAAATGCTTCGAGGGTTTTGTCTTTTCTCCTTTAGGGAGGGTTTTTTCTACTAGATATGCCATCGTTCAAGGTTCTGTAGTCAGGATGTTCATGACAATCGCCCTTAGGGTTTTGAGCGTGATCTATGCTCCAGTGTTTGAGTCTGTTCAGTTATTTAACTGTGTAAAAATTTCTACTGAGACATTATTGAGGCCGTCTGCCGCTATTAAACTTTGGTCTGGCTGCTAATACAATTTTCGACAGAGGAATTATCTGTCTCAGGAATGAACATCGTCGTTTATTTGTTTTTACAGTTTTCGGTACTGGGTTCTGGTCAATGGATGTTTAGACAATCTTTTATAAATAACTTCTTGTGGCTAGATAGTTTTACACAATTTCCTTTCAGGACTGTTAAATGAAATATTTTTGGTCATGTTCGAATTTCTCTGTTATTCATGTGCTCTTCTATGTATTTTTCTGGTGAATGTCTGCTTAAAACTTATGCGTGATTATTACTCATTGCTTGCAGCCGGTTTCGTAGTAGTTTGACTGGTTGGCCATAAATCTGTTGAGTCCAAAATGGGTTTACCCTGCTCTGTACTTCTTTTAATTCTCACAGCTATCGCTATACTACTTTATACTTGTCGGTTTAATTTTGCTCCTGGTTCATACTTTTCACCAGGCTGCGGGGTGGCCGGACCACCATTTCTGTCCGTGTGCTTCCTTAGAGAAAGGCGACATGCCCAGGGCGGAGAGATGGGCTCTCTGCCTTACGGGGTTAACGTCCTTGTTAGTAGTTGCATGGTTCAGAAATAAAAATTTAAGTCTGAGCAACCTTCTTTCGTGGTTTTGAACTAAGTCATGAGTTTACTAATTACTACATTTTTCTGTGCCCTGTATATTTGCATTCTACTTTCTATTGCAATATTTACTTCATCCTGTTTACTCAGAGGCTAGCTTTACTACTTGTTACCTAGCAGTACTATGCAGAAGAATTTAAATAGTGTCTGCCATATTACCACAAATCTACTTTTCATAGAAGAACTCTTTTACTTACTGTAATTTCATAATTCCCTTAAATAAAAGAACATGCAGAAATAACCTTACAGTCAAGCATTTACTATTAAACGAGTTACTGTGTAGTAAACTATCTGTGTTCAATGCATCTGTAGGTGAAATAAAAGAGACGTGCAGAAATAACCTTACAGTCAAGCAAATTTTAGTTAACAAATTACTGTGTGGTAAACTTATCTGTGTTCAAAGCATCTGTAGGTGCTCGTTTCCTCCCAACCACGAACTGGGTATTTACCCACCACAGTCCTCCCCCGAGCTTCTTGCCTAGGATTATTATCCTCTGAGATAATTCTGGAGGAGGTATATCGGACAATCCGGTCCAGACCTCCAACTCCAGTGGAACAGAACTCTGGGGAGAACTCAGGACAATCTGGTCTAGTCTCCGACCCAGCTGACACTCTGTTCTGGCAATCTTTCCAGAAACGCAGAGTCTCCTTTCTTTTCCTATTGCAGAACCCCAAAACTCTCTTGGAATCTCCTCTTTATTCCTGAGTTTCTGTGGGAACTGTTTCTTTTCTGTTCCAACTAACTCCAGGTCCTGTTTTTACTTTTACCATAATTTACTCAAGAAAACTAATTTCTCAGTAAGTTTTATTTCTTATCAAAATTAACTTTGTTCAGAAATTCCAAATAACAACAATCACAATTAACTCAAAATTAATTAACAAAAGTTAAACATCCGTTAGCGGCTAAGAGGGTGGTTACATATATAAAAGAAGTTATTGATATTAATATGTACATGATTATTATTTTATATTTAATGTGGTTTATTATCAAAGTGAAGATTAACATAAGACAAGGTAAATAAATGAATTATATTAGTTGATTTTAATTTGGATTAAATCTTAATGATACGATTAATTTAAAAAATATTTATTTATTTTATAAATCACAAAAATCTTAAATCTAACTTACTTACCTAAATTCAACGATAAATATCACAAACTCTGAATCAATATCAGAGTAAATATTTGTTGCCCTTGTCGATTGATCTGTTTCCATGGACAGTAGGAAAAAACAGCTACAGAGAGATTGTATTCATCCAGAGTGCAGTCACCCTGTGGATGATATGGGTGTAGGGTTGATGATCGCTATATGGAGTTCGGCTTTTATAGAACGATCGCCATATGGAGTTAGGCTTTTAGAATTATCCAATATTTATTTTTGGGTTGTGTTCTTGTTCTTCTTTCAGTTCTCTTTTGCATCGTTTGCATTGCCTTATTAAATTACAAATTTTTAAATAATTTTTAAATTTTATATATAAAATTATAATTAATATGTTTTTAGCAATCAAAATTTGAATTAATTCCATATTCATTTTTTTTTAATGTTTTAAATTTTGACCGTATTCAATAGAGCACGTTGCCTAGATAGCCCAACTGTTTTCGATGGATATTTGTGAAATTTCAAGTGTACAAAGTTCAATAAATAAGTAGGGTACAATGTTTAAGAAATACATTTGGATATTTACATTTTGTATATGTTATATTTTTTTATTTTAAATTTTGTTTTTGATCAATATATATATAAATAAATTTTGATATATATATATATATATATATATATATATATATATATATATATATATATATATATATATATATATATATATATTAATTATTTCAAATTAAAATTATTAAAAAATAAATAAATACTTTGATATTAAATATTTAATTATATTTAATTTTTAAAATTTAATATTATTATTCATTTTAGCTTCTATTTTATTTTTTATTTATATTCAACTTTCTTTAATTTTTTGATAATTTATAGTTTTTATTTTTATTTTTATTTTCAAAATTTTCATTAGAAAAATCAAACTACCTACCATTCTTATGATATAAGTTATTAGGAAAGTTTTCAATTAGTCTTTAAATCTACAAGATAAATTATATACACATCCCCAATTAAAAGTAAAAAAAAAAAATTATTATATAAATAAAATGTAAGAGAATAATTTGTACCTATTTGAACTACATCTTTAAAATTTGTGGAGGCAAACTCTCGCTCTTAAAACTTAAGAAAACAATACTATTTCTTTGAAGGACCAGAATTCCTAGGTTGAAAATATTTATTGATTCTTTAATCTCATACACAACATATAGACTCCTTTTTATAGAGGAAGTATTTTACATTATGGAAGACATATATTTTGGGGCTAAGTAGCTCATAAGAAAAAAGGTCTAGAAGGCTACCAAGTATATCTTTTATAATTCATAGACGCTTTTATCAACCTTCAAATCCATAATCTATTCAATCTAATAGTCAAGCATGGCTTCCCTAAACCTTATAATCAAGGCATAATTGTAAGTATTTTTAAAAGTTGCTACAAAAACAATCCCTCAAATTATAAGAACATTATTATTAGACCCCTTGTGTCTATATTACATGGAATTATTTTGAAAAATAAGATTAATGTATATATACAAATAGAAAAAAAATAGGTTAAGGATAGCAATATTTAGGATCTATCATTTAAATATGCATCATGTTATCACCTCGTAAATTCCGAAGGCTGAAGACAGAACCACGGGGGGAAACATCAAACTGTTTTGGAATCCAAGACTTAGCCTTCCTAGACTCAAAGAGGGCTCATTCTATTATATATAGCTTTGTTTATATGGGCATTTTAGGCTAGCTAATAGTTCATAGGGGTTTGTTTGAAGATTTGGATGAGGCAACAGAAGGGAACCATTGGGCTATGGAGTCAAACAAGTTCAAACATATTCAAATGGATCTACTGAGGCCAGTTGTAACCAGGCAAGATAGCCATGCCAATGGATCTTAACAACTTATGAAATGGAAAAGAGGAGGAGATTAAGGTTCAAGAGGAATGCAGAGCAAGTCGTCTCTGAATTCTACATTCTAGTCTCAGAGGAAAACATAATGTACCATTTCAAGAGTAGGATACCCATGGTAAATCCTATACAAAAATTATTTTGTTTTTGAAATATATATATATATATATAATAAAAAAATAATGAATTTTTTTAGTTAATATTATTTTAACAATATATTAATTATTTGAAATTAAAATTATTAAAAAATAAATAAATAATTTGATATTGAATATTTAATTATATTTAATTTTTAAATTTAATATTGTTTTTCATTTTAGCTTCTATTTTATGTTTTATTTATATCGAACTTTATTTAATTCTTTAAACAATTTATAATTTTTTTGTTTTTGTTTTTATTCTCAAAATTTTCATTAGAAAAATAAAACCGCATGGACAGGAGTATATCTAAGAGCATACCTAGCAGCAGCATACCGAGGATAATTAGTTCCTCGGAGATCCACCTAATAGATGGGGAACTACCACATGGATGGGAAACCACCACCTCATCCTATTTGGTCGATTGAACCTCATTACCTATTGGTTGAACTTCGTCTCTAAACGAATCATGAGTTTTGTAAGTTGAGCCGGTAAGTGAAGAAGGGTAGAAAAAAGAAAAATTAAAATTATTAAAAAATAAATAAATAATTTGATATTGAATATTTAATTATATTTAATTTTTAGATTTAATATTTTTTTTCATTTTAGCTTCTATTTTATGTTTTATTTATATCGAACTTTATTATTTATATCGAACTTTATTTAATTCTTTGAACAATTTATAATTTTTGTTTTTGTTTTTATTCTCAAAATTTTCATTAGAAAAATAAAACCGCCTGCCATTCTTATGATAGAAGTTATTAGGAATGTTTTCAATTAGTCTTTAAATCTACCCGATAAATTATGTATAGCTCCCTCATTAAAATTAAAAAAAAAATGTATTATATAAATAAAATGTAAGAGAATAATTTGTACCAATTTAAGCTAGATATTAAGAATTTGTGGAGGCAAACACTTGCTCTTAAAACTTAAGAAAGAATTACTATTTGTTTGAGGGACTAGAATTCCTAGGTTGAAAATATTTATTGATTCTTTAATCTCATACATGACATATAGACCTTTATTTTAAAGAGAAAGTAATTTACATTATGGAAGACATATATTTTTGGGCTAAGTGGCTCATAAAAAGAAAAGTCTAAGGACATTGAAGGCTACCAAGTATATCTTTTGGAATTTGGAGGGGATTTCCTCATCCTTCCAATCCATAATCTATTCAATCTAATAATTAAGCATGGCTTCTCTAAACCCTATAATCATGGTGTCCTTGTAAGTATATTTAAAAGTGGGTGTAAAAAGAATCCATCAAATTATAAGAACATTATTGTTAGACCCCTTGTGTCTATATTACATGGAATTATTTTTGAAAATAATATTAATGTATATATATAAATCTATAAAAAAGTGTTACATACTAGCGATATTTAGGATCTATCATTTAACTAGGCATCACCTCACTATTTCTAGGATCATTGTGGAGTGTCATGTAGAAATGGAAAGACATTTGCATCTTTTAATGAATTCAAAATAAAATCAATAAACACAAATTTCTTCTACTACATTTAGTAGAAGGAAAACAAACAATAGAGACACATGCAATAATATGCAACCCTAGAAACACAAGGAACACAATCATTTTACAAGGGGAAGAAACTAGGAAAAACCCCTACATTGATTTGCATTAGTTCATATGAGAATATGGATCAATTACAATGAATGCTTCACATATGAAGCACACCTTTCACTTTAATTATGATCTCCTACTCACTGACATGCTTTAAACAACACTTAGCCAAAACATGCCTTTGCTTTACTCCTATTTCCTTGTGTAATTCTTGAGGAAATTAGCCCCTAAAAAATAGGAGAATTCACTATTTGCTTGTGAACATCCTGTATGAATTGATCACCTATACACTCAACTAGTATACAACTAACAATTACAATGTGGATTTTTCTCCACTCTAACTAGGCAATTTAAATTCCATGCATGACTGAGACTACTTTTAGTAAATTGATTAGTTAATTGAGAGATTAGTGACTTAACAATTGTTACACCTACTCAACTAAACTCCTACTAACTCCATTCATGACTAGAGATCATATATACAAGTTTAACTAATAATAACTCCACTAGATTGCTAAATTTTAACAATTAACCCATGCACAACTCTACCTCTAGCCTATAAATTTGAATTTACTAATTTAACTATGAGACAAAGCCATGCCACTCCAGCTAATAATATATTTGAAAAATTAACTAAATCAATTAAATTATGTTTTTAGTCAGCTCTTTCTTTTGTTCGTTATTTCCTATTTATTAGGGGTATGGTTCTTCTTTCATTCTTCCACTCATTCAACAATTAGTCCTGAAAATGGATCCCCATTGGGATTCGAAACATCCACATGATATGATTTTTATTACACTGTGGATAATCTGAGAATTTATGTTACAAGTTGATATCTTTTGATTGACATCATTTTCTACCTTTCAGATGTTGATTGGAAACACTAGTTTTAAAATGTGGAAAATAATGTCAATTGGTATATATCAACCACTTTATTAATGTAATTGTGCTAGTTAATGGTCCTTGTGCATGATGCCAACTAGTATACCATGGTTGACTATGGTTGACATCTATTGACTATGGTTAAACATGTTTGACGATGATTGAAAAAGGTTAAGCATGTTAGTTGAGATTTGTTTATGGTTGAAGATGGTTGACAAAGTTGAAAAAAATTGACAATGGTTTACAATGTTAACCACAGTTGACCTTCACTGACAAGGTTGACAATGCTCAACCATTATTGTAACAACGTATTTATGTTACAATAACAATGGCCATTATTACAGTAATTTTTTTCCACCATGGTTGACCATGATAGATGTTAGATTAATTTTAGTGCTAATGTTACATTACTATCACATTAATGGTTACATTAATTGACATTAATGATTGAAGATATTTGGCAAGGTTGATGATGATTTCCCATAGTTAATAATTAATATAACAATGTATTTATGTTACATTAGTTTTACATTGGTCATATATTTAGTTTTACCATGAACCTATATTCTTATTTGAGTTATGTAATGTATAATGTTTCTATTGAACCTGTGACCCTTCCCTCCGACAGGTTTAGTGTTGTGGTCACGTTCCAAGAGGTGCAAAGGAGAGTTAGACCTAAGTGATATGTACTCAAATGTTTATTTTAGAAACTTGTAAAAGTCTATAATTTCAAATCTATTCCACAGGTTAGTCATAAGAACAATGCCAAAGGAATTCCAAAATCAACAAAATAAGAAAAAATATTTGTTTTATTACCCTGGCACTACACAATGATCCTAGAAATAGCGAGGTGGTGTATAGTTAAATGATATATCCTAAATATCAACTAGCCTTTATCTCTTTTTATAGATTTCTATCCGCACATTGATCTTATTTTAAAAAATAATTCCATGTAACATAGGGAGAAGAGGTCTAATATTAATGGTCCTATAATTTGAGGAATTGTGTTGATCCCCACTTTTAAATATATTATAATTACACTTTAATTCCATGGTTTAGGGAAGTCATGCTTCATTATTATTGAATAGTTCATAGATTCAAACGATGAGGATAACCCCTCCAAATTTTAAAAGATTTATTTGATGGCCTTGAATGTCCTTGAACTTTCCTTTTGTGAGCTATTTAATGCCAAAATCTACCTCTTCCATAATATCAAACACCTCTTCTAGGGTCTAAATTTTGCGTATGAGATTAGAGACTTCATAATATTTTCAAAATGGGAATTCTCGTCCCTAAAAGGAATCATATTTTTTTCTTTAGTTTTAAAAGCCAAAGTTTAACTATGAAAAAATTGAGAGTAAAAGTAAAAAATGTTGTAAATGGTTCAATGAATTAAAAAAAGTTTAATATAAAAAAATGATTATATATATATATATATATATATATATATATATATATATATATATATATATAAAACCTATTTTCTTAACAATTTTAATTTCAAATAATTAATATATTTTAATAAATAAATTTAATATTTTTAATTTTTGTTTTATATAAATATCTTGAATAAAATAAAACATGTGAAAATAAATAAATTAAAAAAATATAACCTAAAGTCCAAATATTTAAACTGATTTCTTATTTAAGATTTTTAAGATTGTTGATTTGTTGTAATAGATTTTCTAGATTAATTCCATTAATGTTGATTTAGAGATAGAAGTTTGGAGGTTCATAATCAAGATATAAATATATATGGAAAACTGATCAACCTTAGGTTTTGATAAATAGAGAAGAAAAAATAATTTGAAGTGAATTTGGGCTACAAAAATTTACAAAAATGCTTTTTATTTTTTTATTTTTGACTTGAGTAGTTTTTATTTTAAATAAAAATAGATTAATTTATTTTATAATGATTTCTTAATATAAATTAATTTAAATGATAAATAAATTTTAAAGTATGTTGTCGTCTAATTTATTTTTATTATTATTTAATTAATATCAATATATTGATAATTTTTATATTAGTGTAATTATATTATTACATATTTTAATGTAAATGTTTAATTTGATTTCTTAAATTGTGTATATCATTGGAATTTCACAAATATCGATCTAGAACCATTGAAAGTGCTCTATTGAACCGAGTGAAAAATTCAAACTTTTACCTATAATTCTATTATAACTTTATAAGTATAATTTTATTATAACGTTAAATCTTTGGAAAAGGGGGAATTTTTATCTTTGAATATACAACAATATCTTAGTGCAATGTTGTGCTATATATATATATATGTGGAGTTAATTTAAAATTTGAATATGAAATCATATCAATATGAATTTTTAAAAGTATTTCTGAATTTATAATTTGATAAAGCCATGCCAACCAGAACAAAGAGAAAAAACAGACAATATTTGATCATTTTATAAAGGACGAACTCCATATGAATTTTTAAAGTTATTTATGGATTTGTAATTTGATAAATCAATGCAAACAAGAACAAAGCGAAAAACGAGAACACAGCAAAAAAAAAATCAATATTCTATAAAATCTGAAATCCATATCGCGGTCATTCTATAAAATTCGAACTCAATATCACGAACTTAGTATGCACATTGAATAATCAAGAAAAAATTGTGAAAAATAAAAGACTGTTGCAACCTCTTTGTTTAATCATGTTTATGACGACCATGTTCGAACACAGCGATACAATAAGAAAGGTGGAACCCTTATAGCAAAGAGGGAAGTTCGATATGGAAGTAGCACTAGTTGCAGTGGATTATATCCATAGATTGCATGGATATGATTCAAAAACATTCTATAGAAACGATACAACAACATTAATTTGAATAATCTTGATGCCCGTTTCCTTTACAATGTTTATCAATGTCCCTTTCTATCTTAGAATGAGAATGGAAGTAATGGCGTCTTCTGCCATGGTGCCTTTGTGGTGTCTCATTCTAATGGCGTCTTCTGCCATGGTGCCTTTGTGGTGTCTCATTCTGCAATGGGATTTAATTTCCCTTTTTCAACGTTCAACTCGAAATCATGGAGTTGATAAGTTAACAAATTCAAATTTAAATCCATGGGAGGTTGAAGAAATTCAAAATTCAAATTGAGCATATGGATTTAAGGCATTAGTAAGATTGTATATGACAACTAGTATCCATATATCTCGATGAACTCATGGATCCAATCCCATATCATCCACAACATGCATGCACAATGGATGAATACAAACTATTCACTAAGTATAGTGAAAATACATGCGAGTTTTTTCTGACTTTAGCAACATATATTTCTGTCTATAGAAATGGAATTGACACTAGAGACGGAGGTGGCTCCACTAGCCATGTCAACGATCTTGAGCAACATGTCGAGATAAGCTTGGTCATGGGGAGACACGTGAGGGTAGAGGCTTTTATTATTGTGCAGGAACCAATAGTTGTTATAGTACTAGTCACACATACCAACTAAAACATGAAAAAAAACATTCATAATTAAAACATAAATAGATAATATTAAGTTATATAAGTTATAAAACTATGTCCAAGATGAGCCTATATATTAATTTGGATTACAACTATTAAACACTAGCCATTAGTATCAAAATTTGGGAAGACGTCTTGTCCCAACTACCTCCAGCTCTAATTTAGAAAACAAAACAAAATAAACTTCCAACCATTCCATCCAATGCTACACAACAGTACAAAAATCTCATCAGGCCAACCCCAATATATCTCAATTACAAAAATACACAGGCAGAAAACACCAGCAAACGTGAGACAAGCTCACTCAACACTATGAATATAATTGCTCAATTACATCACCCTTATATAGGAAAATCACTCACCTAATCTTCCTAAGAGTAAGGAAACAAACCTGAATATGTGAAACCAATTCCTAATTAAACCCTTTCGTTCAACCACTCACAACTTAATTCTATTTCTGCATTATTCTCACATCCTCCCTTAATGGAGAAATGGATTTTCTACAATACCTAACTGACTTCTAAAAACTTCAAATTTGATTTTACCAAGGGGCTTAGTAAATATATCAGCCACATTATCCTTGGTGTTACAAAATATCAATTCAATTTCATTTGAATCAATTTTCTCACGTACAAAGTGGTACTGTAACTCAACGTGTTTTGTTCTAGCATGGTAAACTGGATTATGTGCTAATTTGATAGCACTCTGATTATCACAATTGATACATGTTGAACCACTTTGCGCTTCTTCAAGATCTACAAGAATTCTCCGCAACCAAATAGCTTCACAGGTGGCATTGGTCAAAGCTTTGTACTCTGATTCTGTTGATGATAAAGAAACAGTTGGTTGTTTCTTACTACTCCAAGATATGACCCCTGATCCAATATGAAATGCATAGCCAGAGGTAGATCGTATGTCATCTGGATTTCCTGCCCAATCTGAATCAGAAAAACCTGTCAGTGCAACATCAGATTCATCAGTATACATAATACCAAGATTCACTGTTCCCTTTAAGTATCAGAGAACTTTCTTTGCAGCATTCCAGTGATTTCCTGAAGGCTTAGCCATGAATTGACTAAGGATACTGACTGAGTATGCAATGTCTGGTCTGGTAGTGGTGAGATAGTTCAAACTTCCCACTAACTGACGATATAATGTTCCATCTGCCTCTTTCGATCCATCTTCTTTGTACAACTTTTCATTCTGTTCTAAGGGAGTTGACATAGCTTTGCAATCTGTCATATTGAACTTTTTAAGAATCTCCTTAGTATATTTGCTTTGAGTGATCAAAGTTTTACCAGGCTCTCTCCATACCTCAATTCCTAAACAGTAATGCAATTCACCCAAATCTTTCATTTCAAATTCCTGTGACAACTGAACTTTAATTTCTTCAATTAACTTGTGAGCACTACCTGTTATAATGAGATAATCCACATACAAAGATATTAAAGCAACATTTCCTTTTCCATCTTTCTTAACATACAGGTTAGGATCATTTTTGCTTTTCACAAATCCATTCTGAAGAAAGAAGGTATCAATCTTTACATACCATGATCTCGGTGCCTGTTTCAAACAATACAATGCCTTTCTTAACCTGCAAACCAGATGCTCCTGTCCCTGTTTGACAAACCCTTCAGGTTGAACCAAATAAACTTCTTCCTTTAAATCACCATTTAGAAAAGCAGATTTGACATCCAATTGATATATATTCCAATTATGTTTTGTGGCTAAGGCAATCAGTAATCTAATTGTATTCAACTTAGCTACTGGTGCAAAAGTGTCTTCATAATCAATTCCCTCCTTTTGAGCATATCCTTTTGCTACTAATCTTGCCTTAAATTTATCAATTGTACCATCTGCTTTAAATTTCAATTTGTACAACCATTTGCTTCCAATTGGAACTTTATTTTCAGGAAGTTCCACTAATTCCCATGTTTGATTTTTCATAAGAGAAGCATACTCATCATTCATAGCATTAATCCATGGTTCATGTTGTTTAGCCTGCTCATAATCAATTGGTTCTTCAACATTCATTATGTTAGACATTAAGGCATAGTCTCTATACCTTGCAGGAAGCTGAGTCTGTCGGGACGATCTTCTTGGTGCTTCAATGCATGTGGGTGTTCCATCCATGATTCTTCGGCTTTGAGGTGAATCACCCCCTTGTGATGACTCACTGCTGCTAGATGTGCTCATACTGCTACTATCATCCTGATCCTGTACCTGTACCTGTACCTGTTCCTGTTCCTGCTTAATCAAAGTATCAAGTTTGACATGAGCATCATTAGATATATGCCATGCATCATTCTTTGTATTACTTTTATCAGCCTGCTCATGAAACAACACATCACGACTTGCAAATAGTTTATGGGAACTTGGATCAAACAATTTATAGGCCTTCTGATCCGTACAATATCCAATGAAAACACACTTGATTGACTTGGCATCAAGTTTTCTTCTATTAGCCTTAGGAATATGAGCAAAAGCAGTACATCCAAAGACTTTGAAATGACTCACATCAAGTTTATAACCATGAAGAACCTCAAAAGGAGTTTGAAAAACTAATTGCTTAGTGGGACATCGATTCTTCAGATAAACAGCAGTGTTAATGGCTTCTGCCCAGAAACCATTAGAGATGTTCTTACCCTGCAGCATACTACGAGCAGATTCCACCAAGGTTCTATTCCATCGCTCAGCAACACCATTTTGCTGAGGGGTAGGTGGCACTGTGAACTGTTGTTGAATTCCATTAGATTTACAATAGGTGTTAAATGCTTTTGACTTATATTCACCCCCTTGATCAGATCTGAGTATTTTAATGTACTTACCTATTTGTTTTTCAACCATAGTTCGAAACTCTTTAAAATACTCAAATATGTCACTTTTCCTTCGAATGAAATAGACCCAGGTATACCTAGATCTATCATCAATAAAAATAACAAAGTATGAAGCACCACCAAGAGACCTAGTTTGCATAGGTCCACATACATCAGTGTGAATTAATTCAAGTATATCATATTGTCGTTTCTCATTATGAACGGGAAACTCTTCTCTATGCTGCTTACCAAGTGCACAAGCTTCACATGGTAAATGTTCACACTTCATAACAGGAAGACCTTCAACCATTGATTTCCTTTGCAACAACGATAAATCATTGTAATTTAGGTGCCCATACCTGTGATGCCATAATTCTGCTGTCGATGTCTCTTTGGATGTCAATGCAACATGACGCTTCACTGTCACATCCAACCTGTATAATCCTCCAACCCTGGTACCTGTAGAAACAACCCTGTAGTGGTCCTGAACATCTTTCACTATACACCCCAATTTACCAAATTCAACTTTTAAATGATTATCAGTGATAGTGGAAACATATATCAAATTCTTTTTGAGAGCAGGTACATACATCACATTATGAATCTGTCGCATTTGTCCATTAGGTAAGTACACATTTATTATGCCATAGCCTTGAACTTTAAGTGACCTGTCATCTCCTAGGTAAATGTGTGTACCATCAGATTTCTCATAATATTTATCATACCATTCTTTATTACAAGTCATGTGTGCGGATGCACCAGAATCAATGAACCATGCATTCTCATCATCAGTTTCAGCAGACAATGCAGCATCAGAAAGAAATAACTTAAGATTTTTAAATCCATCATTCACTGAGGTGTCTCTGTTTATGTAATTTCCATTATGCCTTCTATGTCTTTAATTTGATTCATTATTCTTTTTCCTATAGCAATCTTTAGCCAGATGTCCAGGTTTTCCACAATAATCACATTCAATGTTCCTCTTAACATAAGAATCAGGAGGTGCCATACCTTTCTGTTTTGCTTGAAAACGGCCTCTATTCCTGTCCCATGATCTCCCTCGGAATGGTCTTTTGCCTCTTGCAGTCAAAGCCAAATCAGAACCATTTGACTCCAGTTCAAAAATTTTCATGCGTTCTTCTTCTTGAAGAAGAATTCCAGCCAATTCTTCAAATGTAGGAGGTGTCGGTCTAGCTGAGAGAGCTGAAATAAAGACTTTATAGTCTGGGACTAACCCCTTTAAAGCAACAGTTACCAAGTCTGTACTAGAAACCTTTTCACCAATATCACCAAGCTTATCACTCAAGTCTTTAATTCGGGACACAAAATTGCTAATGCTCTCATTGGCTTCCATTTTAATAGATAGCAGCTTTGTTTTTAAAAATAAAATACGGTTTGCATTAGTAGTTTCATACAAACCTTTGAGAGGGTCCCATGTCGCCTTTGAAGTTTCACAGTCCCGAATATGAGGAATAATATTGTCCTTCACTGACATGCGTAGCAGCACCCTTGCTTTCATTTCACGCTTCTCCCAATCTTGAGTGGCAGCAGGAGGTTGAGGCTTGGGCTCGTCACCTTTGACAATCGTCCAGAGATTGTATGCCTCCAGTACTGTTATGAGCTTAAATTTCCAGTTTACATAATTTTCTCCATCAAGTTTTGAAGACTCATTTAAATATGAATCTGCAAGGGGATAAGCCATTTCTCCACCAATGACCAAATTCAAAAAAAAATTGCAAGCTTTTCTCACACTCTATTTAGTTTGATGTTTTTTCTTTTAAAAAAAAACTTCAAACAAAACTTGCAAAGTTGCTCCCCTTTTGTTAAAAAAAAATGATGAGAACAAATATGAATTTGTTCAACTTCCAAGCAAAAAACCAATAAAACGCCTTGAATATTTTGCTATGCTCCAATGCACAACAAAAAAAAACGCCTTTAACTTCAGAATGCAGAAAATGGGCAGCACCACGAGCTTGCCAGCTCAAGCTAACCAAAATATTATTAAAACCAACGCATCCCCACTAAGATTTCGAATAACTCCAAAACTAAAATCAGGAAATTTGCTGACAGCGTTTAAAAAAAACGATATCAATTGCTGACTCAACTTGATAACGAATTCAATGGCATAACAAATAAAAAACGCTTTAAATAAGTTGCTGACAGCGTTTAAAAAACTTGTTCTGTTCGATTTCAATTGAAGCTTCGGCTTCAGCCTTCTTTGCTGCTCAACGCAGGTCTGCTCAACGCAGGTCGGCTTCAAATTTCTACGCAGGTCGACTTCAAATTTCTACGCAGGTCGACTTCTCCTCTCAAACGCAACCAGCAATCAGAGCGTTTGGATAACGCTTCCGCTGCGCCACAAACTTGCTGGCTCGATCTGCAATAACAGAACTGTTCAACAAAACACCACACTGCTCGATCCCGCAGCTACACGCGCTGGAAAATTGCAAACACTATGCTCCGCAACAACAAGCATAAGGGGGTCGCTATCGCTATCCACACACTGACATGAACAGCGTTCTTCCGGATTGCTTCTGGAGTGCAAAAATGGGTTTTGAAAGCGGAGTTTCTACTCCAATACCCAAACGCTTCGCTCCGATACCAAATTACAAAAATACACAGGCAGAAAACACCAGCAAACGTGAGACAAGCTCACTCAACACTATGAATATAATTGCTCAATTACATCACCCTTATATAGGAAAATCACTCACCTAATCTTCCTAAGAGTAAGGAAACAAACCTGAATATGTGCAACCAATTCCTAATTAAACCCTCTCGTTCAACCACTCACAACTTAATTCTATTTCTGCATTATTCTCACAATCTCCACAGAGAAGCTATGAACAAGGTTGATTAATACCTGCACAAGAATAGGGGTTGTATGTGTGAGCCATAACTATATATCTACTTATCAATGCAACTTGCTCAAGAAAATAAATGATAAAAACCCATTTAATTCAAGAATTAAATGCAGGAAATCATAACGATGAATCATAAGAGTTTATCATCCATTCAATCACATCCAAATCAATTCACAACACACATTTGAATTTGAAAAATCAAAATGCTTGTCAATCCTCCCTAGCAATCAAATTTAATAACAAAAAAACTATAAAACAAGCTCAACCCTTATTGAATTTCATTTCGAACTTTAATTCTACTCATCTGCACCTTGAGACATGCCATCGGAGACGGAGACTGTATGCACAATGTAATCAGGTTTGAACACTTCAAATATTTTATTTTTAATTTTTTTCAGTATCCCATTAATTTACAGTATGAAGCTACTCCGTGTGAAATTGCAGACATAACTTAATCATTAAAAATTGTCTGTCTTTATATTTCCTAATAAGCTTTGTTTCTTGTTTCAATCTTCCATTAATTTACAATATAAAGCTACTATGTGTGTGTGAAATTGGAGACAAAATCTATTCTGCATGAAATTGAAGCAATGGTTAGTTTCGAAGTTTTTTTTATTAAAACACGAAATGTAGAAATATTTATGAGAAAAAATGTAAACTATATATAGGTCGTTCAAACGATGTATACTGAAATAACTTGAAAAGATTTCATTAGAGCACACTTGTATAAAATCTAATTAGCGTTCAAAATGTATGGATAAAAGCAGTTAATGTTGCCCAAACCACAATTTCGTTTTACAAAACATACCTTATAGATCTTCAACAAGTTGTTTTACTATGTGTGTTAGCTTCATACTATAGATCTTCAAGAAGTTGTTCTACCGTGTGTAGATTCATACAACAATTAATTTATAGTATGTTCATTCTAGTATGTGTGAATTTTCGTTTAGAAATGAAACATTCAGAGTTTTTGTCATGTTAAAATAGCAAGCACAAGAACCCCGTTTATTCAATTCCTATCTACTAAGTTTTTGCTCAAGATAGAACATGGGAATAAAACAAAAGGAATATACCATGGGAATAAAATAAAAATTCTAAAAGTCATGAACTCATGGTATCTACCAAAAGGAATTCAAATTTCCATTTTAAATAACATTCAATGTTTTTTTTAAGAATAAAAAAAGACAGCAAACTTCATTAATTAGAGGAAGTTTACAATATCAAAGGTATTAAACTAGATAATCATGATTTCGAATAGGAAAACATGAATTCAAACAAAAATAGCTAGCCTAGACATAAGCCAATTCAATGAGGTACAAAGAAGGAATTAGAAAAAAGCTCGACTATCGCAAAAATTCTTGGCCTTAGACTGCATCCAAGCACTCCAAGACATGAAAGATGTACATGAAGGATACCGTCCCATGGTTCCTACCTAAAAAATAAAAGATGCATATTAAAATAGAGACAAAAATACTAGAGAATACAAAAAAAAAATAGGAAGGAGATCCCAGGAAATTAAATCTCAAAAGAACCATTGCCACAGACCAAAAGATTAATCAGATATTCAAATAACATTCATTGATATAAAAAAGAAGACTGAACTTATATTTTTGAAACAACATCCAAGGACACAAATATTTTCTAACAATATGCATGTTGTTGCAATCATGTCATGAGTTTGAATTGCACATCGTATAAGGAATAGGAGGCGAGGGACCACAGGTGCCCAAATGTGATCCACTTAATCAAATGAGGAAATTGTGCATGATGTGTATGCTCCCAATGGTCCCAACAATGACGTCGAGAATTCCCATGTGGTGGCAGATCCTATTTTCCCAGCGTCTCCATAGATCCACCATCAACCAAAATACATTTTTCAATATCAATGAAGAAGATCAATGCCATAAGAGGGTGGGCAAAGGAAGAATTGCTAATTGCAATTGATGACATAAATTTTAGGGGATATTCAATGCATGCATCTGCCAAAAAAAAAATGGAATTGCAGCCTCAAGCATACATTATTGGATTAATGGGCTCACTCATAAAAAAACATAGTGGGCACGCTACAGTTATGACTAGAGAGGAGGAGGCTAAGGTGGTTGTGTGCTATAAGGAGATGGTCTAATTGGGACATGGGTTAGGGTTGATACAAATAAAATCTACAGTAGATCAAATCTATCAAGGGAGGCCAAACCCCTTCAAATATGTGTTTCCTAGAAAATCTTGGTGGATTGGGTTTGAAAAAAGGCATTTAGACCTCGTGTTATATAAAACCAAGGGCCTTGAAAGAGATAAAGCTTTCAGTATACACCCTAGAATAGTGCCTAAGTCTTATGATACCTTTTCTTAGTAATATTTTAAACAATCTTATGCACGAAATAATATCTAAAACTATGATGAAACAAGCTTACAGGCTAGAAGGAATTGTGGCATGTAGCTAATTGCGAAGAAAGGGAACAAAAGTGTGCCTAAAATATTTTCTAGCAGCAATGAGTGGATAAATATTCTTTGTTGTGTCAATGAAACTTGTTATTCAATCCTAGTTTTTTGTTTATTGAAGGGTAAAAATCAACCCAAAAACTATACACAAAATTGTAAGCGAGGTGCATGTATGGTTGCACATCTGCATGCACGGATGATAAAGGAACTCTTGAATTTTCTTTTATCACTTTTTTGCATCTGTGTCTGTAACAACCCTGGTTAATAATAAATGTAACAAAGTTAATAAAGGATAAATAATAACAAGGTCATGGGATACATATTCCAAGCTGAATGTTGGAAAAACATCCTAGTGGCTGTTCATTTGATTTATTATGGATAAGGAAATTGACGTGAAATTGACAAAGTCATTGGAAAAGGCTTTGAAAAGGAAAATTGAAAATTATTGGAATTTATTTATAAGAATAAATGAAAATAGGAAAAAATGGATATGGAAGGTGATATGTTGCATGTGAGGAGGAAATTGGAGTAAAATAGAGGAAATTTAAGAAAATAGAGGCCAAAATGATGAAAATTATTATGAGGATCAGTGCATGGCTTTTGATGGTTAATATTTTTGACAATTTAGTTTTGGAGCTCTCTCTATTCTCTCTATTCTCCCACAATATTTCACACTTAGAGAATTCTTGGAGAACACTAGCATTAGAGAAAGAAAGCAAAGGATGGCAAAGGAAAGACAAGGAAAGTAAGGTACAACAAAGGAAAAGATGGCTAAAGTAGCTTCAGTGGGATTACTTGTCGGTATCAAGTTGCGGGTGTGATTTACTAGTTGGTTAGTGAATGCATGGTACATGCATGTATGTATTTGGTTCTCTTGCTATCACTGGCATGATTTTTTCCAGGATTGACAACGGTTTCAACCTTTCCTTGCCATTTTCAGATAGCCATAGTGTGATGGGGTTCTTTTAATTACTTGAGCTTGGGATTGTCAGATGGTTTTGGATCTGAGTGAGCTAGTCTCAGAAAAATTCCCAAGGGCCTAGGAATCCCTTCACCTTATTTGAAGGGATTGCGGTAATGCCTAAGGGTGGAGAAAAAAAAATTCCTTAAGGTATTGGTGAAGAAATCCAATGGAGACCAAGCTTGTTTTCGGCCTAGTGAAAAAATTGCAACTATTTTCATATTCAATCATGTGATTTCTAGGATCGGTGTCCTTCAAGCTATCATTATGAACCATGGCAGCCACTTTCGAAAAATTATGATGATTTTACATTCCACTTAGCTTGGCCTACGTTATGATAATTCCACACGGTATTACCAATAGGCCAATGGCTAAGTTGAGGCTCTTAAAAAAGTTTTAACCAATATGATTAAACAACTTGTAGAAAGTCATAAATCGAATTGGGACACCATGATTTTTTCTCCACTGTGGGAATACCATACCTCTGCAAAAACGTATATAGGGTTTACTCCTTTTCAACTCATTTACAGTTAGAACTATTTTACCCATCGAATTTAAAATTTTGTCGCTTAAACTAGCCATTGAGTTATTAGGAGTTACCTCTGAATAGGACAAACATTTCTTATACCTAGCACAGTTAGATGAGACTCGTTGCACCATTGCATTAGTTGTTGAAGCTCATAAAAAATATATTAAGGCTCAATATGATCAAAGAATTAACACTCATATCTATTCAGAAGATGACCTAGTCTGAGTATACGATCAAGCTAACGATAAACTAGGCGTTGGTAAATTTGAACCATTGTGGCATGGTCCTTATATTGTTAAGTGTGTGCTTGCAAAAGGGGCTATGAATTAGTTGATTATGACGACATATCTTTAGATAACCCCATAAATGTTCTTTATCTAAAGAGATATTATGCTTGATTTATCGTGTGAAGATATTCTATGTACATTACTTACATTTTTAGAACAATGTGCCTTAGATTAGAGAAGTTTCCTTAGATTAGTTACTTTTCTTGTTGAGTTTTCACTGATTTTTTTACTTATCTTGATTAATCTTGATACTGCAGATGTCGAAATTCCATAAAAAATTACATTGTCTTTATTGACGATGCCTATCATGGTACACAGAACTTATCTTATGTTGCTTGGCTTATATATTAACCCATTTATCAGCTAGTTTCTATTCATGGGATTTTCCTCGTTCAAACAACGAACAATATTACAGAATATGGCATAGTGATTGAGCTATTATTTGATGCCATTTAATTTTACATTCGACCTTTGATTTTTAGGTTATATTCACAACTCATTAGATTACATTTGAACAATGATTATGCAATAAAAAATCCATTATTTTTAAGAATTTTTTTATGATTTCATCTATTGGAAATAAAATTTGATTACATTGAATATAAAAAACATTCAAGAAATTTAAACACATTAGTTGATGCATTGGCTAATAAAGTTTTAAATAGACATTTGCAACGTTGAAAGTAAAAAAAAAAACAATATTAAATCCATATTGAACAAGATACTCAAAGACCAAAAGTAGTAATATCATTACGTCAAAATAGTTGTGTGTAAAAAAATGTTAAATCATTTGTGATCATAGGTTTCAAACACCTCATGATCTAAAGATACCAATAGAAAAAAAAACCATCTAAATCGACCATAAGCTATCCATGATGATGATCATGGTAGTAGAGTATAGCTTGCACTAGTCTCTGCAAATTTCATTTAAATGGAATAGGAACCCCTATCACATGACTCTGGTATCTGAGAGGAAAATCATCTGTCCTAGTCTCTGCGATGTTAATGGTCAACCTCTTGAGGTTGTGTTCTAACTCTTTGATGGCCTCTACTGCATCAATCACTGGTGGAGTTACCGCTATAGGTTGTGCTTCTCGTCTATCAAAACAACGAAGAATTTCTAGACATACTCAGCCAACATCTCCATTTTGATATTTTTTGTCAATATTAGATGATAAAAAATCAAATAAAAATTAGATGCAAAACTCAAAATGAGACTTTTTATCTAACGCATCCCACTATGTTCTCGGTGTGAGTGTTGTGCTAGGGTCAACCCTAAAATCAACCCATGCATAAGGAAAATCCTTAATCATGAAGATTTTGATCCTGAGCCATATGAAAACTAAGGTTTATATAAAACAATAGGACCACCATGGCCACCATGGTGAGCCATCAACGAAACCCATCGCAACATGTGCAGTTCCCTTGGTCCCGTCAGATCCACTAACAACCGCTAAGGTACAAGGAGTGGGATTCTCTATAAGGCAAAAGATATGAGAATGGAACCATAGATGAATTTCTTCAGGTTGCCATCCTTTGTTCACATGAGTTGGCCTTTCATATTGACCAACAATCCTTCGCACCAGCTAAATATTTTTCCCTTGGAACTCTCAACAACAGTCTACATCTGTGCTTTGGTAGCCACATGAGGAGATGCAATTCCACAGAATAAAGTAACTGTAAAAGAAATTGTTTTAAGGTCTAGTAATTTGATGGTCTTTGTTGGTCTCCAGATATGAAAAATATTCAAACCCTTTTTCCACATAGATTATCAATCCTGGTGCGTTGGTTATTTCAAGACTAACACATACGGTATATGCAAGAGCAATAACATAACCCACTATTAAATCATAGGATTAATGAATGAAAGAAAACAAACTACTATAACATCAATTAAATATGGATTCTAGAATTATAAAAGTATTTGCAGCAATTACAACATCATACCAGAACAATAGTTACAATGATAAACCAAAATAATAAATAAAAAAAAAGGAAAACACATAGCACCTGATTAGAATATTGGGCCCAACTCTCTGATCAGGGCTGTGACAAACTCACATCTCTCAAATAGAGCAACAATACACTGTATTCAGGTGATGAAAAATACTTCTGTTACAATATATGTTCTTTCTTCTTAACCCCCAACTCACAGTTCAGAGGCCCTCTTTATAAAAATATTCAGGGAACCGCAATTTCCCTCTAACAACTAAATATCTACAATTATACATCTATTATAGCAACAACCTAGTTTCTAAAAGGAAACCATGAAAAGCCTGAAGATAGAGCTAGGTAAGTAGGAATATTTTGTGATGTTGAAGCATGCTGAGATGGGGCTGAGAATGTGGAGTCCCTTCGTGGTTTGCAAATGTAATTCCTTTTACTTTGCAAAATCTGTGGAAATAACAGAGTTAATACTTGCAAAGGTAAAACCTCCATGACTATTACTTCATTAATTAAATATTCCATATAATACAATGAGAAGTGGTTTGACTCGTGTGTTTTATAATAATTATTGATACAAAGAGATTGTAGGGTGAGCGAAAATGGGAGAGAAAAGTGTACGGATCTGGTACCCAACATCTCCCCCCAGTTGGTCTATCTACATGTCCTCATGCATCTTGTTGTCTCCTCATATCTGGGTTGGATTGACTGTGGTTGTTATGAAGTTTTATGAGGTCATATTCTTCGCTCATCTTTGTCCCAGGGGGTTTATAACCTTCTATGAGAACAACATCCTTCCACCATTCTAGGCTGGCATTGTATGCAGGAGTGTATTTCTCTGCTAGTGACCAAATTAGGGGGAACTAAAACCTAAGCCCCATCCATTGGGCCCCACAAGTCTAAATAAATGCTACAAAATGTGGCACTCTTTCTAATTATTGTGAAAAGTGGGATTCTCCAAAAGGTTCTCAACCTCTAACGGCTAATGATGACAACAACCACCTCATTTGACAACTGTCCAGTGCTTCATGTTGGAAAGTTACAATCTGTTTGACATAGAGGTCAGCACACCAATCTCAGGTTGTCAACATATGTCCCCTATGTTCCTCAATCTGTAAAAAGGTAAAATTCTTGTTGTAGATATTTTTTGCTTGGCCATGCTCCCTCCTCATCATTAGTGGCCTTGTAACTTGGTTTTATTCAAATGTATCATAGGCCTTTCTCCATTTAATATGATTGATAGTGTTAGAGGTGAAGGCTCTTAAATGAATATCCCCCACGAATGGAACAGGGTTGATGGCCTGATCGTGCCTTAGGATGTAACCATGCAAGTAGAGTTCGCACAGAAAGTGCTAACCTATGATATCATGAATTTTCAAAATACAGGGAAACTGGATTGGATTCTCGATTTCGTGACAAATTTCCTTATATATACTCTCAAGGAAAAAGAAAATAAACTGTTCATGAAGGAATAAGGAATAACTATGTGCGGGATGTCTACAGGCCAATACCTATTGCACCAAAGAAAACACATTCTTCTTTTATGATTGCAACGTTTTCACTTGTTATTCTAACTCCTCTATAATGCCCTACTATTTTCTTTTCCTCTTCCATGCTCTATCCAATTGGTCTATGTACCCTATGACAATCCTGACAGCTTGCTCTTAAACCCACGTCGTATCCTTCTTATTTCCATTTGCATCAGACTGCCATCTCTGAATTTCAGCAGCCAGGAAAAATTCTCGACCTTCAAATAGATGTTCAATCAGACAAGTCTGTGTAGCCATAGAGGAGACCTCAATTTTAGGTTATAATTCCTTCCACTTATATGCTTTTACCTTCTTCTTCAACCAAGATACTTTCCTCTTTAGCTCCCGAACTTCTTTTTTTAATCACTTGGTTTCACTGAACTGAAGTTGATACCTTTTCTTGAGAGGTAATATTCTTCTCTCACATTATTCAAAGCACTCATGTTTGACAATAAATTCGTCTTCCAGGCCTGTAGCAGGCTCAAGAAGCGGTGGAATGCTGTTGATATTATCAACTTATTTTTTTGTTAGGTTTTTCTAGTTTGGCTCCCCTTCTTCAGGGGCATTCTCCTTCTCATTTAACTTAGCGAATTATGTCGCTTGGTTGGCACTTTCATTGGCCATCCTATGTTTCAGTGTTTCCACTTAAATTTCTTTTTCTTCTTGAGCCTTTGGGTGCCCATGCTAAGAATCATCAATTGATGGACCGATCTTGGTCATATCTCTCCCCGAGTCAACAAACCTTAGTACTGGTGGGACAGCGATTTCCTCCATTAATCATTGGGACTAGTGAAACCCCCTCGCCCCTCTGGGCATCATAGAATGAAAAGGAGAACGAGGAATAGATTCATCATCCTCATTTCCTACTTGGGCCAAACTTTCATGCACTAATAGTTTATTCGGGGTCGACACTGGTTCTTGTGGAACAGTGTCGACTTTGAGGATCATATCCATTTTTTTCTTCTGTCCTTTGTGCATTACTTCCTCACCTGAGGCCGATACTGGTTCTTATGGAGAAATATCGACTTCATAGGTTATTTATTATTTATTTCCATGTTCTTTGCACATTACTTCCTCTCCTGTAGTTGATACTGGTTCTTGTGGGAGAGTGTCAAGTTCGTGATTTATTTCCTCCCTCTCTCCTTGCTCTGACTGAATTAGGGGTGCTTCTTGTCTGACACCCCTGCTTTTTTTGATACTCATATCTGCTTGGGCAGGTGATGTTGCTTCTTATGTAACAACATCCCTTTCCATCCCTCTTTCTAATGTTCCACCTTCATGTTCTTCATGAATGAAAATTGATGACTGTAAGATAGTCTCAACTTCATGTGCTATACACATAATTCCTTCATCTGTAGGTTCTTCAGGTGAGGATGGTTATTGTGTGGCAGCCTTGACTGTATCACCAATTGTCTCCTCCATTCCCATTTCTTTTGGTTCTTCCTAATCAACCTCCATCTCCATTTCTACTTGTTCTTCTTGGTCTATTCCCATTTCCTCCAATTGTTCTTCTTCTGCTAAATCAGCTGGAGGTGCTAGTTCTTCCTCTCTAACAGCAATAGAAGCTACTATCTCTTCTTCTAATGACTCGCAGAGTTCTACCCAAGAAACTTGAAATTTCACTATTGCATGCATCACTAATAAACTAACCAATCCATGATTGAAGAGAACTAAATGCATTTGGCACAAACGTCGAGCAAACTATGACATGTGCTACAATTGTTTTAATAGAAAGAAAGGCATATTCAAAGAATGAACCTGGGCCTGCGGAAATCGAAGGTGAGCCAAAACTTTGAAATGATATTTGGATAGAGTTGTGGCTCTTCCTTCCTAGGTTATTTATTTCATTACAAATCATGCTACTTCGTTCCATGGATATGGTACAAATTTGCAATCATATCCTCTCCCATATTGAACGACGCTTTTTCCTACATGAAAAAACAGTTCGAGAAACTCTGGGAGAGGAACTCTCTGAGCAAACCACCGATGCCCTTGCTATCTTAGCCCGCTAACTTCTTCAATTACTTCTTCCATGACGAGAATTTATAATCCTATGGCCTGTGAGAAATTCTCATTCAAATTAAGAGAAAACTCTATTTTGATTCCACCCGTGCAATCTATTGAAGTAGATATCCCATCCTACATTGACAAAAACTTTCCACACATCTGGATTGTTGTTGAGTCCCGAATTTGCATCTTTTCCATACACTTTTCCATACCTTTTTCACTCACCTAAACCTCCCAAATTGTCAATATCATGTGCAAAAGGGTATCTAACATGGTTTTTAATTATGTTTTTGTGTTTTCTATTTGATCTTGATTTTGTTCATTCAGCTGCGGAATCTTGCCACTTTCCGCAGCTGCTGCAACTTTCCGCAACTATTTTGTGGAACTATATGCTACAGGTGTCTACAAGGGAAACGAGCCACATGGGCAGGCTAGGAATGACGTGGACATGGTTCGTGTCCTACTGGTTCAAGCAAACTCGTCCAAAGAAGCCGCGGTCAAAGCCGTCCACGTGGAAGTCAACTATGGAGTTTCAAGTCGGCCGGACTCTGTTTCGTGGCAAATAAACATCCATACGGCCGTTTCTAAGCTTGCGGAGGTTAAATCGACATCTGTGCAGAGCTCTGGAGTTGAATTCAAGCATCCACCTTCCGTAGATTCGCTTTCCAACACGGCCATACTTCTATATCCGTGGGCGTAGTGGTCTACGTGCTCTCTACCATCATGAACTTTAGGAGACAGTTACAGTTTATTGTTATATATAGAGCGTTTTCATACGCACATAAAGTTAGTTGTTAGTTGATAGTTGATGTTCGTGAATAAACTCTGTTATCTGTTAGTTTGCTTTGTAGTGATTACGCTGCCCTTGAGCCGTAACACTACCATTCTGTAATGAACTGCTTGTTAATATGAGAAGACTATGTTTTTCAACTTAATTCGTGTTTGAGGATCGTTACCAAAGCTGTGTAGAGGGCCCCTGCTCAGCCAAGGTTTTGTGTATTAGTGTACATTTCTCATTTCATTTCTTTTAAAAGTCATTGTATCATAATCCATCCATATGTTCATACTTTGTAGTTGTTTCATTTCTGTTTATACATTTCCATAATTTCCATTTCATTTCTGTCCTTCATGTTTTATGATTGTTAATCACTGATCAGTTTTCTTGATTGCAGGTTTTAGATAGACAGCCCGGGCATTTTTATAGCATTTTGACTAATGACATGAAACTAACATTTTTCTGCTGCTAGTTTGCTTTTCATAGCTTTTGTTTAACTTCAGTCTTGCTTTGTACATTTCAGTTTTGCTTATCTAATTCAGTAGTTAAATTTAGATATATTAAGCTGCTCATAGCATCTTCAGTTGCCTCCAAAAGCCACAGCTGGACTGATGGTGAGGGACTGCATTATGAAATGTGTAGTTTAGTATTCGTTTCTTTTCTGCAAATTTATATATATTAAGTTGCTCATAGCATCTTCAGTTGCCTCCGAAAGCCACAGCTGGACTGATGGTGAGGGACTGCATTATGAAATGTGTAGTTTAGTATTAGTTTCTTTTCTGCAAATTTAGATATATTAAATCATGCATGACATCTTCAGTTGCCTCCGAAAGCCACAGCTGGACTGATGGTGAGGGATTGAATCATGAGTGTATGGTTTAGTATTATTTTACTTTCTGCAAATTAAATATCAGTTACTCAAATTGTTTATGATTACTTCCGAAAATCATAGCTGGACTAATGATGAAGGATCAGAAGATAAATTGATGTAATCTGATTTAGATTTATTTTGCTGCAATTTTGAATTTCCTTAAGCATAGTTTCTTTTGTGTTTAGTCAGCAGCAAGAATAGTTTGGTTTTCATGCTCACTAGTTCACTGTTTTGATTTATTAGATTAGCAGCACCTTTTCATTTCAGCAGTACATTTTCATTTTCTTTCAAGTCTTATCATTGTAAATTTAAAATTTCTTTTTAAAGTTTCAAGTTGGTAAATCATTATAGGGGATATCACTTCCTTGAACAAACATAACCAAACTTGTTTTCATCTTAGAATTTCCATTTCACCTTAGAAAAAGCAAAAACGACAAAAAGTTAAGAAATAGGTTATCTTGCACATATAGTGCGCCGCACTTCATCAGCTTACGATTCCCGGATTGACAAATTAAATGCAACAATTTAGGACACACTAAATTGACCAAACATTTTGGCGCCGTTGCCGGGGAAGTGTAACTAGGTAGCCAATTTCTTAAAAAAAAACATAAAATCATAAAAGAAGGGAAAACTTGATAACTTCTTGAAGTATGCTCTCCTCTTGCACCTAGTGTGATCTGGAGGATCAGAAAAGAGAGTTATTGGTTTATTAATTTCTTAAGTATGCTCTCTTCTTGCACCTAGTGTGATCTGGAAGATCAGAAAGAGAATTATTAGCCCAACTTTTTAAAAAATAAAAAAAATGACATGCATAGAGCAAGAGATTCTAGGGGGAGGTTTATAGCTAAAGCCAAGAGTTCGATTTTCACAACTCCATCTTCTTCAAGGCATAGACCAGATTCACCACCATCTACGCCTAGCCTTAATATTTTTGGAAGTCAAGGAACAGCTGAATTAGAGGATTCTCCTATACCACCTACTAAAACCCACTTAGAAAACAAAGAGACTTTCTCTCATCCTTCCTTGGTAGAAGAACTAGAGGACCATAAAGACTCTAAAGAAACTATCATGGCAGAGGAAGTAATAAATAGAGGTGGAGGTAGAAGAGGAGGAGATAATGGAGATAACAATGGTGAAGAAAATAATGGTAGAAATAGGGATTTGTTGGGATTCCCTATAGTTGATGAGGAAACTCATGCAACAATGAAAAATATTTCACCATCTGTTCTCCCTAACTTTTATGGATTGCGAAGTGAGGATCCTGAAACATTTCTGTTTGAGTTTGAAGTAGTGTGCCGAACTTATGACTATATGGAAGATTCCCAAAAACTCAAACTGTTTCCTTCAACATTGAAGGGATCTGCTTTGAAATGGTTCATGGGATTAGCCACTCAATCTATCAGGACTTGGAATGATATGAAACAAACATTTTTGGATAGATACTTGGACTATTTTATGCCCACCAATCACAAGGATGAGGTATTAAAAATGATGCAAAAAGAAGATGAAAATTTGGAAGACTTAATTGAAAGATTTCAATACAACTTGAAAAGAGCAAAGATGAGCAACTTAGATAATGAAACCTTGAAAGCCCTTCTATTAAAAGCCATTAGAGATGAATGGATAGACATTTTAAACATGATGGGGAAAGGAGACATTTCTCAACTTCCATTTCGTGATATAACAGAACTATGTATCCATCTCTCAAGAGGAAAATCTAAAACTTGAAAAGGGCCTAGGGATTCTTCTCTTATTAGGGCTAACAAATCTGCAACTGGATCGGTAAGTAGGGCAGAGATTGGTAATATGCTTGATGAGTTCAAAACTGATATCTTAGGGAGCCTTAGTGAACAACTAGACACCCTTAAAATCCAAAACAAGGAGAAAGCAGAAACAGATGCTTTAGCCATCTTTTGTCCGAAATGTAGGAAGAAACATGCTTTAAGGGAATGTCCCTTGGATGCAAAAGTTGTAGAAACATGCATGATTTGCTCAGAGAATCATGAGATCAAGGATTTTCCTTCCATTCCTGGACTCAAAGCTGTTTTTCAAGAAGATCCAAATTCAGTAGAATCTCTCTGTTTTGTCGCAAGGAGACCTTGGCAGGGACAACAATCTCAAGGGTTTAATAACCCTAAGAATCTTCAAACCCCACCAAATTGGAATCCTTGGCAACAACCTTGGCCCCAACATCAAAATTCATATCAGCCATGGGTACAAGGGATGCAAAATCCTTATGGGAGATTTGCTCAATTTTATCAATATCCTCCATCCTTTCAAAATCAACAAGCTCCACAACTTCCAAACCCAAATCCACAACTTTCATTGCCATTTCCACAACAACAACCTTCTCAACAAAATACAAATCCTCAACTCATGCTCCCATACCAACAGAAGACAAATCAACTTCCAGCTCAGCCATTGCCAAATCCTAACAACAAGAATCCTCAAACTACTTATATGGTAGAAGGACAACAATTTCCTACCTATATGATTGTTCCTCTCAACGATGTACAACTCAGATCTGGTAGAGTCTTAGAAAAACCTTCTATAGATATTCAAGAGCAAGATACCTCTAAGGAGGACTCTCTTCAAGTCAATAAGGGTTCTGAGGAAGAATCTCTTCAAAATTCAAAAATTCAAAAAGAAAAAGAAAAGCTAACATCCACAACTCCTATAGTTGAGCAACCCGTATCTTCATCTACACCTCCTTTTCCGGAAAGACTACAAATTGATAAGGGGGTGGAAAAACAAATCTTGTTGCCTAACTATGACTTTCTAGATGAATTGAAGAATGTTTGTATCAAGATTCCATTGCTACAAGTCATTCGAGAAATTCCTATTCTAGCAAAAACCATAAAGGAGTTGAGTTTCAAAAGACCAGGAAGGAAGCTAAAGGACACAAGAAGAATCCACCTGGTAGGAAAGATTGCAGACATTATGATGGGAAAAATTACCATGCAGAAGTATGTAGATCCATGAAGTCCAATTGTCAAGACACATATAAATGGGATAGAAATTCCAAACACATTGATTGACTTAGGGGCTGCTATCAACATTATGAGTAGACAGACTATGGAACAGTTAAAACTTCCTAACCTTCTTTTACACCTACTTTATTGCAACTTGCAGATCGATCGGTTATTAAACCAGATGGTGTATTAGAAGATATTTCAGTCTCCTTAGATTCTTGGGAATATCCATTAGACTTTATGATTTTGACTCCCAAAAGTAATCTAGGAGGACATCCAATTATCTTAGGAAGACCTTGGCTAGCCACAGCTGATGCTTTTATTAGTTGTAGATCTGGAGACATGTACATTTCAAATGGTAATTCGACAAAGAAATTCAATTTGTATCCTCCAACAAGAGCAATCACAGAAATAGGAGACAATGAATGGGTCGATGATGAGAACACTATACAACCTGTCTTTACCATTTCTGAAATCAGTGAGGATAGTCAAATTCCGAACACATTAGAAAATTTTGAGATATCTTCAGAATATGACCCCACACAATTTCAGTTGGAATCTGACATAGAATATTTATCATCAAGACAAATGTCTCTTTACTCTATGGAAGAGTTTGGTAGTTCTACTATTGAGATTTTTCCAGGAAAAACATTGAATATCAACAAACATTTGGAAAAGTCACAACAAGAAGAATTAACCAAAATCTTGCAAAAACATTCTACTGCATTTGCATGGGAGTATACTGACATGAAAGGTATTGATCCTAAGACTTGCATCCATCACATCTATATTGAGGAAAACAGTAGACCAATCAGACAACCTCAAAGAAGGATGAATCCAAATCTTAGGGAGATAGTGAAAGAAGAGCTCCAAAAAACTTCTCAATGTAAACTTCATTTATCCAATTTCAGATAGCCGATGGGTTTCTCCTTTGGTTATAGTACCTAAAAAGAATGGTAAATGGAGAGTATGCATTGATTACAGGGAGTTGAACAAAGCAACTTTGAAGGATCACTTTCCTTTGCCTTTTATCGATCAGGTATTAGATACATTAGCAGGTAAAAAGTAATTTTCATTTTTGGATGGTTTTAGTGGCTATAATCAAATTCAGGTAGCACCTGAAGATCAAGATAAGACCACATTTACTTGTCCATGGGGAACTTTTGCCCACCGAGTGCTTCCTTTTTGGTTATGTAATGCACTAGCAACATTCCAAAGAGCAGTACTAGGAATTTTTTCTGATCTAATCCATGATTGTGTAGAGGTTTATATGGATGATTTTACAGTTTATGGTAATTCATTTGAAGAGGCATTAGAAAATTTGGAAAAAGTTCTTATAATATGTAAAGAAACAAACCTTTCATTAAGCCATGAAAAATGCTTTATGATGTTTATTGAAGGGATTGTTTTAGGACATCATATTTCAGGAGATGGGATTAAGGTTGATAGATCAAAAGTTGAAGTCATTTCCAAGTTTCCTATTCCAAATTGTCAAAGAGATGTTAGAAGTTTTCTAGGATTTACTGGTTACTATAGAAGATTTATAGAAAACTTCACTAAAATAGCATCTCCACTCTTCAAGTTGCTTACAAAAGACTGTGAATTTAAATGGGATCCCGATTGTCAATCAGCTTTTGAAACTTTGAAAACAAGAATATCTGAAGCACCTATCTTGAGAGGACCAAATTGGAAACTTCCTTTCCATATTTCTACAGATGCTTCAGATACAGCTCTTGGAGCTGTGTTGGGTCAAAAAGATTTAATTTTTTATGCCATTTATTACACCAGTAAAAATTTGACTCCCACAGAGTTGAATTATACTGTGACTGAAAAAGAGTTCTTAGCTGTTGTTCATGCAATTAATAAGTTTAGACATTACATAACAGGCTATGAAACTTTTATTCATACTGACCATTCTGCAATTAGATATTTAATGAACAAACCTGTTACTAATGGAAGAGTGACAAGATGGCTTTTACTTTTGCAAGAATTCAATATTACTGTGTTGGATAGACCAGAAAAACAGAATACAGTAGCTGATTTCTTGTCTAGAATTCAAAATACTAAAGAAGATTCTCCTGTAGAAGATAAGTTTCCTGATGAATATTTGTTTGCAGTAACTATTAAGACCCCTTGGTATGCAGATATTGCTAACTATTTGGTTACAGGGAAACTACCTTCACATTTATTTCCAAGAGAAAACGAAAAATTATTCAGGAGAGTTCAAGATATTCATGGATTTCTAACGAATTGTTTAAAACAGGGCCAGATCTTGTGATCAGAAGATGTGTCAGGGAAGATGAAATGCCTGATATTCTTAAGGCATGTCATGATGAACCATGCGGCGGACACTTTGCGGACAAAAGGACGGCCTATAAAATCCTTTCCTCGGGATATTATTGGCCTTCTCTCTTCAAAGATGCAAAACAATATGTCAAAAGGTGTGATAGCTGCCAAAGAGTAGGGAAACCTACCCTTTCAAATGAAATGCCATTGCAAACACAGGTACTCATTGAACCCTTTGAAAAATGGGCTTCAGATTTCATTGGACCTATTAATCCACCATCTAAGCAAAAGAAGTATATATTGGTTTGTACTGATTATGTTACTAAATGGGTAGAAGCCAAAGCATTAGTATCTGCTACTGAAAATTCAGTTGTTCATTTTCTTTATGAGGATATTTTTACTCGCTTTCATGTTCCAAGAGAAATTGTGATAGATCAGGGGAGCCAATTCACATCCAACTTGGTGGAGAAGTTGATGGAAGAATACAAAATCAAGCACAGAAGATCTACTCCTTACCATCCGCAAGCAAATGGTCAAGTGGAGTCCACAAATAAAGTTCTTGAAAGTATCATCACCAAAACTGCTCATCTACATAGAAGAGATTGGGCAGAAAGGCTTCCTGAAGCCTTGTGGGCCTACAGAACTACATGGAGAAATACAACAGGACATTCTCCCTATGAACTTGTTTATGGGAAAGAAGTCCTGCTCCCCATTGAGTTCCAAGTCAAGACCTTCAAGATAACAGTTCAGTTGGGGATGGACTTATCAGAAGCCCAAAAGCATAGAATGGAGCAGTTGAATGAGCTAGATGAGATCAGACAAGAAGCAATTCTAAGAACTGATCTAGTTCAATATCAAAGAACTAAATGGCATGACAAATATATCAAAGAGAAGAAGTTTCAAGAAGGAGATTGGGCATTGTTATTTGACTCCAAGTTTAAAGATTTTCATGGGAAATTTCAGACTCATTGGCTTGGGCCATATGAGATTGACAAGATCTTTAGCAATGGAGCTGTAAGAATCAAGACCATTGATGAGTTTCAAACTCCTCTTATTGTGAATGGCCATAGATTGAAATTTTATCATAAGCCACTCTCTAAGGAGGATTTTGTCAAGTTGTTTCAAGAAAGTTCTGCAATCAGGCTGGTACAGAAGAATTCTTCTTCTCCACCAGCCTAGCTTTTGTTTTTCAAGTTTTAAATAAATAAATAAATAAATAAATAAATGGTATAAGCCTGAAAACCAATCATTGATTGGCAGTCTTATACAGAAAATATGGGGTGAAAATCAGGGACACCTGACACTCTATATTTTCCAAAAAAAAATCTGTCTTTCATTTCATTTCATCTCACCACCCACTCCATTTCATTCCACTTCATTTCATTTCATTTCATTTTATTTCACTTCATTCCACTTCATTCCATCCATTCCATCAATAAAAATCTTTTAATGACCATTTCCACCTGGTCATTTGTCATTTGTTCATTTCTATTTCAGCCAAGTAATAGCTGTGTCAGTTTCCGCAGCTGACATCTGTTTCCGCAGCTGACTCCAGTTTCCGCAGCCAGAAGCAGATTCCGCAGCTACTACTCTGTTTTCAAAGAGAATGTACAGTTAGTTTTTATTTCCATAATTATGAAATAAAATGCAGGGGGGAGGATCAATGGAACATTCAAGACACCAATGGAGATCAATCAGTTGAAGACCAAGGGCAAAAGCAAGGATTCCAAAGGTATGAATAAATTTTATTTCAAATAGTATCGAAAAACACATTTTTATATAATTTTAAACCATGAGCTCTACCCATTACGCGCAATAATTATATTGACAGTTCCGTAATTTGTCACGATCTCCATGTTATCCTCTTGCATTTATTCATAAACAGTTTCATCATTGAAATTCCGATTCTCACTCATGTTCCAATATCCCACCGGAGATAATGAGACGTATTTGAGTTGACAAAGGACTCTTACAAGCCGCATAACTTCATAACCGCTGATTGAAACGTGTTCATATTTATTACACAACCACCAAAATTCAAAACGCGGCTGAATGCATTATACTTTGTTAACCTCTTTGTCGTGTCTCTGTCGTGTTTATGAAACCCCACTCTACTCATTCTCACTCCCTGTTTCACTCCATTTCGTTCCTTTTGCTCATTCTCACTCCCTGTTTCACTCCATTTCGTTCCTTTTGCTCATTCTCACTCCCGTATATCCACCCACAGTCTTACTCCATTCTGTTTATGGTACTCATTCTCATTTTATGATACATCCCCACAGTCATTGTGCTCGATCCTGTGTATTCCATCATTCCATTTCCACTTAAACCCTCACGAAAGCAAATTTGTGAAGCACAGAGAAGTGAAATGGGAAAATTATTAAGGGCAGAGCCGGAAGGACCAAAGTTTATAGAGGGATATCCGCAAGCAAAAGAGATGTTAAAGAAAGCAAAATGGCTGCGTTTTATTCAGAAATTCAGAGGTTACCACAAAGAAGTTACGAAAGCGTTTGCAAGGTCATTTGATGGCTCGGAAGCAGAAATTGGAGACCTCAAGTTTTCGGTCAATGAAGCATCAATAGAAACAGCCACAGAACTTCTTTAGGAGGGAGAACGTTGGTTCAAAATAAAAGTATCAGTGATGAGGCATGGAGAACAATCCTACGAAATCAAGGTATGGATATCACTGTTTTTAAAAGAGGAATCCCTGTGCATGCAATAAAAGAAGAATGTGCCACTTTACTACTAATTGTTCAGAAATTTATTACATGTGAAGGCCGTTTTGGGTCTATGTACATGTACCATACCAGGCTATTGATGAATTTTCTAGAAAACCAAACTCTCAATCTCCCTTATTTTCTATTCAATAGCTTAAAGAAAATGGTTGTGACTGTTCAAAAACACTTAGGAGATGTAGAGCCTCATCTTTATCACCACGGCCTTATAAAAATTCTGATTGAAAAGGAGCTAAAGGAAAGAAAAGATACATGGGAACAATTCCTAGTTAGAAACTTCTTTGAAGAACCTCAAGAAATTCCTGAAGGTAGTTCAATTAGAAGGAGTAGAAGAAAGAGAATGAATGTTGAAACCCAAATTACTCCTACACAGGAAATTCCCGCAGCTAGCACAACAAGAAGAAGTAGAAGGAAAAGAACAATAGATGAAATCCAAAATACTTCTACTACTACTATGAAAAAAACTGATAGGGAAGAGAGATTGGTAAAAAGGAAGAAGAAGGAAATCAAAGCTAAGAAGCCAATAATACCAAAAGGGAAAGAAATTATTGAGGCTGTCCATAAAACTCCTTCTTCTAAAGAAGAAGATCATCAAATACTATCTGAAAGATTAGTTTATCTTCAAAAATAGTCATCTATATCCAAGAAGGCAGAGACAGGAAAACAAGAACAAAAGGGTAGTGTACCACAGCATGTAAGGAGAAGCAGCAGGCTTAAGGGAAAATTGAGAAAAACACAAATTAAGGGTCCTCATTTCATTGATTTGGGTGAGGAGACATCTGAACAGTCTCCAACTGACCATAGTCCATTTCAGTCAGTTAGTGAACCCGATTCCTTTCATTCCCAATCAGACAATGAGCATACTCCATCTTATTCTCAGCAAAACATTGATGTAAGCCCTCCTCGGCCAGATTTTGAACATAATTCTCCTTTACAGCATTTTGGGGACAGCCCAATGAAAATGACACCGGAAGTAGACCCCAAGCAACAGGAGGTATATGACTATATAGAATCCTTGGAAAAGGCAGCCACAGGTCCAAGTACCTCTTCCATTCAGCCTCATACATTGCAGGATGATTTAGTTCAGTCATTAAAACAGGAAATTTTTGAGCTGGAGCTTTTAAATCGGCACATCAAAAATGAAAATGAAACACTGAAAGAACAGGGCAAGCTGGACAAGATCATCCATGATAATACTATGTTACATTTGGGAATTTGGCAAAAGAAGAATAAGAAATTAAAAAGGAAATGCCAGAAATTGAGCAGAGCACTTGTGAATATCAAATTTAGGTGCTTAATGAAGAAACCCAGAATGATGGCAGTACCAAAGAAGAAGAGAAGGGGATTGGATGTGCTGGCTGAAGTATCAAGGCACATGAACCGAACAAAGAGTATCAAAATTTTGGTTGCATGAGGACATGCAACACCTTCACAGTGGGGGTATGTTGAGTCCCAAATTTGCATCTTTTCCATACACTTTTCCATACCTTTTTCACTCACCTAAACCTCCCAAATTGTCAATATCATGTGAAAAAGGGCATCTAACATGGTTTTTAATTATATTTTTGTGTTTGCTATTTGATCTAGATTTTGTTCATTCAGCTGCGGAATCTTGCCACTTTCCGCAGCTGCTGCAACTTTCCGCAGCTATTTTGTGGAACTCTATGCTACAGGTGTCTACAAGGGAAACGAGCCACATGGGCAAGCTAGGAATGACGTGGACATGGTTCGTGTCCTATTGGTTCAAGCAAACTCGTCCAAAGAAGCCGCGGTCAAAGGCGTCCACATGGAAGTCAACTATGGAGTTTCATGTCGGCCGGACTCTGTTTCGTGGCACATAAACATCCATACGGCCGTTTCTAAGCTTGCGGAGATTAAATCGACATCTGTGCAGAGCTCTGGAGTCGAATTCAAGCATCCACCTTCCGTAGATCCACTTTCCAACACGGCCATACTCCTATATCCGTGGACATAGTGGTCTACGTGCTCTCTGCCATCATGAACTTTAGGAGACAGTTACAGTTTATTGTTATATATAGAGCGTTTGCATACGCACATAAATTTAGTTGATAGTTGATGTTCGTGAATGTACTCTGTTATCTTTTAGTCTGCTTTGTAGTGATTACGCTGCCCTTGAGCCGTAACACTACCATTCTGTAATGAACTGCTTTTTAATGTGAGAAGACTCTGTTTTTCAACTTAATTCGTGTTTGAGGATCGTTACCAAGGTTGTGTAGAGGGCCCCTGCTCAGCTAAGGTTTTGTGTATTAGTGTATATTTCTCATTTCATTTCTTTAAAAGTCATTGTATCATAATCCATCCATATGTTCATACTTTGCAGTTGTTTCATTTCTGTTTATACATTTCCATAATTTCCATTTCATTTCTGTCTTTCATGTTTTATGATTGTTAATCATTGATCAGTTTTCTTGATTGCAGGTTTTAGATAGACAGCCCGGGCATTTTCATAGCATTTTGACTAATGACATGAAACTAACATTGTTCTGCTGCTAGTTTGCTTTTCATAGCTTTTGTTTAACTTCAGTCTTGCTTTGTACATTTCAGTTTTGCTTATCTGCTTTAGTAGTTAAATTTAGATATATATTAAGCTGCTCATAGCATCTTCAGTTGCCTCCGAAAGCCACAGCTGGACTGATGGTGAGGGACTGCATTATGAAATGTGTAGTTTAGTATTAGTTTCTTTTCTACAAATTTAGATATATTAAGCTGCTCATAGCATCTTCAGTTGCCTCCGAAAGCCACAACTGGACTGATGGTGAGGGACTGCATTATGAAATGTGTAGTTTAGTATTAGTTTCTTTTCTGCAAATTTAGATATATTAAATCATGTATGACATCTTCAGTTGCCTCCGAAAGCCACAGTTGGACTGATGGCGAGGGATTGAATCATGTGTGTATGGTTTAGTATTAGTTTACTTTCTGCAAATTAAATATCAGTTACACAAGTTGTTTATGATTACTTCCGAAAATCATAGCTGGTCTAATGATGAAGGGTCAGAAAATGAATTGATGTAATCTGATTTAGATTTATTTTGTTGCAATTTTGAATTTCCTTAAGCATAGTTTCTTTTTGTGTTTAGTTGGCAGCAAGAATAGTTTGGTTTTCATGTTCACTAGTTTACTGTTTTGATTCATTAGATTAGCAGCATCTTTTCATTTCAGCAGTACACTTTTACTTTCTTTCAAGTCTTGTCATTGTAATTTTCAATTTGCTTTAAAAGTTTCAAGTTGGTAAATCATTATAGGGGATATCACTTCCTTGAACAAATATAACCAAACTTGTTTTCATTTTAGAATTTCCATTTCACCTTAGAAAAACCAAAAATGACAAAAAAGTTAAGAACAAAGTTATCTTGCACATATAGTGCGCCGCACTTCATCACTTACGATTCCCTATTGATAAATAAATGCAGCAATTTAGGACACACTAGACCACCAAACAATTGTTGCGTACTAAGACCGTGTTTCTTCGGTTCATGCCGTATGCCTGGCCCACCCATTCTGTAGAGACTGTAACAACATTTTGGAACAACAGACCATTGGAAATAGTGGTGTGTACAAAATTTGGTAAAAACAACATGGTGAAAAATGAGGGGTAATAACGATAAATATGGATGGTGATTCTCGGGAAATGAAGAAAATCATGGAAAAAATATGGTAAGTGCAGCGAATGAAATATTAATTATTATGTATGAGGTGGAAAGGACTAATCGATTTGTATCATTTGCATGTTACAAATACCAATACATCCTTAATGATTATATAGAATATGGTAAGTATCATAGGGTGTCCCATTACACAAATTTGTGATAATGAATTTTGGAATCATCATTACGTTGTCGTTTAGTTATGGCGGCAACCACCCCCCCCCCGAATTAAAGTAGATGTCTGTGCCATCAATGTATTTTCCATGGAATATCTAATTAAATCCATAAGAGTCAAGTGGAGACATACCTGGCGACCTACATGGAGGAAATTATGTTTGATAAAATAACGACACTGTAATGATGCAAATGGAGTAACAACATCTGGAGTAACAACATCTACAGTAATAGCATCATGAGTAGCAGCATCCAGAGTGACAACATTTGGAGTAACAACATCATGAGTAGCAACATCAGGAGTAACAACATCTGGAGTAACAACATCACGAGTAGCAACATTTGGAGTAACAAAATTACGAGTAGCAGCATCCGTAATAACAAAATCTAGAGTAAAAACATCACGAGTAGCAACATCTAGAGTAACAGCATCTGGAGTAACAACATCACAAGTAGCAACATCTAGAGTAACAACATCTGGAGTAACAACATCACAAGTAGCAGCATCATGAGTAGAAGTATCCGAAGTAACATTATCTCGAGTAACAATGTCATGAATAGAAACATCCAGAGTAACAACATCATGAGTAGGAGCAACCGAGTAACAACATCATGAATAGCCACGTCCAAGGAGTAACAACATTGAGTAGTAGCATCCAGAGTAACAACATCAATACTTAGAAAAGTTTCAAGTTCTAAAACATTACTCCTTAGTAGTAACTCCTCGAAAAAGACAATAGATAAATAGTAAATATATATATATATAGTGAGGATGCATAGTAAGAGTTCTCTGCGTTGATAACCTTCAAACCAGATTTCTCAGAGAGATGTTTGATGAAAGCATCCTTAGAGGCTGTACAGTGGTATAATCTTAGGAGATGCCAATTTTCTATGAAAGAAGCATGTGTATCATCAATTGTAACTATCCTAATTGTTCCATTATCAAAGACAACGTCCACCTCATAAGGTCCCATCTAGCAAGTGCAAAGCTTTCCCTTAAAATATTTAAAATGGGATTCATGAAGTAATGCCTAGTATCCCTTGTGAAACACCTTTCTTTTGATAAACTTATCATGCCATTTAGTCCTCTGTTGTTGAATATCAGTAGTCCTCTGGACAACCATTCAACAGATTTCATCTAGTTCATTAAGCTGAGCTTGTCACTGTTTCTAGGCATCTGACAGATCTGAACCAACTTCAAGAGCTATTCTGAGTGTATTGATTTCAAATTCTATTGGAAACAATAGGGAATTCCCATAAACCAACTGAAAGGTTGAGAACCCGGTTGTGTTCTACCATGTTGTTCTGTATGCCCAGAGAGCTTTAGGAAGCTTCTAAGCCCAATCCTAATGATGGTATGCCACAATTTTTGTCAAGATATTTTCAAATGTATTGTTGTGCTTTCTACTTGTCCATTCACCTGGGGGTGGTATGGAGATGTCACCCTGTGCTTGAACCCATATTTCTGCATAAGATTTTGCTATCACGTGTGATTTAAATTGTGCTCCTCCATCTTAAACAATCACCCTTGAAGTACCGTAACGAGCAAAAAATTCTTCAAATAGAAAGTCTGAAACCACATGTTTTGTTTCTTTTGCAACAACTTTTGCTTTTACCCACTTAGTCACATAATTACTGTAGAAAAAAATGTGAACCTTTTTCTTGAAGGGTGGGTTGAAGGGTCCTACGAAATTGATAGGCCATTTCTCAAAAGGTTTGAGGACTACCGATGGCTGCAAACGAATTTCATTAGCTCGATCGAGTTGTCCCATTCGCTGGTAGCTATCACACCTCCAGACATAATTTTGCGCATCATGGAAGATATAATGCCAATAATATCCCATTTGTAGCACCTTATGGCCTATTCTTTTATCTGCAAAATTCCTCGCATAAGGGCCATCATGGGAAGCCTTCAGCACTTCATAAATATCATCCTCAGATACACAGTGCCGAATCTTCTTATTGGCTCCTGTATGAAAGAGTTACCCTTCCATCCAGGAATATTAGGCACTATGATGAATAATTTTTCGCTATTCCCTGTATGAAAAATGACGAGGCACCTTCCCTATAGAAAGATAGTTACTAGTATCTGAATACCATGGAGGGTTAGTAGAAACTGAAAAAGGATGCTCATCAGGAAAACTATCTTCTATAGGTGTGCATTCATCATTGTTATCCATTCTAGAAAGAAAATCAACAATTACATTATATTTTCCTAGTTTTTCTACTATTGTGATATCAAATACTTGAAGCAATAGCAACCATCTTGTAATGCAACCAGGAGTGATAGGTTTATTCATAAAATACCTTATTTTTGCATGATCAATATGTAAAAAAGTAGGATACTCGATGATGTAGTGCCAAAACTTGTTGATAGCATAGATGACAACTAGGAATGCTTTTTTAGTCACCGTGTAATTTAATTCAGCAGGAATTAAATTCTTGTTGACATAGTAAACTGCATAGAGTGTTTTTTCTACCTACTATCCTAAGAATTCTCCTACTGCTGCTTGAGATGCATCAGCATGTATGTGAAATGGAAATTGCCAATCAGGTCCTCCAAGGATCAGAGCTTTGCAAACCAATCGCTTGATTTTCATGAAAGCTGCTTCACAATCTTTTGCACACAAAAATTATGCATCTTTTGTTATTAATTCAAAAAGTGGATGTGATATCTTAGATTTTTTTTTAATAAAGTGCCTGTAATAACCAACAAAACCAATAAAGCTATGTACCTTTGTGGGTGTCTTGGGTACCAGGAAGTATAATATGACCTCTACTTTAGCTGGATGAACTTGAATTACAATAGCTAAGAGAAAATGTCCAAATACTATTCCTTCTTCCCTCATCATATGGAATTTTGACTGTACTCAGAGATACATGTGTCTGCTTACATCTTTTCAGTACTTTTTTTGTATTTTCCAACCCTTATTCAAATGAGTTTCCATATGATGTAAAATTATCCATATAGATTTCAACGCTGTCACTGACTAAATCAGAAAACAAATCCTAGAATTTCCCTCTGGAAGGTTGTAGGTGCATTACACAGGCCAAATGGGAGGACCCTATATGCAAAGGTCCCCCGTGGGCATGTGAAAGCTATTTTATCTTGGTCTTCCAAGGCTATCTGGATCTGTTTATATCTTCCAAACCCATCTAGGAAGGAAAAGAACTTCTTCCAAGCCAAGGTATCGAGGACTTGGTCAATGAATGACAAATGGAAATAGCCTTTTTGAGTTGCCTTGTTTAGCTCCCTATAATATATGTAGATCCACCATTTACCATTCTTTTTTGAAATAATAACAAGAAAGGAGTCCCATTGGGTATCCGAGATGGGGTAAATGAAACCTACATCCAATAATTTCTGTAATTTTTCTTTGTCAATATTCTTTAGAGTAGGATTCATTCTCCATTGGGGCTATCTCACAAGGCGCAAATCTTCCTTAATATAAATATGATGAATACATAAATTAGCAGGGATTCCCTTCATGTTAGTATAGTCCCAAGAAAAATATTCTTGATGGTCTTGAAGGACTTTTAGAAGCTGTTTTTTCTGTAATTCTGATAGGTTCGGGTTCATATTGAGTGCCTTCCCTGGTTCAATTTCAATGAGAATACTATCATGGGATGAAGTTACAGGAATGTCTTCAATTGAATATTCTAGTTTGATGTTTTGCTGTGTTTCACAGCTCATAACAGACTCTAAAACTTGATGAGTTGAATTAGAAACAGAACTAGGACCATTAATAAAAGTGTTAATGGCATCATCCTCAGTTTCTGTCTTGAAATGGAGGGCCTACCCAATAGTGAGGATTGGTTTAACTTCTTCATTTTCAGGTTCAGGCTCCACTATTGGCAGAGGTTTCTATCTAGCTAATATTTTTTCAGATGGGCTGGGTTTTGCAGGGGGTAGAGAGTAAGTTTCTTTATAATCGTCCCATTTGATATAATCATATGTCCAGATCGACACTTGATGTAGGAATTTGCGGTTGCGAGCCAAGGTCTTCCCAAGATCAATGGATGACCACCAACTGAGGATCGTGTCTGTAATACAAGGAGGTCTAGGGGATAGTGCCATGAGTCCACGAAAATAGTCACATCTTCCAACTTTCCTATTGGTTTAATTGTAGACCTATCTGTAAATTGTAAGATAGTAGGGGTTGGCTTAATTTTTTCAAGACCTAATGCATTCATTGTTTAGGAGGTAATGATATTGATGGCAACACCCAAATCTACCAGTACATTTTGGATTTCAACCCTATTAATTTGTACTATTATAATTTCATTCCTTGGGTCCCCATATTTATAGGCATGGCATTTCCTAGCATGATGTCGGACAATCTACCCATCACATGAATGGTTAACGGATCCCTTGGTTTCTTCCCAAGTTTCTTAGAGCAGTAATCCTTGAGAGTTTTTGCATATATAGGTACATCCCTCATAGCTTGGAGCAGGGGTATTTTGACAAAAATATTTTGCAATTCCCCCATGAATTCAAACTCTGCTTGAGGGTTTTTTTTACTTAGGGTAAATATTTCAGGGTATGGTGAGTAATTGGATGACCCTGGTTAAGAAAAAATTGGGGAGGTGTTTGATTTATCATGTTTTAGTCTAATTTATCCCCAATTGTTCTCTTTTCTGGTTCTACAACTTCACTTTAAATCTGTTCTATGATAATAGGTGAAGTTAGAGCATTTACTACCTGCCCAGGTCATAATTTTATCTCATTAAGTCCTGTGGTAGAAATTCTATATGATGGAAGGTTAAGGGTGTCTGTTTTCTGGATAGGAAGCTGGGGTTGAAAGGATGGGTTTCCTGGAGGTACATTAGAGGGCAACTGAAGTTTTTTTTGAGATATATATTGGGTAAATTCTCTAGTAGGAGAGGGTATACACTAGTTTTGATTCCATGAAGGATTCGTATTGGTCTCCAGAACCCATTGTTGTTAGGGGGGTATTCATACTAAGACCACATTGGTGAAAAAGGTACAAACTGGGTACTCATACTAAAATTATTAAAATACTGATATGGGTCCTGGGGCATACCTGTATTCAAAGCTTGTGGTCGAGGTTGCGATGGCTTTTTCGATCCCACAAATTACAGTTGATATGCCACATTTTCTTTACTTTCCCTTTGAAAAACTACCTTTAGTCTTGGCAGGGAAGGGCACGATATGGTTGCATGGGTCTATTCAAAAATTGCGCAAGCTTCCACTGTGTTTAATGGGTGTTATTTCAATGAATGCTTCTTTTTGCACTGTGGGCAGAATATAGCCATAATATTCTCCAACTATATTTGTTTCTATTTTTCTTGTAGAGTGTCCATCTGGGCAGATGATGTACTTAGGATATTAGTCCTTCATTTATCCAATAGATTTTCCAATTTCATCCTTCGTAACCACTCCACCAGAAGTCTTTAATGATCGAATTCCTTGTCCATTCTAGCAGTCCCCTGTGAACACTGAATGCACAATTCACAAATAGTGTCGAAGTCTTCTTTTGAAACATCCCCCTTTCCTACTATGTTCAGAAGTTTCATGGAATCTTCCTTAAGTGCCTAGAGAAGGATGATCTTCAAAATATATTTATCCAGGTCACTATGGCCCGATATTTGCAATATATATTTGAATAATTCGACACAATATTCCATGTCCTCGTGCTCTTTCTACACAAACTTAAAAATTTCCTCTTTGATTTCATGGGATTTACAGTAAACTTGGTATTTCTCCAAAAAGAATTGCTTCATTGCATCCCATGAGGAAATAGTCTTTCCTCCTAAACTCATGAACCATCACAGGTTTGTCCCTTTTAAGGTAGCAGGAAATATTTTTAGCTTCTGAGCATCAGTGATATAATCATACCCTCGAAAGATAATGTCAAATTCGAAGAGGAATGTATCGGGATCTTCAGAAGAAAGCCCATGAAAATTAGGTAGAGTCATTAAAGGACTGGCCTTCATTGGTGCATCACCTATAATATTTCCAATTGGAAAATCAATAGAAGAACTTGTAGGTGCCATGAATATCCTCCAATACTCACTCGAGATTTCAACTAGTTCTGCAGTTGCTACTTGGGGTGATTCAAATGTAGGGGGTTTCACAGCACTCCCATGGTCTTGTGGTGAAGCAGAATCCTTTAGGAGCTCTTATTCAAAATTGGAATTGCTCAATTCAACTGGAGGAGGTTTCACAGCACTTCCTTGGTCTCGTGGTGACGCAAACCCCTTTTGGGGTTCTTCTTCCCAGTTGGAATTGATGAGTTCTTCTAACCCTCTTCTTGTTATTTCTTCCCCTTCTATTGGAAACATGGGTATCTCATCCTCCGATATCTTATTTATTACTCCTTCCGCAGATGAAATAATTTCTTTTGGTACCGTGAATAGCACTAGCTACTCAACTAACTGCCCTTCGAACTTCGTCTGAACCCTTACCGTGACAGCAACATGAGAAGATACCTTAGATTCAACCTTTGCGATGAAATCCTGGATATATTTCTTCCTTCACAGATCCCTTCATTTATTTTGGGGTATTCCTTTTCCCATCTTATTTAGATCATTGTTCATACAATTTGAAGGGAAAATTTCATTAACATAATAGAAGTGCTTAGGACCCGGAGTAGGACGGATAGTTTCCTCCCAGGGATGAGAGAATAGGTTCAAAAAGAAAATCAACATTCAAGACCTAAAGCAGGACGACCAAATACCCTCCTTAGGATTAGAAATTTCCCCTTTAGAAAATAATCACAAAGAATAAAAGCAGAATACTACGCTCAGGACTTCAAGCGCGGTAACAAATTCCCTCCCAAAGACGAGAGATTGGTTATAAAAATAATAATAATAAAAACCAAGAAAATAGAACACTACGCTTAGTACTTGGAGCAGGGAAATAAATTCCCTCCCCTAGATGAGAGATTTACCCTTATATTAATTTCACATCATGTTCTTGCACCTTGTTAGCCTTCCCCAACAACGACGTCAAAATGTTGGTGTCCTGATATGAAAAATATTCAAACCCTTTTTATGCATAAATTACCAATCTGGGTGTGTTGATATTTCAAGACTAACGCACACAGTATATGTAAGAGAAATAACATAACCTGATATTAAATCATATGCTTAATCAATGAAAGAATACAAACTACTCTAACAAAAATTAAATATGGATTGCAAAATTATAAAAGTATTTATAACAATCAAAGAATCATACCGAAACAACAGTTACAATGATAAACCAAAATATGAAATTAGCAAAAAGGAAAATACACAGCACCTAATCAGAAGAGTGGGCCCAACTCTCTGATCAGAGGTGCAGCAAACTTAGCTCACAAATAGAATAATGAAACACTCTATTCAATTGATGAAAAATACTTCTGTTACAATATTCGTTCTTTCTGCTTAACCACCAAATCACATCTCAAAGACCCTCTTTATAAAAATGTTCAGGGAACCATAATTTCCCTCTAATAACTAAATATCTACAATTATACATCTGTTACAACAACAACCTAGTTTCTAAAAGGAAACCACGAAAATCCTGAAGATAGAGCTGGGTAAGTAGGAATATGTTGTGCTTTTGAAGCATGATGAGATGGTGCTGAGAATGCCAAGTCGCTTCACGACTTGCAAATGTAATTCCTTTTACTTTTCCAAATCTGTGGAAATAACAGAGTTAATACTTGAAAAGGTAAAACCTCCATGACTATTACTTCACTAATTAAATATTCCATATAAGACAATGAGAAGGGGTTTACCTCGTGTGTTTTAGAACAATTAATGATACAAAGAGATAGAAAGGTGGGCGAAAATGGGAGAGAAAAGTGTACAGATTTGGTACCCAATAGTCTTTATGGCGATATGACCATCCTTTAATTGTGAATCCTGCGTGCAATATTCAACCATATAGGAAGCAGTATGAAATCCTCCTGGTTGTGTACCGAATAAGTAAATGTCTCTTCCTCTTTGGGGAAAACCAAGAGGAAATAAATATCCTCTATCTCAATCACAAGCTTGTGATCCCTGATCATGAAACACTATTCCTAGAAATCCCTAGCATTAATCAACCAGGTCATGAGTTCCACTTGGGCCTTCATTCTTTTTATTGACCAAAATTTGTATAAACCGAAATTCTTAAATACACGAAGTGTTTTTGGACTATCAATGAATTCATTGTAATGTGATTCATGCTCATGCTATCTCCACTTAAGCATGATTGATTGCATGCAAACAATAATTTAGAAACATTAGAAAACTTTTGAGAGAATTTGGAGCAATTGTTTTGGACAGAAAATAAATTTTTGAAATCCCCACGGCGCTTGCACAATTATTCTTGTAAACAAAGTGTTTTTTCATATGATCTGTGTATAAGAACTGTGGCGGCATGGTGATTTTTATATTAAAAAATCATCCAGGTGCATGGGTTCTTGTAGGAAAACCTACGTACCCCCCGAAGGAGGATTCTAAAACCATTTCTCCTACAAAAAATAATCTAAAAACATAAAATGAAAAAATAAATAGATATAATGCAAGACAATGAAGAGATGAAATAACCGGGATTGACTGTTCATGAAATGGTTAGATGGTTCCCCCGATATCAGCTTCAGAAGAACCCCTTAACTAATGGAAATCCATCAAATTTTATCTTAGCCCGAGTCACAAAGGGAACAACTTTTGGCAACCACAGAAGCTACCACATAAAAACCCTGAATCCACAAAAGCCGCACAAACCACAGAAAAATCCACATAAGCCATATAAAAACCCCAAATAACAAATATCCCATGAAACCACTTAAAGAGTGGAAAACCACCAAATTTAATCTCAACCTAAGCTAAAGAAACCATATAAAAACCCCTAATCCACAAAAGCTACAAAAAAACCACAAATCAAAAATATCCCATAAAACCCTTTAGGTAGTGGAAAACCCCCAAATTGTATAAAGCCTAAGTTATCACAGACGTCAGTAGAATGAAAAATAGAAAAAACACAAGTAGAATGGCATAAATTTTGATCAAATCATTGTGTTGACAAACATAGTTTCAGGTATGATTCGCAGGATGAAAAATCCTACCAAAGAATTATGACGCCATTTCCTCTAACCCCCAAACGGTTGTTGCAATGAGTTGACCATTGCGTCTAGTGTCGGGTTGAAAAGGGTCAAGCAAGAAGGTGAAATGGAAGAAAGTTCCCTCCAATTTTGAACTATATTGCAAGACATGGAAACCCACAACAACTTCGTGGCACCCAAGAATCGAAACACCTCACTGCGCCCACATGCCACCTATGCAGGCTACAAACACACCTTCACAACCAAACAACGTGCCATTACAAGCAATAAATGGATGCCACATACACCAGAAATATACACCATATACACAAGAAACAATGGAGTCAAAAGAAATTTTTTTAGGCTTGAACAGGAATGAACGGGAAGGAAAATTCCCTCCAAAATTCACCCACTAAGAAATGCTAAATGACATGATGTGATGGAGGTGGGTTGCATGACATGTTGTAGAGAAATGGTGGATTCATATAGTATCATGTCGTACGTGTGATTTGGCCAGCCAAGTATCAAATAAGGTCCACATAGGGAGGCCACAAAACTACTGGCCTCCTTCCCCTAGCCACTTTAAACATTTGATAAGAATTGAACAATTAGACATATTTATATGAAATATAATAAATTATTGAGTTGAAGATGCGAATTTATCTTACCGCTTTCTTTAAAAAAAAAGATCAATCTAATCCTTTTTTAGTAAACATATATGAGAGAACAAAATACCTATTCACTATCAATTTAATTAATTTAAATATTTATAAATAATTAATTTAATATTTAAAATATTATATTTATTAAAATGGAAAAAAAATAAAAAGCTTATTTTCCTTCTAATTTATGGATATCTTTTTTCAATCATCTCATTCACATATGACAAATAAATATATAAATTTAATCTAATTATAATTTAATCATCTCAATACTATACACCAAATGAAATAGAAAATGTTAATATATTTAGATGAATAATAAATGAAAATTCCTTTATGAAAAAATAAAATAAAAATCTTAAATTACATATACATTATTAATTATATATTTTAGTGTTTTTTTTTTCTGATATTTTCTGGTAATTACATTTATCCTTTTTACGATTATTAAGGGCTTTTAACGTTTTATTATATTAATGAGTTTTTTTTTTTTTTATAAATTTCAATTTATAATAATATGTGAGAAAATGCTTCATCCCACAAAAGTGTCATAAATTTATCAAAAATATAAGAAAGTAAATATATAGAGTTTTTGAGAGTAAATATTCATGATTATGTATAATTTTTTTTTAACAATTCCAAAATCATTATCTATAAATTTTACATCATTTTTATTATTAGGTTTGTTAGAGTAAAATTGAGTTGGTCTCACTTGTGGTTTTCTAATTCCATGTGGGAATTATGAATTTTTTCATGGTATTCATGTTTGGTGTAGCTTATTTATAGGCCCAAATACTCTATGATTCTTTTTGTTATTAGTGAGTGAGATTAAGAAATGATGTCTTTAGACAACACCATTTCATTTGATATTTTGTGGTCAAAGTCAAAGTGGTAAATGTCAAAGCCTAATGAATGTCAAAACAAAGTTGGCTTACTAAAGTATGTGAAAAGGGAGATTCAAGACTTACAAAGAAGAGAATAGTGTCTTGAAGGGTTGGTACAATAAGGAAGAGATAATATGAAAGGAGGTTGGTTAAAAGAATACAGAGGATATTGGCAGAGAAATTGCTATAAATTGTCAATAATTATGGTCAGAAGATAGAATCCTAGTCTTGGATTAAAGTGCAACAAGGAGATCATGGCGAAGAGAGGCATAGCCGAGTGGTGAACCATGTTGTAGAGAAAGCTACTGAGGAAATTTTTCAAAGGTGACGCTTCTATAAATTAGGGGATGTTTTTAATTGCAAGGTCGCTGACTTGGTTAATATTATATTAGAACTGAATTTAAAGTTGAGAAAAGCAACAGTGTCCTTAGACACCACCACCTCTCTTAGTGTTTTGTAATCCACAACTTATTTCGATGTTTTGTGATCCTACCATTTATAAGTAAAATAAGTACTACTCTAACTACCATTAAAGTAAGTAATTCATCTTTTATTTATTTCTCATAAATATTAGTAAATATTTCTATAAAAATAGTATGTGGAGCTAGACCATTTATAAATGTGAGAAACCTTTTATTATAAATAACGACATTATTAATTATTGTTAAAAAAATGTATGAGTGTATATGAATGAAAGCATTTAAATAACTATAGAAGGAAACATATTTATTAGTAATTACAACAAAACATATTTATAATTGAGTGATTGTCATTATTTTTTCATAAAAATTATATACTTAAGTTTCATTGATGGATAGATAATATTTTATATCATATGTTTCTTTTATATATATATTTGAGATTATAATATGAATGACTTGCATTATTTTGTATGTGAAATAAGTACACTAGTTTATATATATATATATATATCGAGTTCATAATATAGATTATTTTTTCATAGATGTATATTATTTTTATAAAAAATTTATATGAGTAGAAATTATTATTTATAATAATTATTTAATAATTTCAAATTATTAATTAATATAACTAATCTTCTTTATATATTACAAAGTCATACATCAATTTCTGTTACTTACTTTTTTATGTTTATAACAATAATCTCAATGAATAAGATCTAGTTGGCGTATCTAATCTTCTTTTATTTCATAATCAAATGTGAACTTGGTATATACTAGTATATTAGTATATTGGTTATTTCTATCAATGCTACATAAAACACAACGTGCAACGGTTATGTAGTTATGTTGAATGCAACAACACTAAGTGGAACCAAATATGTGATTTTTGGTTCCTTTGGTGAGTGGAGCTATTAAGATTAGCCCAAATCACTTAGCACCCAAAAATTATTTAGAGACTAACATTATTTATATTATTTAAGAACTTTAATGGGATTCTACTAACTTTTCATTTGCTTCACATACAAAAGGGTGTCTTTTCAAGATGAAAATCGAGAAAATAAATTATGAACAAGTGTTTAGCAGTTCTAATTGAGTAATTATACTCTTTTTCAATAATTCCATGCCTTTCGTTAATTATTGTGCCTTTCTAATTCAATGGTGTTTTTATTATAAATTAATGATATTTGATAGGAATCCTTGGAGATTATCTCTAATATAGAAATTTTTGAGGAGGGATTCTAAAGCTAAAAAAAAAAAAAATCAAACATGAGATGTTTCGTTCCATGGATTATAGTGTTATATGTTTAAAAATGTTAATTGATTTAAGGTTTCTAAATGTTAATTTATTTACTATAAATGAATTTAAGAATATTTAAATTTAGTATTTTAATTCAAAGTTACAACTCAAAAATGTGGAAAGATGATGATAAGAAAAATAAACTTTAAAATTCGTTTGCAATTAACTTCTCTACAATATATTGATCAAAGGAATAAAAAGAAAAATAATTTTCCATATTTTTCTAATCAGCTTCAATTTATTTTTAAATTCATTCCTAATTTCCAAATTTCTATCAACATTTTTAACCTTCATGACAACAATCTTCAAATTTTTTTATCAACCCTCTTAACCTTCATGACAACAAACTTCAATTTCTTTTTAAATTCATTCATAATTTCAAAACTTCAATTTCTCTTTATATTCATTCCTAATTTCAAAATTTCCATAACTCTCTTAACCTTCATGACCAAAATTTTTTTAAATTTAGGAGAGAAAGTGATACTTCTCAACTTTCATATCAACAATGAAAGAAGGGAATAAAGGCACTTGAACCCTTGTTTCAATACATAAGGGAATAAAGGCCCTTGAACCCTTGTTTTGATACATAAGCAAATCCAACCGGGATTAAATGTACTTAAAAGTTGAAACTAATGATAAAGCTTGCATGTTATATGGTTAGGTTTGGCCTTTTTAGGGTTTCAATTCTAAGCATGGGCCAACACAAACATGTCATAAGTGAGTTCTACGTCACAAAGGCGTATGTTTATGTTTTCCATAAAGCAAACAACATATTTCATTACCATAAACCAAGCAATATTAGCAGGTTGGAAATTTTTGTTGTGACTCTTCTTCGTGGAACAAAATGAAAAATTAATAAATGTTGGTATGGAATTCTTAAACTTTTACTTTAGGACACTTTCCACTTAATTATCAAATAATTTTATAACTTTGTGGGTCTCTAAAATTGTGTATGCTTGAGTCATTTGCCATTCTAATTTTGAAAAAAACAATGTAATGAATCTAGATTTTAAAGCAAAGACAAATCCAACTTATATAAATATTTTTGTTGATGAATACTATTTAATTAATTAGTAAGTGCCCTTTCATTGTAACTATACCCTTGTCTCCAGAATTGCTCTGCTAGGATTGGAACACGGCTCTACTAGGGTTCTAACTACCTCTGCAACGGTGCTGCCCTAAGCGCACGTGGAAGAACCATGGATCTGCATGCAACCGGATAAGTGATTCAATGGAGTACTGTGCACGGGCTATGGCAACTTCACTGGGAGGAGGCAACCTACCTCCCCCTACAAATTAGGAAAGGAATGATTCAACTTGGATGACCTATGACAATGTTGAAACATAACAGAGGAATGAAGTACCATAGGCACAGGCCTTAGTGGACACTTTGGAGATACCAGTTGTAACCTCTGCAACATGAAAACCCATTACTTTCGAAAGACCTAAGATCGATCTGCCCAGTCACCACATAAATTCCCAGATTCAGTTTATGAAATATCATGCTCTTATTGGAAATTTTATTGGCTACTAGCCAACTGAGAAAGCTCTGCAGGGATGGTTTTCTTCGAAATTGAAGCCCAAAGGTCGTGTTACCCTATAGCTAGTGCTAAAGGACTTCTTCAATGTTGTTTTCAATTGCGTCAAGGACCGAAACAAAATACTTAATGGGGGGCCTTACTTATTCAACTTTGTTGGCTTATACCTAAGAGATTAGATTGAAAGATTCAATCTGAATAAAGAAAACTTCAACTGGGCTCCGGCTTGGATACGTCTGTATTCGATACCGCTTGAATACTGGGATGAAGAATCGCTAACTGCTATTAGAAAAGGGTTAGCCGAGTTCATTAAGATAGCGGAGGAAACAAAGATAACAAGATATACCTCCTATGCTAGGATATGTGTATACATGCACCTCGACAAATCTCTTCTGGATGCGGTAAGTATGTTTCATGATGATTTTGAATGGATCCAGCCCATAGACTATGAACATGTTCCCTTTCAATGTCGTAGATTTCATACCCATGGTCATCTATTCAGAGACTGCCCTCTCAATAATACCCTCAAAAATAAAGAATTTGAGGACAAGTCTAAAGCATATGGGTTCACCAAAGTCTCTAATCGCAAAAGGCATAACAAGAAACCCCCATCGGTGCCCAAAAAACCCAACCCTCAAGCCAACACCCCTTCCACCAACAATAGCTTTGATATCGTGTCTCAGCAAAACCTCTCGGAAAACACTCCCTCAACACCCTCTGACCCCTCTTCTAAGCCCTCGTCTTCAGGTGCAATCCAAAATCCTTCTGATCCTAAACCAAGCCCGCAAGAACCGTAGAACATGGAGACCATGGATTCCAAGCTTAATCCATAAATAGATCTTGTCATTTGGAAACCAAAATGGTATGGACATTGATAGCCTCCTGCTCGACCCTAAACTCTCCAATAAGGAAAACCCAAAAAGCAGTTAGCCAAGCCACATGGATGAGGAACCAGAGAGCTTTGATCTGGGCGAGCTTGATATCTTGGGACTGGAGGACACCTGTAGAAGAAAAGAGTTTGACAATATCAATCCTTGACAGATTGAAAAATTATAAGTCGTCCTTTTCCGAGCATTGAAACAAAAGAAACAGGGCATTCAACCAGGAAGTCATTACGATGGTTAAAGAATTATAAAGGAATCAAAGAAAAGAGGCAGAAAACTAGATTTGCAATGAACCATCATCATAGGGGAGATGCTGGTGTTGTCAGGAAGATACCCCAAATTGACTCGGTTCTATAAGCTGCCTCCTAATAGTTCCTCATGAAGCTCATCTCATGGAACGTAATAGGGATGAATAGCCCTGGGAAATACAGAATGATCAAAAACATGATTCAACAAGAAAGACCGCAAATATTATTTCTTCAAGAAACCAAATGCAATAGCATAACTCTTGGCACTATCCTAACCAAAGCATGGCTAGGATGCCACTCAGTAGTGGTTGATTCCTCTGGCTCTTCTTTAGGCTTAGCAATAGCGTGGGATACGCCAAATACCTCGCTCACAGACTACCATGCCTCCAATAATCTCATTCAGGAAACCTTTCATCTCATGGGCACCAATATACATGGGCATCTCTCAAATGTCTACTTTCCTCAAGATTCACTGAGCAAGATGGCGCTCCTAAATACAATGGAGGCTCTCAAATCCAACAGAACACACCCCTTATAGATAATAGGAGGGGACTTTAATATGATCTCAAAGCTGGAAGAAAAAATAGGGGGCCGATCAAGACTAGAGCATGAAAGCTCCCAGTTCAAAGAATTCATTAACAGAAGTTGGCTCATTGACTTTCCTTTCTCCGATGGAATGTATACTTGGAACAACAAAAGATCTGGAAATTAGAAAATTGTGTCCAAACTGGATCACTTCTAAATCTAAGACAATGCCATATATTTGGGGGGAGACATCTTTGCCTCTATCTTACCTATATCTGGCTTGGACCATTGGCCTATTTCTCTTCAATGGCAGCGACCCAACAACCTATCCAAGCGGCCCTTTAGATTTGAAGCCTTTTGGCTCAATCCTCCCAACATCAAAAACCTAGTCCACACATCTTGGGAGAATTTTGTTCCACCAGCATGTTCCAAAATGTATCAATTTCAGCAAAAGCTTCGATATCTCAAATCTCAAATCAAATTTTGGAACCACTCTATATTTGGGAACATATTCTAGGAGAAAATAAATTTAGAACATAGAATGGCTAAGATTCAACAGGAAATCATCAACAACTGAAGGACAGAGCCTCTTGTAGCTCAGGAACAGAGACTCCAGGATCAGTTGGATGATAGAAGAAAACAAGAAGAAATACTTTGGCGGAAAAAACCTAGAATCTGATGGCTAAAGGAAGGTGAAAGGAACACAAAATTCTTTCATCGATCAACGATTCAAAGAAGAATGAACAACCGAATCACCCAAATTACAAATCATTAAGGAGACTGACTGGAAAATCATGATGACATCAAACAAGTGCTCCTGGCACACTTTAAAAATGTCCATCAAGAACCTCCAATCAACAGACAACCTGCAATCAATAAAATAATTCAACATTTTCCTAAAATCATAATGGAGGAGCACAATCAAATGCTACCGCGACCAATTTCCCTACTAGAGGTAGAAACAACAATGGCCCAATCCAAATATGGCAAGGCCCCATGTCCGGACGGCTTTACCTCAAACTTCTTTCACCATTTCTGGGACCTTATTAAACTGGAATTTTGGCAATTGGTGGAATAATCAAGATCAATGCACTAGCTTCTTCCTTCTCTAAATGCAACTTTTATTGCTCTCATACCAAAATAAGATCAATCAAGCACGTCAGACAAATTTTTCCCCATAGCTTTGTGCAATGTTATCTATAAGGTGGTCTCAAAGGTCATTTCCAATAGACTCAAGCTGTTGCTCCCACTCCTAATATCGCCTAAACAAACTGGATATGTGGAAGGAAATCAAATTCTTGATGGAATCATCCTAACGCATGAAGTCATTCACTCCTTGAAGATCAGCAAGAAGGCGGGTATGCTCCTCAAAATTGATCTTTCCAAGGCTTTTGATAAGTTAAGCTGGAATTACATTCAACAGATGCTGGTTGCTTTTGGTTTCAATCAAATGTGGGTATGATGGGTAATGAATCTCATCTCCTCCACCTTTTCCTCCATCCTGGTTAATGGGATACCCTGCCATCTATTCTCTCCTTCGAGAGGAATTAGACAAGGTGACCCACTATCTCCTTTTCTTTTTGTACTCATAGGAGAAGGCCTTGGGCGGTTAATTCAAAATGCTCTTCAAACCCAGAAATTGAAAGGTATCACCCTCCATGGCTCCCCAACCACCGCCCATCAACAATTCGTCAATGATAACATGTTATTTGGTCACCCATATGTTCAAGAAGCTCATTCGTTTAAATCCATTCTGAATCTTTTGTCTGAAGCCTCTGGAACCTCCATAAATGTTGCCAATCCCAGATCTACTTTTTTAAAACCCCTATCCATACTCAAACCAATATTTCTCGCATTTTGGGCTTCTCCATAGCAACTCTCCTTGCTAAGTACCTAGGCGCCCCTCTCATCGATTTCGCCATCAAGCGCCCTTCATGGAAACTGCTTCTAGAAAAGTTCGAAGCCCGTCTTTCCTCCTGGACCTATAGAGCCCTCAACATGGCAAGCAGATTAATTCTTATCAAAGTAGTTTTGAAATCCATGCATCTATACCTATTCTCTGTCCTTGCAATGCCAAAATGGGTTCTCAAATAGATAAAGTCTTTGCAACGCAATTTTCTATGGGGGATCATTTGGACGGAATCACAAATGGGCTCTAGTAAAATGGAGCATTGTGTGCACCCAAAAAGAAGCAGGAGGACTTGGACTCAGAGATCCGAATCATAGTAATGAATTAATGGGAGCGCGAATATGGTGGAAATGGATGTCGGCTCCACACACTCCTTGGGCCAAATTTTTGGACAGCCAAATATGCCAACAATAGAAACCCAGAAGACCTGATAAGACTCTCCCTTGAAGGAACAGGCTCACTAATTTGGAATGTTGCGAAACAACACAACGCACTGATCCAACATCACAATTTTTGGGAAGTTAGTAATGGAAGCACTGCTAGATTTTGGGTGGACTCTTGGAAACAAAAACCCAAACTAGTCAACATTCTCCAGCCTCACAATTTGGGGGATCTGACTGTTATCCTAGAAGATTTGGTAAATCAGGACTAGCTCCCTTTGAGCAACAATAAATTCAGGCAATGGAAACACTCTGCTCAAATCACTCCCTAGGAATAGGAAGACACATGGGAAGCACCCAGCCTAAAACTACAAAAAAGGAAGATCAGATGTTCGGAGGAACCAGACATTCTTAGATGGGGATACACCACCAAAGGAATGTTCACCACAAAAGAAGCCTACGCTTTGATGCATCCGATCACTGATCCTCCTGACCCTCTTTGGCAGCTTATATGGTCTCTTGGAATCTGGCCCAAATTTTCTACTTTTCTATGGCTTCTTAGCCATAAAATGATTCTCACTTGGGATAATTTGATCAAACAGGGCTTCATAGGACCCTCTTGATGTCCCAAATATAATAAAAAAATGAAACAATTCAGCACCTCATGGTCTCCTGTACTCTCGCAAATTATCTCTAGGAGAAACTAAGCTTTCACTACAAAAGGAGAAAACCTTCCAAGGATATAATCAGCACTATACGCAACTCACCGACGAAACCTTACAGCAGCACTCTTCTCAACACACTATGGCAACTTTTCCCAGGCCTGCTCCTATGGACAATATGGAAGAAGAGAAACAAGAGAATCTTCAGAAGCCAAAGCACATCATTGGCAATAATCTAGAGTAACTTTGGCAACAACCTTCAAGAATCACTGGCTCTTCATGAATGGAAGGAAGAAGATCTTCCCACAAAGCCACAAGAAAAGGCCATTTGGGAGAATTGGCAACTTAAGATCACTCATACTGAAACCAGTACTGCAAAGAACACTCCAAGAATTCCAAATCAATGGTCTCCTCCCTCCACAGGAATATTTAAACTGAATTTCAATGGCACTTCTAAGGGAAACCTCGGAAAAGTAGGATTTGGTGGCATTTTCAGAGACTCCAGTGGGGCTCCTCTAGCAATCTACTATGGCTCTATTGGTTGGGACACTAACAACTCTGCAGAATTGGAAGGTTTGTGGAAAGGTATTATCTTAGCTCAGCACTATAATCACTTCCCCATTGTAATTGAAGGAGACTCACAGGTGCTCGCCAACATGGCCAATAAACTACTTTGGGGAACTACAATAGCCAAAGTGGCTACCAGCTGGTGACTAGCAGGTCGACTTGAAATGATGGACCGATGGCTAAAGATCCATAAAGGCATCTCGTTGAAACGAGATGGCAACAAAGTTGTAGGTTTCCTAGCCAATGTTGGAGTGGAAAGTGTAGACACTCTCAAACATGGCCCCCTCAAAATTCTCCATGAGAGTGCACTTCTACAGGATTGCATCACACTGGTGCACAAAGATATTTCACTTTTGGATGCAGATGATGTTTAAGGTGGATGAGACGTTCGTCCCTGTGAGTTTCCCGATGTCGAGTGCATAGTGTCGCCATATGGCCACCCATAGGTGCGTTAATCCTCCATTTAATGCTGGCATCCCACATAGCACTTGTGACATTAACTCACTCCACTGCTAGAATTTGTCGCTACTCTAGTTTATAATGACTCTGATGCACCATTATTCTATTCATGCCCTCCCTGACTATTGTTCTTCCTCTGAGGACTTCTCTTGTGGCCATTACCCTGAAACTCGGAGAAAACAGGGAAGAGCCAGCCTTACTGTGTAGGTGCATCCTATCCATGGTTCGCAGTCTCATGATGCCGCGTCTCCTTCGCAACCAGTCACTTAGCATTTTGCTACCCCTGTCTCTACTCCACCCGCCCAAATTGCTCTCTGCCAAAGCTCCCATAGAGCCGTGTTCCAATTTGCTGGCTCCATGGACCAACCCGTAATTACTACTTTCATCATTATCACCCTTCAGGAGCAAGCAAATGGTAAAGAGGACAAAGATGATTCGAAGGAAAAGAGTGCGCCGCTGGGGATGGAAAGTGATGGTAAGGAAAATGAATCGATGAATGAGACAGCTGGTAAAGCCACTTGTGCAACAACTAAATATGAAGATGGCAGCAACGATGCATACAGATGCCACATTGAGGAGGAACCTCCCTCTCCTGCAAATGAAAAGTAAACATGGTAACATCTACTGGAACATGGATCTGAAGCCCAGGTTCCATGGGTCTTCTTTTGTGTTTTTGTTAATCTCTCCTTTGTTGATAGTGAAAAATGTTGTTTTCATGGGTCCATTTTCTAAACTTAATGCTGGTTTCCCTTGTGAGGGCAGCAAGAAAATTATCCAAGGGACTGGTTTCCCCTGTTGGGGCAGGTTAGAATTTTTTATCTTTTGACAATCATACGTAGCTCTCAGGCTCACTTAGCTGAGGTTGTGGTCGCCATGTATTTTTATGTTATATAAATAGAAATAGACTTATTTAGAAAAAAAAATTTAATTAGTAATATATGTTTGATTAAAATTAATTAACAATACTAGAGTAAAATGTTTTATATGTTTATAATAACAATATATGATAATAATATGTTAGTAAATAATTAAATAAATTTATTTGGTTCTTATTATAAGATGAAATATTATCCATAAAAGTTAATCAAGTATTATATATTATTAGTTTAAGGGTGCTTGAATTTAGGATCTATTTATTGTCAATAAAGATAAAATTGTTTGATTTGTAATTTTTTTTCAAATTTTATATTTGAGGAAAAAGAATTGCATTTTAAGAAATTTGATTTCTCTATTTATTTGATAAATACAAAATTAAAATAAATATATACTATTCTATTATCATTTTTAATTTAAACTATCAAATATAAAATTAAAATAAATATAAACTATATTTATTATAATTTTTAATTTTAATTTAATTTAATTGATATTTTAAATTATTTAACCGGTACAGTTTTAATTATGAAAAAAAGGTACATAACATAAATTATATTTATAATTTCAATTTACTGTATCGTATATAAAATAAAGCAATACAAACATCGGCTTGGCCAATACAAACCGTCAAAAGTGAGTATTACGTTTGCCATAACATATTTAATTATCATAAACCAAGCACTCCAGGTGATTGGAATTTTTAGTTGTTACTTTTCCTCGAGGTAGAAGGGATGTGGAATAAATCGAAAAATTAATAAATGGTATGGAACCGTTTAAGTTTTACTTCATGGTACTTTTCATTTAATTATTTAATAAACCTCGAAGGGATGTGGAATAAATTGAAAAATTATTAAATGGTATGGAACCGTTTAAGTTTTACTTTATAGTAATTTTCATTTAATTACTTAATATTTATATAAAATTTATAGTCAATAAAATTATATATTTATGGATCATTTCCATTTAATTATTAAATATTTATATAAAATTTATAGTCAATAATATTATGAGTTTATAGGTCACTATAAAATTATGTAGATTTAAATCATTTGTCATTCTAATTTTGAAAGAACAATGCAAGGAATCGGATTTTAAAGTAAAGACCAATCCAATTTATCTAAATTTTGTTCATGAATATCATTTAATTAATTAATAGTATATATTAGATTATAATATTTTGGAATGTTTATAATAATGATAATGAGTTAATAAATAATTAAATATATATTTGGTTATTATTACAATGATAAAGTATTATTTATAAAAATTAATAAAGTATTATATATAAAAATTAATAAAGTATTATATATTATGAGTTGACATGTTTGAATTTCTGATTTATTAGTTGTTTATAGGATGAAATTTTTTGATTTGTAATTGTTTTTTCAGAGTTTGTATTCAAAAAAAGATTTGCAACTTGAAAGATTTAATTTTTCTATATATTTGATAAATCCAAAGTTAAAATGGATATATATATATATATGTTTGTTATAGTTTTTTAATTTTGATTTTAAATTATTTGATCTTTCTAATTCTAATTATGAAAAAAAACCTTATATAACATAACATAACATAGATTATATTTATAATTATTAATTATAATTACATTTTTTATTTTAGTGTATTATTATTATTCAATTTTAAAGTCATCCTCTTAATTATTAGATCTAGTTAAATCAAGCTATATCATTGATAATTTAACTAACTATTATTACTTATCAAAATCAAAATCTTAAAATCATTGATAATTTTATCAAATCAACATATTTATATAACATTACACCATATTTTTTATATCAAAATATTTTTACAACATTACAACGGATCTTTTATATTGTATTGCAAAACATCTCTCAAACACAATAAAATTTTCGATTCAAATCTATATATAGAGGCAATAAGAAACCAAGTACCAATTTGTTACATAAATAAGGAAACAATGCTTCATAATAACCATCGACAATATTTCGGCTATGACGAATATAAAATCATCTATTTCAAAAATAAAATGTCATCTTATTTTCTGCAATATATATCAAATTATCCTGTACTCTTGCAAATTATCTCTAGGAGAGACTAAGCTTTTGCTGCAAAAGGAGCAAACCTTCCCGAGATATAATCAAAACTATACACAATTGGCGAACGAAACCTTACAGCAGCACTCTTCTCAACACACTATGGTGACTTCTCCCAAGTCTGATCCTATGGACAATCTGGAAGAGAGAAACAAGAGAATCTTTCGAAGCCAAAGCACATCATTGGCAATAGTTTGGAGTAATTTTGGCAACAACCTTCAAGAATCACTGGATCTTCATGAATGGAAGGAAGAAGATCTTCCACAAAGCCACAGGAAAAGTCCATTCGGGAGAATCGGCAACTTAGGATCACTCATACTGCAACTAGTACTGCAAAGAACACTCTAAGAATTCAAATTCAATGGTCTCCTCCCTCCACAGGATTTTTTAAACTGAATTTTAATGGCACTTCTAAGGGCAACCATGGAAAATCAGGATTTGGTGGCATTTTCAAAGACTCCAGTAGGGCTCCACTACCAATCTACTATGGCTCTATTGGTTGGGACACTAACAACTCTGCAGAATTGGAATGTTTGTGGCAAGGTCTTTTCTTAGCTCAGCGCTATAATCACTTCCCCATTGTAATTGAATGAGACTCACAGGTGCTCGCCAACATGGCCAATCAACTACTGTGGGGAACTATAGCAGCCAAAGTGGCTACCAGCTGGAGACTAGCAGCTTGACCTGAAATGATGGACCAATGGCTAAAGATCCATAAAGCCATCTCGTTCACTCATATCAAACAAGATGGAAACAAATTTTCAGGTTTCTTGGCCAATGTTGGAGTGGAAAGTGTAGACACTCTCAAACATGGCCCCCTCAAAATGCTCCATGAGAGTGCACTTCTACAATATTGCATCACACTGGTGCACAAAGATATTGCAGTTCTGGATGCGGATGATGTTTAAGGTGGATGTGACGTTCATCCCTATGAGGTTCTCGATTTTTGGCACATGGTATGGCCATATGGCCACCCACAGACACATTAATCCTCCATTTAGTGCTACCAGCCCGCATAGCACTTGTGACATTAACTCATTCCACCGCCAGAATTTGCTGCTACTCTAGTTTATAATGGCTCCGATGCACCAAAATTCTGTTCATGCCCTCCCTGACTGTTGGTCTCCTACTCCACAAAGGTGCCTCTATCCTCCTGCTTATGCTGATCCAAGTGCTGAAACGCACACAGGAAGATGATGCTTCTTGCTTAGTTGCATTGAAACTTCGCCAGAATTTCACTATACACAGAGCGCACTTTGTTGCAAGAATTCTCAACCCCCTGCAAAGCAAGCCTCGCCATTG